>OZ010575.1:73196322-73231322 GCA_963932145.1 Acanthosepion lycidas | reverse complement strand
GTGTGTGTGTGTGTGTGTGTGTGTGAGTGAAGATTGTGTGTTTAAAAACAGTAATTAGTATTTTTCTAACCAGAGGCTTCAGTGTAGCTAAATGGTATAGCACGTCAGGTCAAATAACATTTTCCTCATAGGAATAACAGGTTCGATTCTTGTCGGAAAACGTATATTTTCTAAGAAATTTCTCGAACATTCAGATAGGTATATGTAATTATTACTATTTAATTAAAAAAAAGGAAAACGGAGCATTTATTTAAATATATTGTGCCTATAAAAAATAACGTATGAACAGAAAATATATTAAATAATTGCTGGACTTAATCCATTTGACTATATGTTATCATTGTTTACGTTAAAATACATTTCGTGAGCAGATATGAGCAGTCCAGAAAAACGGTCGAAGATTGTGTGTTTAAAAAGCGTAATTTGCACATTGCTAACCAGTCGCTTCCGTCAAGCAAAATGGTACAGCACGTCAGATCAAATAACGTTTTCCGTATAGGAATACAGGTTCGATTCCTATCGGAGAAGGCCTATTTTCTACAAAATTTCTCGAACATTCAGGTAAATGTAATTATTACTGATTAATTAAAAATAAGAAAACAGCATTTAACTAAATAAATTGTATCTATTAAAAGAAAATATGAAACAGAAAATATATAATATAATTCATTTCATCATATATATATATATATATATATATATAAAGAAAAAAAGGTTACTAAATCAGAGAAATGAATTAGATTTTTTACCGTAATTATCATAAATTTTACTTAAATAATATTTAAATATAAAAATTTTAACAAAGGTAATATACAATAGGTAGTATATTTGATATGTAAAAATAATTTTACTTACTGTAATTGTAATACATTTTCTTCTTTTAAAAAAGAATTATAGTCTATTAAAACTAACAGTGAAAATATTTTAAAGTTGTATTTGAAATTGTAGTTAAATAAAAAGACATTCTAACCTAAACATCTTTTAATATTATAATTAAATAAAACGTATTCTAACCTATAGATCTCCCTCCAAGTAATAAAATCACTTAAAGGAATCCAATAAAACACCTACAGTAAAATGAATTTAATATGAAAAGCTAGAAGATGTAAGCCATTGAATAACCCAAGTCCTTTGTACTTACATGAGAAACAAGATATTACTAAGTTTATATAAAAAATAAAAGTTTACTAAATCAGTGAAATCAATTAGCTATTTCTGGCGTCATTGTCATAAAGTTTACTTAAAAAAAATTTACTAATAATATACATTCTTATACTTGATGTGAAAATAACTTTACATACTGTAAGGGATTCTAATACATTTACTTGTTATTAAAAGAAATATAGTATATTAAAAATTAATAGTGAAAATATTTTTCAAATTGTAGTTAAATAAAACGTATTCTAACCTGAACACCCACCCACAAAAAAAATCTTTAAATATACAAATAGGAAAAAATGCCGTAAGAATTTTTGCCATTAACAATAAAATTTAAAAAAATCCAGACGACATGCATTTAACGGATGTCAGATTTCATTGAAGAATACATCCCTACCCGCTACCAAAACGTAGCTAATAACGGATACATCAAAATATAGACATAAAGAACACGCAAACACCCCTGTCTAGTAGAAGTGAATTAATCTGTAACCTTGGAAACGTGAATTATGATTTTAGCTGTGTCTTTAAAACCCAGTAATTTTAAAAGTTACTCCAAATTTCGCTTGAGGATGAAATGGAACTAATGTCTTTAATTTAATTACAAAATTAAATTCGGACCTTCCATTTTTGAAACATGGTTAGAACTGTGTAGCGGTAAAAACATATTTTAAATCAATTAATATATATATATATATATATATATATATATATATATATATATATAGAGAGAGAGAGAGAGAGAGAGAGAGATAGATAGATAGATAGATAGATAGATAATATTAGGGGTAAATATACACATACATATGCAATCATATATCTAAAATATATAAATATATATACATATATACATACATACATACATACACATACATATATATTTGTATAAAAAATTATTCCAAGAGGATAGAATCCAGGTAGAACTCAATGTCCAGGACAGAGTAAGGATATAATAAAAAGGCTTAAACACTAATATTCCATGGACAAAATTTATTCCATTGGAATCGTAAATACGATCCAATTCATCAGACCTTACAAAATAAAATTCGGACCTTCCATTTTTGAAACATGGTTAGAACTGTGTAGCGGTAAAAAACATATTTTAAATCAATTAATATATATATATATAATTACCGTGTGGGATATCTACTAACAAAAATGATGGAAAGAAAAATAAAAAGAATATAAATGAAATCGGTTAGATAAAAAATTAAAAAAAAGATTAAAAATCACAGTATCCCTCGTTCGTGCGCATGTGCAGTTGTTCCAATAAATAACAAATTCAGACCGATGAAGTCCTAACAGACGAAACGTGTCACAAGAAATTTTCCCAATTTGTCAAACATTTTTTCCCCAATATATAACATAAGAAAAACTTAAATGAAATAAATCGAAAGCTTGTTACAAGAAAAACCATCAAATAAAAATTCAAGATCTTTTAGATGGTCGACGCTCGGAGCGTTCAGGTGACTTCCAGACAGTTCTTCCGCTGTTTGATGGGGTCGTAGAAACAGTAAAGACAGAATCTGTGTACATACATACATACATACATACATACATACATACATACATACATACATACCGGCAAAGTTGCTGCTGCTGCTGCTGAAGGTGATGATCAATCACAGCGTTTCTACATTTCGCTTCCGTACACGAAAATGAATCTCAAGCTAATCACATTCACAATGGCGTAAACACGATGACGAAAACAACGGCCGTTCCAGATAGAAGACAATGGCATAATTCCGATTTAATTATTTCATTAATTATGTAATTAATTTAGAAAAAAATGATAATAAAACATTATTATTATTATTATTATTATTATTATTATTATTTTCAATAATAATAGTGTACAGGATGCGATGGATAAATTGTCGCACAATTGAGGGAAAAAGGAATATAACACTGATATCTCAGTTAATTTACCACTAGCCACGTCAAACGCTGAAGACAAACTAGCCACAAATGTACACGAATGACAAATGTCACCTCGCCTACATGGCAACACAGCACCATCTACCACAAGTTTTCTTTAAATTTAATAACTCAAAAACGAAGGATTTGCTAAGATTTGTCTATATTGTGGTTTGTCCTTATTTTGTTGGGAGGTACAAACACCCGCTCGTGTATATATATATATATATATATATATATATATATATATATATATATATACTAGCAGCATGGCCCGGCGTTGCCCGTGCTTGATTAAAAAACTGTATGACTCATACAGCAATCGCTATCACTTCCTTGCCTTTAAAGGAGTGCCTTTTGACGTTCTGATGTTGCTACATGCCTTACTTCTTGCCTATCTCACACTGCGATTTTTTTCTAAGCTCTATACTAAACACTAAATCTGTTACGAAAAAAGAACTAAACAAAATGAACACAAAACGATCAGCTTCAAAAAAGGACTCGTAACTGGAAAAACTAAAAAAAAACAACAAACCCTTTTTCACACCCAACCCAGTTCTGCGGAATCAGAATCAACGTTGATTTTAAGCAAGCGAATGAGCCAATTGGACTAAAGTGCCATGCAGATTAAAATTTTTCCCACTTCTGACGAATACAGCTATCGATTTTTTTTTTGCATGCTAGTTAACATTCGTGTCAGTCAACTGTTGGCTCTCACGCTGGCCAACAGAATCTTCCTGCCTATTCGTGGCAGCCAGCTCTAGGCTCTCACTCTGGCCAGTAGAAAATGTCCGCAAACTACATGAAAACTGGCGTAGAAGCATGAAAAAATCGATTATTTCCACTATCGATGTGAGTTGGGAAATGCAAAGTCGGTCTTGGTCTTCCCACTAACTTGGACCATGTGCATGTAAATTTTGTTGCAAATCCGTGGAAAATTGCGGCCGTGCTTCGTTACACACACACACACACACACACACACACACACTCACACACACACACACACACAGACATACATCCTGCCTTATATATATATATATATATTTATTAAAGATATTTTTTTATGTTTAACGTTATAGATACAAGTATTTAAGTAAATGCTCTGTTTATAATAAACAGTATTAAATAACATTTACCGGCCTGAATGTCATTTAATACTGTTTATTATAAACAGAGCATTTACTTAAATACTTGTATCTATAACGTTAAACATAAAAAATATCTTTAATAAATAAATTGTCGGACTTTGTCCATTTCGTAATATATATATATATATATATATATATATATATATATAGGGTGTAACAGCAAAATTGTAGATTAAGCTCTGAAACATTGTATCTTAGAAATGATTAAAGATATCTTACTGGAATTCTCTACTGGAATCTTCTTTGATTAAGAATTTATAATTACTCTCTAAGCTCCAAGAATCGTGATGTTATAAATGCGCGTGTGGTAGCACGAAGGAATAAACGAAACAAGAACTGCCGATTAGATGAAAATAAAAGAATTGTTTAAATAAAATTATCTGAATTGACTATATGGAGGAATAAATGTCTCTTTGTGAACGAGGGAAGCGACTTCGAGGATGGGGAGAGTCGGTAGGGTCTGTAGTTGTTGCGTGTGTCGGGACAGTTGATTGAGGTCACTGTTGGTGATATTGACAGCTTGCGCGCTTGTCCGCTGGCCACGACTGCTGATTGTGTCGTGAAATATATTCTTAAAAGCAGATGCTTTGGAATTATGACTTTTTTGTCGTGTTTTTGCTTTAGCAGCAAAGCTCATTATTAGCTCCTTTTATATATTTATTACCTTTTAATTTTTTAGTATTAGGTTGGTGCAAAAATAATGACGTAATAATGTCGTTTTTTGACGTATTTTTAACGTCAAAAAACGTTATTTTTGCACCAACCTAACAGAATTGTTTTGTGTGCCGGATGTGATGCTTGGAGCCTCTCTGCAGGGAGCGAGTTTTTTTTATTATTATTTTGGTTTTACTTTGTTATGGTCCACATCCGGGTGACACGATTTGATATAGTGTGAATAAGCAAGAGATATAATTTGAAGTAGCGTATATAACACGGATAGTTGTTTAAATAATTCACTGACAGTAATTCTAAGTAAAAAAAAAGTAAACACTTTGTCCACCTGTTGCTGTGCATGTTCAAGAGCCGGCCCTCCCCAGGAGTATCCCTGGTTTGCTGAGAGATGTGTGATTTTAATGAGCCACCACGCCTAGAATGTTTGCCAGCCAAGGAAGGTTACAGAATTTGGTCTGTCCTGCTATTTAACCCATCGCTGGGGGGGAGAAGAGATGGATTCTTTTGCGCAAACGTGAGTGTAACGAGCTCAGCTGGAATTCGAACTCGACACTCCGATTTCTCATTTCGCAAGTAAGTAAAATGATGCACTAAATAAGTAACCAAGTAATCATTTTAAGTTCTCGGAATATCGGTGCCTTGATTAAATATAAAATAGTTGAATAATAGAACACCTACCAATCGAAGGACATAGAATCGACATTCTCTGACGAAGGTTTCCACGCCACTTGCACTCACGAAGAGGTTGAGGCCAGCGAATAAGGACTTTGTCAGGAAAAAAACAAAGAAAATGTGGAACTTACCTGGAAAATAGAAAATAAACGAGAAAAAAAATCGTTAGAAAAACAGGCAACCATAAACAATTTGATAAGAAAATAATTTTTTATACAAGCAAATGTTCAAACAAATATACGGGGTCTGCGCAATAAGTGGTAGCGTATATCATAGCTTGGAAACATTTCCGAGAAAAGCGTAAAGAATATACAAGGTTTGATCAAAAGTTTCGGGACTGTTGCTATGGTAACGGTGCTAAATTACGCAGAGGCATGCCGCTTGGCAATGAGTCACCTTGCACTCTGCGGTGCAAGTTATAACGTTTTCGCTCAATTCCGTTGTTTATAGCATTGCTTGGAAGGAAAGTGTGTAGAGTGTGGTCGTTTCATCACAGAGATTTCATCAGTGACCATGACTTGTACAGCAGTTTTTTGGCGGATCCCTCATTCTCGATGAATCAAATCTTTCTTGAAAGGAAAAAGATTTCATAACGTCGAATGCCACGAGGCAGCTGCTGACCACCCCCCACCACCAACAAAAAAAGTCCTTTCATCAATGAAAACGACGTGTGTGGCGTCAGACGGGGACTACTTCGAAGGAGATTAAATACCGAATTAATAGGTGTTGTAGTTTTCTTTTTATCGCACCAGCCCGGATACATTTTTTTTTTTGTCAGACCTCGTATGTATCCAGATGATATAAATGTAGATACTACGATCGCTTCGTGGGAAATTCATTATCAAGGTTAAATTAAAATGATAACGTTATGAATTTGTGACATACAGAAGAGGGCAACAGCAATACTTCAAAATCTCGCTGTTTTGATCTATCGTTTAAAGGGAATGTCAATCTTTGAAGGCAACGGATTATTTGTTTCTTGATATTTCTTGCTTATAACATCTCTTTGCTAGAGCAACATTCCTATATTGTCATATCTTCATGAACATCAAAGTGTTCATTTCCCATTCTACCCATATCTATCTATCTATCTATCTATCTATCTATCTATCTATCTATCTCATTCTTTCTCTCTCTCTACACACACACACACACACACACACACACACATATATATATATATATATTAGGTTGGTGCAAAAATAATGACATAATAATATCGTTTTTTGACGTATTTTTTAACGTCAAAAAACGACATTATAACGTCATTATTTTTGCACCAACCTAATATATATAAAATAGGAAATAACTCGTTAGGTAAATAATCCAAAGTTCTTTATAATTTTATTATTATTTAAAAAAAAATAGTGCTCGATACAAAAGTAGAGCATAAATATAATTATTTAAATTTTGCGTGTTGGAATCTTATTTTTAAATAAACAATTATATATATATATATATATATATATATATATATATATATATATATATATATATGTATGTATATGTCACACATTATGAAATGGACAAAGTCCGCCAATTATTTTAAGACATTTTATGTTCATACATTATTTTTATAGATGGTATTTATCAATCCACCCACGAGGATCGAATGTGGCACAAGGCCTTTTTAATGTGGGTATCTCCGAGCCCGTAGGCCCAGCCAAAAATAAATAACCATCCAACCCCCCGAGGGGGGGCCAGTTCCGTCAACCTCCCCCAACGAAACCCTACCCTTCGGCAGAGCTTCGTCAGAGTTCCTCCCTGCAAGCAGAGAGTTCGACAGACACCTGACAGCTCACAAAGCACAGATACTACACTTTGATACTAGCCACCGGGCCGAGCGGGTATTCTTTTTATAGATGGTATTTATCAATCCACCCACGAGGATTGAATGTGGCACAAGGCCTTTTTAATGTGGGTATCTCTGAGCCCGTAGGCCCAGCCAAAAATAAATAACCATCCAAACCCGCCGAGGCGGGCCAGTTCCGTCAACCTCGCCCAACGAGACCCTACCCTTCGGCGGAGCTTCGTCCGGGTTCCTCTCTGCAAGCAGAGAGTTCGACAGACACCCGACCCGGCAGCTCACAAGGCGCAGATACTACACTTTGATCCTAGCCACCGGGCCGAGCGGCTATTCTTTTTATCGATACAAATATTTAAGTAAATGCTCTGTTTATAATAAACAGTATTAAACAACATTTACTGGCCTGAATGTTCGAGAAATTTTCATAGAAAATATTCGTCCTCCGAAAACAGTATGTCTATATTAATTCTAATAATTATATTGAAGTTTTCGGCTCTTGTTTTTGAAACATGAGACTTCTTATGTAGCGTGTTAGAATCATATTTTTTAAATAAATAATTATATATATATATATATATATATATATATATATATATAGATATTAAAAAAAGAATTACATAGAAAATCGATATGAAAAACTGAGATCGATAAGAATAATATATACATACATATATATATATATATGTGTGTGTGGGCGGTGTAGACAGAGAGGAAGAGAGAGAATTTGATTTGGTTTGTTTTGTTTTATGACATATAACCTCAGTGGGTTATTTAATGCCGACAATTTTTATTGCTGATATTTTTTCCGAAAATATATACCTGGTATTTTTTTTTATAAATGTATTGTTGGTAATAAATTTTTCTTCTGAAACTTATTGCTGGTAATTTTTTTTACAAAAGAGTATTTCTGGCATTAAAACCTATGTTTACCCTTTTATACTGTTTGATCCCAGTTTAGGAGCTGAGACTCTAAGAGTTGCTACCACCCGGGCCATATATATATATATATATATATATATATATATATATATATATGAAGAAATATAGTCTTAAGGTGTGCGATATTTATGGGATAAAGTGCTCAATATCAGATATAGAGCGTGTGTAAATATAAAATGAACATAGAAGTCAACACTTAGAGGCGACAGTCTGTTTCCTGCTATATGCAATCGTCAGGCCACGATTGCATATAGCATGAAACAGACTGTTGCCTCTAAGTGTTGACTTCTATGTTCACTTTATATATATATATATATATATATATATATATATATATATATATATATATATATATTGATCACTAATATAATCTATCTATCTATCTATCTATCTATCTATCTATCTATATATATATATATATATATATATATATATTGATCGCTAATATAATCTATCTATCTATCTATCTATCTATATATATATATATATATATATATATATATATATATATATATATATATATATACAGAGTGAGATAGATAGATAGATAGATATATAGATAGATAGATACTGAAGATAATCAGTTCGATAGATAGATAGATAGATAGATAGATAGATAGATAGATAGATATAAATAAAAAAAAATACTCTCATATTTATTTAACTCTTTATAAATTATAAATATTATGCAGACGGTTTCATTGCAAACTGACAAATATGCAAAATTCTAATTTCCATGAAAAAAATAAAATTGAATAATTGCATAAATTTTGAATTAAGAAAGCCACAAAGTATTGGATTTTTTAAAAATATTTTTCTCTCGTTTTCTTGCTTTCCTTCATATAATATTCATCTAATTTTCAAGCAGTAATAGAAACCCGTTTCAATTTTAATGAGGCTTTAATTAAAGTTATTTTTTGTTGCTCCAAATATAGCGTGATAGCTGCAATGAAAACGTAATGGATTCCCAGAATTCTCTGCGCCGTTTTGAATGACGTAACGATTGTAAGAATGAAAAACTTGGTTTACCTAATTTATTGTCCCGTCCATGATTCTCTATTAATATAATTAGTTTGATGGGGGAACGAAAAAAAAAGTGCTGTCCTGTTATCCAGATTATCTGATCAATTATTTTTTACGGTTTATGTTATTAGGTTGGTGCAAAAATAATGTTTTTTGACGTTCAACTTCAAAAAAAAAAAAGTTTTTATTTTTGCACCAACCTAATATTTAAATCGGAAATATATTTTGCATTGTAATTCTTTTTTTTTAAATTGAAAAGAAATCATTTAACAATAATTTTTTCAGATACAAGTTCTACTATTTAACCCATAGATGGGCTTTCCGAAGTGTATTTGCGCGTAAATGAAGTCGAGTTCGAATTCCAATTTACGTGCAAATACCCTTGACCAATGAATCGAAGAGATATGGTCGTTCAAGTTTGTCACATCCGTCCCTACCAACTCGCATTGGGCCAGTGCGGTCTGGTAATGGTGCATTAACCTGGAGAAGACATAAGTCTAACCAAGATCCTTCAAAAGCTGAATAATTTAACGTACCCGACCCGAATTCGAACTTGGCGCCCTGATTTTCTCAAGGGCATATAATATCTTTAAAAATATCTGCGCTGTAAAATTATATATATATATATATATTACAAAAAGTTTATGATTGCGTACATGCTTTCGTAGTACGTCCGTTAAGTTAAACTGATCAAGTGAATAAGATTTAAAAATACGAGTTGTTTATACAGTAAGCATTTTTATTTTAACTTTCTTCAAACAATTTTTTTCAATTAAAATATTTTTAAGTTAAAGACAGACACAAAGAGATGCCGCTTTGCCGTTTCTTTCTGTTGTTTGTAGAGTAATTATTTATATTTCAGCTTTCTTTATGCAAAAAATTGCTGGCAGTAAACTCCAGCAGTGATTCTCTGGTTAGATTCCTGGAATTTTTCATGGATAATGCCAATGGTGGACCACAAAACACTCACCCTAATCTTCTGCAGGTGCAATTTCGATTTTGGAAATTGTTTTTTCTCCTTCATCGTGACCAAGCCATTGTGCAGGTCGATTACGATTGTGAAGGATTATTTTCTCACCAACACTCCCTAGTGACTCTTTCTCACGACTATTAAGGAATAGGCAGTGCCTTAAGAGCTATCTATGCCACCACCGCCAGAGAGGAAAAAAAAAAAAAGGAATAAGGAAAGAGAGTGACCATCCTGATGCGAGCAGGTACCGTCTACTATTTGGCCTCACAAATCACTATTCAATCAAGAAAGGAACCTTTCCAATTTCGTAGATGCAGCATGTGACGCGATTCAAAACATCGAACTCTTTAACCATCACTGAGTTCTTGAAGAAAGAATTTATCAAGTTTCTTCACCTTGCTGATTCTCTTCAGATGGTCCGATATTGTTGAAATATTGACATACATTATCTGAGACATTTCTCTGGCATTTGGACGTGGTTTTTTTCAATTAGTGTTTTTAGATGTTGTTTGCCAATTGCAGATGAACGTCTATCACCACCTTGATATTAAAGACTCGTATCCACACTGCGGAACTTCAGAAACCAGGACTCTTTGATTATTAGGAATGATTAATATACATTATAGTTCAGATATGTCCGGAATTCTTTACGTGGCGACAACGCCGTGATGTCACAGCGTAGCGACCTTTGGAGAGCGTCATTAGAATGTAAAACTCGACCTCAGTCACACTCTGGCAATTGACGCACGAGGTGCTTAGTAATGGACGTAATGGAGGTGCTTCAGAAGACGATCGTCGAGTTGCCGTTGTGGGGAGTTTTCGCGCCGGCAACAAAGCCAACCAAATCATTCTGTTGATGTACTTTCGGTTTTGGAAAGTGCTTGAGACTTTCATCATGATCAAGTCGTTGAGCACGTGGAACAAGAACAGTCTACCCCAGTAAGCGAAATAAAGGGGTTCATTTCGACATTCCAACCACCTGAAGAAGGCCGGAGCGTACAACGGCGGAAACGTTGTAATAAATATGACGACAAACATGAGGACAATAGTCCGAATAATATAAATAGTGTACATAATACATCATCTCAGAAATATAGACATACTGTTTTCGGATATTGATTTTTAATTGCAGATGGGCTGCCACTGCCACTTTGATAATCAAGACTCGCATTCCCACTGCGGAATTTCATAAACCAGCGTCGCAATGGCTGAAAACAAGATGAACCTTCACCCTCCGCTCTATTACTTTTAGGAGCAGTTTGAAAAGAATTTTAAGCAAGCTTGAACTCATCGAAAAAAAAGTAAACGTATCTCTTTTTTTTCATGTTCAAAATGAGCCTTATATACTGTCTTTTGTATACCGAGAGATCGTACACTATGGAACGTCGAATTGAACTGAACACTTTATTTCGCTCATTGGGGTAGATCTGTACTAGCTCCACTTGCCGTGTTTTAAGGGATGTCAATTATGTCCTGTTAAATCCCCTCTCCAAGTTCTTCACTGCCTTAACCGAGTATTGAACTCACACTCTTTAGGCTCTGTCACCGGATCTAACCAACGCCTTTATCCACTGTACCATGAGTCCTTGAGGACATCTGTGAATTTCTGGGTATTATACACCTAATATCTTCAGCAACCATTTTTTTAGTACTCATATTGCAATTGTTGCTATTATCATTGCGTGTTTTTACCAGAGCTCATATTGCAATTTTTGTTGTTATGATCGCTTTTCTCTGGCACTCCTTATTACTGGTTCCCATATTGTATTCATTTCTATGCTTGGTCGGCTCAGGAGATTTTTGTGTCGTAGCATATGTGCTGATTCCTTAAGTTTACGAATTTTCCAATGGTGTTCTGTGTCTTTGAAAACACATGGCACAGTGGATACATTTAAATGGATAATTACAATTATATATTAAAAGACTCAATGCTTATTCTAAAATCAGTTATTATTTTCCAAACAGACAAAGTAAAGAAAATATTTGAATATTAAGAAATTAGATTCAACAGGTAGTTACGAAACCAATTACATTATGTTGCTTATTTATTTCTATAAATATTAGGTTGTCCCAAAAGTTCGTAAACACTTGCAAAAAATTGAAATTTTACTCGCCAAGTAATAACAAAAACAACAAAAAATATTCCTCAAAATAAAGAGCATTATATTCCAAGACTTTCTGCCATCGATCTGCAAGCTTTCGGATCTGTTGAAAGTACCATTCAGCCGGCTTCAAATCAAAGAATTCTTGACACGCTTCCTCGAGTTCATCAAACGAGTCGAATCGGCGGCCCTTCAGAAAGTGTTGCATTGAGCGGAAAAGGCCGTAATCTGATGGAGCACAGTCAGGACTGTAGGCTGGATGTGGCAGAACCTCAACGCCGTTCAGCTCTTCAAACTTGTCTTTGGTCTTCCTGGCGGTGTGTGGCTTGACATTGTCCTGCTGCATCAAAGCGCGCTTTCGGTTGATCAGAGCCGGGTACTTTTGCTTCAACTTTTCGTAGACCCCCTCCAGTTCCTGACAGTAAAGTTCGGCACCGATGGCACGACCATTCGGAACCAACTCAAAATGCACGATTCTATCAATGTTCCACCAAACGCACAACATGAATTTCTTGCCGAATCGATCTTGTTTTGGAACCGACGGTGTCTCTTGTTCTTTCTGAACCCATCGCTTGTCTCGACTGTGCTGGATTGTGTTGCATAAAAATTCAATTTTTCGCAAGTGTTTACGAACTTTTGTGACAACCTAATATTTGCAAACAAACACCCTTCCTCCTTTTATTTTGAACGTCGGTGATATACTGTTTTCGGCTGTACTGGCGCTGTTTTAAGTTTTAACCAAAGCATAAAACAATCCTAATTTAGTGAGATCATTATTTTCGGTAAATTTTACACCGTAAATTTAGTGCTTGTGTTTAAATTATCAAGATTACCGGTAATGAAGATTTCATGCTATAATACCGGTAAAAGGATTTACCAGTACGGTAAGCACTATCGTATGTGTTAACCTACGCATAAATCAAACTTTATTTCTGTATACAAATTTGCATCTATCTAATTTAAAATTAATGATCAATTTTGATTTGTGACGAGTCCTTAGAGAGTTATTTCAGGATGTATTAAAGTTAAGTTCCAGTGGCAGTATGCACTCAAACTTTTCTTGCAATTATTAGTTTCTAATTATTACATTCTAAATAATTGCCATAAATTTGGGGTTAATTTGCAGTGCTCAGTTCGCATTAAAAGGCTTCCAAAATACTTACATTTATGTGTAATTATATATGCTCCATTCGAATCTGACTTGATAAATTTGATAAAATCTACCGTTTTGGAGTTATCGACAGTGAAAGTTCGGATTCATTCGCGTCGTTGGCGGCTGCCATTACTCGCGTTGTTTGCATACATTCGCTGCGGAAATCTAAACGCGGAAGACTACGGAAAGCTAAGCGTGGAACTGATCTTTCTTGTCTAAATTTGTCTCAGTTACTACGCACGAGAACTATTTACGTATACACACACTGTTTACGCAATGATACTTTTTTTTTCTTTTTTTTTAAGCGTTTCACGCCAAGCAAGGCGAGAAGCCACTAGGATGCAAGGGGTTACAGAAGATTTGGAGCAAGATCAGATAGGAGTGATAGAAGAAAGGATGAGGAGAAGGGTAGTGGATAGATCAAGATAACTGGAGATACACTGATAGCTATTCTGCAGCGAATGTATACAAACAACGCTAGTAATGGCTACCCTGAAATGAATCCTGATTTTCCCTTTTTTTTCTCTCAGTCTGTGATGATTTTACCATGATTAGTAAAGTTTTTTTTGTTGAAATATGCTATTGGCGTGTAAAATTGGGGATTGTGAGTAAAGAACCAATTTTTTACCGATTTCTTCCTTGAAAATCTTTGTGGGAGGGAGGGGGCGTCTAATTCATCGGACCGAATACGCGCCTAATTTTTATTGAGTTACTTTTTTTGTCTCTTTTTAATCGAAACAATTATAGCATCTCATGCTAAATTAAATCTTTCTTCTTTTTCTCCTCTGTTTCGTTCTTCTTCTTCCTATTCTCCATCTCCTCCTCCTTATTTTCTCCTCCTCCTTCATTTCCTCCCGGAACAAAAATTTCCCGCAGTCCCTGTAACGGTCGGTAGCGCTAGCCTCTGAGCGAGCACCGTTCCCTCTTTCTCGTGCAATGAGAGGGCGTGGACTCGGGCAGCAGTTCCCTCTTTCTTCTTTTTCTCCTCTCCTTCTTTCTTCTTCCTATTCTCCTCGCCCTTTTTATTTTCTCCTCCTCCTTCCTTCCCTCCTTTTTCCTTTCATCCCCCTCCTCCTACTTTTTCATATTATCATCATCATCATCATCATCATCATCATCATCATCATCCTACTGCTTCTTCTTCAAAAAAAAAAGAAGATGAAAAGGGAAAAAAATTGCGTATAATTCATAAACTAAGGAGGTAACCCTTTCTCTAAACGTCAAAAAAAGAAAAAAAAACTTTTTTGTTTCTATTTACTCAAAGCACGGAGACAGGTTGGGAATACAAGGTGGGTTTAATGTGGGGATCCCGAGCGCGTACACCCAGGCTAGGAACAAAAATTTCCCGCAGCCCCTGTAACTGTCTGTAGCCCTAGCCTCGGTGCGAACACCGTTCCCTCTCTCTCGTGCAATGAGAGGGCGTGGACTTGGACAGCTGTTCCCTATTTCTTCTTTTTCTCCTCTCCGTCGTTCTTCTTCTTCCTATACTCCTCCCCCTCCATAATTTCTCCTCCTCCTTCTTTTCCTCCTTCTTCCGTTCCTTCCCCTCCTTCTTCTTTTTCATATTCTTTTCATCATTATCATCCTCCTACTGCTTCTTCTTCAAGAAAAAGAAGATGAAAAGTGAAAAACAATCGCGTATAATTCATAAACTAAGGAGGTAACCCTTTCTCTCAACTTCAAAAAAAAACTAAACAAAAAAAACTCGCAGAAAAAACAATATTTTTTGTTTGTGTTTACTCAAAGCACGGAGACAGGTTGTGATACAAGGTGGGTTTAATGTGGGGATCCCGAGCGCGTACACCCGGGCTAGGAACAAAAATTTTCCGCAGCCCCTGTAACCTCGGTAGCGCTAGCGTCAGTGCAAACACCGTTCCCTCTCTCTCGTGCAATGAGAGGGCGTGAACTCGGGCAGCTGTTCCCTCTCAGTATAATTTCCCTCAGTTGACGGAGCCGCCCCTGAGCGCACTCTGTCCAAAGACAGACCCACAACTGAGAGATGATAAGTAATGTGTTACAAACTACTCGAGGGACCAATTTACACACTTAAAAATTACAATATACAGACACTTGTAGTACTCCAGCAACATTTAACTGGGGTGCTGCTCTATCCCTTAATAATAATAATAATAATAATAATAATAATAATAATAATAATAATAGCAACTAGTTTTAGCCCGTGAAAGGTTTTCGTATTTGATTTTTCCGATCAATCTTAATTTTTAAGTTAATGAGTTATTAAGCTCATGGCGAGTTCTATGAGAAGAAAATATCCCTAAAAATTCCCCTATCGTGTCGCTAAAAAAAGCTATAACAAAATATTGCAATAACAATCATCAACATCAATGTTGAGCGTTATTTTAAGAAGTTGACACAAATGTAAAGATTTGAAATTAAAGGCTTTTTACATTTCGCTGAAACAGACGTTAAATACTTTTCTTTCTTTCTTTCTTTCTTTCTTTCTTTCTTTCAATTTTTTTTCACTGAAACTCATCACTGTTATTTACCTTCTTTCTATTCGATCAGAACGGAATAGTACACTATTTATGAGGTATTGGCAAGAGACCTTCTATCTATCTATCTATCTATCTATCTATCTATCTATCTATCTATCTATCTCTTTCTCAACAATAACTATCTATCTATCTATCTATCTATTTCTCAACAATAACTATCTATCTATCTATCTATCTATCTATCTATCTATCTATCTATCTCTTTCTCAACAATATCTATCTATCTATCTATCTATCTCTTTCTCAACAATATCTATCTATCTATCTATCTATCTATCTATCTATCTATCTATCTATCTATCTATCTCTCAACAATATCTATCTATCTATCTATCTATCTATCTATCTATCTATCTATCTATCTATCTATCTATCTATCTCATTCCCTTCAATATCTATCTATCTATCTATCTATCTCTCAACAATATCTATCTATCTATCTATCTATCTATCTATCTATCTATCTATCTATCTATCTCTCAACAATATCTATCTATCTATCTATCTATCTATCTATCTATCTATCTATCTCATTCCCTTCAATATCTATCTATCTATCTATCTATCTATCTATCTATCTATCTATCTATCTATCTATCTATCTATCTTCCTTTTTCTCACTGAAACTAAATAGTGTCTTTTCCCCTTTTTTCACGCGATCAATTCGGAATAGTGCATTATTTATGAGGTATTGGCAAAAGTCGTTAAACATTCTTTCTTTCTTTCTTTCTTTCTTTCTTTCTTTCTTTCATTTTCTCACTGAAACCCATCGCTTTCATTTCCCCTATTTCTATACGATCAGAACGGAACAGTCCACTATTTATGAGATATTGGCAAGAGACGTTAAACACATCTATCTATCTATCTATCTATCTATCTATCTATCTATCTATCTATCTATCTCATTCTTTTCTCTATCTATCTATCTATCTATCTATCTATCTATCTCATTTTTCTTTATCTATCTATCTATCTATCTATCTATCTCATTGTTTTATCTATCTATCTATCTATCTATCTATCTATCTATCTATCTATCTATCTATCTTTTTTCATTCATTTTCTCATTGAATTCAAGTAGCATCTTTTCCCGTCTTTCTACGTGATCAATCCGGAATAGTCCATTATAAATAATAGTCCATTATTTATGAGCAGGAGTTGTTAAACGTTTCTTTCTTTCTTTCTTTCTTTCTTTCTTTCTTTCTTTCTTTCCTGCTTTCATTCTCTCTTTCTTTTTCATTCATTTTTTCACTTAAATCAAATAGCGTCTGACCGTTTCTTCCACGCGAACAACATGGAATAGTCAACTATTTATGAGGTTTGGCAGGGCGTAACGGTCGTGCGAACATTGGGAAGCACAATAATAATAATAATAATAATAATAATAATAATAATAATGCTCACCAACCAGACACAGTTACCCAAAATAACGATGTAACTTATCCTCTAGAACATGCTAATTCAAACCGACAGAGAAATGAAAGCCAACAGACCTGATATTATCATAAAAGAGTAGAAATTATGGACGTGTATGCTTATTGACATAGCAGGACCATCTGAGAGAAACACCCGCATGAAAATTATCAAGAATTTGTCCAAATATAAGGACCTGGAGATCGAGATTAACAGGATGTGGCGAATGAAGACTGAGACTGTACCAATAGTAATCGGAGCACTGGGCCTAGTGAAAAAAAGAAAGGGCAATTTTACTAACAGTGCCCCAGGTAACATAAACATACAGGTTGCCCAGAAGATCTCTCTGCTAGGAACATCCCATATACTAAGAAAAGTGCTATCAATTAAATGACAATTCTTCCATTGGGCCTAAGGACCATAGTTTGGACCCGGCTCTAAGGGATACAAAGCAGGAAAGATATTACAACAACAACAACAACAATAATAATAATAATAATAATAATAATAATAATAATAATAATAATAATAATAATAATATCGAGGAATTATCCAAATACAATCGAGATTAACAGGGCGTGGCGAATGAAGACTGAGACTCTAGCAATAATTATCGGAGCACTGGGCCTCGCTAGGAAAGGAATGGATAATTTTACTAACAGTATCCCAGGTAACATCAACATAGAAATTGCCTAGAAAATCACCCTACTAAGAACATCCCATACACTCAGAAAATTGCACTCAATTACATGACAATTAATCCCAATTCCCCTAAAGATTAAGGACAACCATGGATCCGTCCCTACAGGATACAAAGCAGGAAACATAACACACAAACAACAACAATAATAATAATAATAATAATAATAATAAGAAGAAGAAGAAGAAGAAGAAGAAGATGATGATGATGAAGAAAAAAAAAGGGGGGAACAAGAAGGAGAAAATATAAAATGAAAGCCAATTATTCGTAGAATAAGGATATCGTTCTTCCTCTCAAATTCAAGAAAAACACCCACTATCATGAACCTCGAAGTTAAAAAAACAAAAACGAAAAAAAAAAAAAAAAAAAAAAAAACAACCGCATAATAAGGTCGTCTGCTTATTCCAAAACACGCTTTAATGGCAAGAAAGCAACGAAATGGAAAGGTTTCTTTTAGCCTCCATGGAACTGGATTTTATTGACAGTCATGCATTCAACACTCGCTAAATCCATTTTCTTTGACATCTTGAGAACTTTTCTAGAACTGTATTTTTTCTTAGTACATATTAAAGGTTTCCAAACTGTTTGCAATCTTACTCCCTGCCACAATGACCTACCAAAAAGAAAAGGTTAGGGACAGAAAGAAAGAAATGACAGTATCCATCGAATCAGTAGCCATTGGAACCAACGTCGTGTCTAACTAAGGGCGACCAGAACGATGGATATCCTATCGGCATGTGTAAAAAAATAAAAATAAAAATAAACAACAGTACTTTGCTTTTTTTTTTCTTATCGTTTTCCAAATTCTTTCCCTTCAACATGCCATTTAAGAACACTAAGTCTCGATTTTCTTTTCCCTCTCACAATGGGGAAGACATTTGACTGATACAAGTACCAACGAGATCGTTGATTTCTGTAAAGAAAGTTGCTATTTTTGATTCCTGTAAAGAAAGTTGCTATTTTTAAAATGTCCACAAGTTCTGCGAGTGCTTTAAATTCATACTACTTTCGTTGCGTCCTGGGTATGACGAAAAAAACTATATCCGGCAGCAAAGCCTCTGATCAGGAGGTTTTGAGGAGTGTGGAATCACCTCTTAATTGTTGGTGTTCCCAGGATCACCCTGACCCGAGGTATTAGTACCTGCTAGGGTCCCAGCTAGGGGCAAATATTTAACTCCCAAACAGGGGTCAAAACACTAGGAAAGTGTAAAAATAGGTTTTAATACCAGGAATACATTTTTGGAAAAACATATTACCAGCAATGCATTTTTGAAAAAAAATATATTAACACCAAAACATTTTTGAAAAAAAAAAATACTAGCAATAAAAATCTTGTTGGCATTAAATAACCCATTGACGTTTATCTGCCGTAAACCAAACCAAACCAAACCAAACCAAACCAAACCAAACCAAACCAAACCAAACCAAACCAAAGATGGTACACTGGGTCAGTCGCACTCTCTTGAGAAATACAAACAATGATCCGAAAAAAAAGAGGATATCAACATCATCGATTGCTATTGTGATGCAGGTTTATTTTTTTTCCTCTAAGGTTCAATCTGTAAAAGGCTCAGGAGCCACTCGTGGTAGAGGGGTACCTTAGTCCATTAACTGCCAAATTTTAATGCGAATTTTTGGCCCAGACAGGTGTCTTAGGAGTTAAAACAACATACAATATTATATTTTTCTTCGAATAGCTATACTTTGAAAATTTATAGAAACTAGAGCATCAAATATATATGTTTATAAAGCATCAAAAAATAATATTGATTAGAAATAATAAAAAAAATACTTTTCAAAATAGTCATTATTTTTCTACTCGTGAAATGTAAAATTACGACAGAAAATGTCTTCTATGATTAGTTACGGCTAATAATAAAAACTTTAAAGGTTAATTGTTGTAAAAGATACCTCTACAAATTCTGTCTATACTTCTGAGATGAGGTATTATGTACATTATTTACATTATTCGGACGATTGTCCTCAACTTTGTCGCCATATTTATCACAACTTTTCGGCCGTTGTACACTCCGGCCTTCTTCTGGTGGTTGGAATGTCGGTCGAACACTTTATTTCGCTCACTGGGGTAGACTGTTCTAGTTCCACGTGCCATGTTTGATAGATGTCAATTATCAGTTATCTGAAGCACAGTGGATAAAGGCGTTGTTTAGATCCAGTGGCAGGACCCAAAGAGTGTGAGTTCAATACCCAGTTAAGGCAGTGGAGAACTTTCAGAGGGAAATTAACAGAAGATAACTGATAACTGACATCCATCAAACAGTTCGACATTCCAACCACCTGAAGAAGGCCGGAGCGTACAACGACCGAAACGTTGTGATAATTATGGCGACAAAGATGAGGACAATAGTTCGAATAATGTAAAAAATGTACCTCTGCAAATGTAATGTAAAAAATGTAACTACAAGGAATAACATGTAGTGAGTTTAATTTTAACAGATCCCCAAATGGGGCTCAAGGTAAGTAATGGGTCAACGGCGTAGTTTATATGGGATATGGCGAGAAGATAACGCTTGACTCTAGACTTGAACAGGTAGATTGAATCTAGTAATCAGGAAAACAACCTCTTAAGACATGGCAGGGGTTGATATGCTATAAACGAAACAAAACAAACCAAACCAAATCAATCTTCTTTCTTTTTATCTATCTATCTATCTATCTATCTATCTATCTATCTATCTATCTATCTATCTATCTATCTATCTATCTATCTATACTAACAACATATCTATCTATCTATCTATCTATCTATCTATCTATCTATCTATCTATCTATCTATCTATCTCTCTATCTATCTATCTATCCTAACAACATATCTATCTATCTATCTATCTATCTATCTATCTATCTATCTATCTAACAGATTTGCAGCCTTGTGGATAAGGAATCATTTTCAACCCTACAACGTCTTTCCCATAGACGAAACCTCTCGCCACTCTGCCGCTATTTTCACAGCATTCATTGATTCCACCAGCGCTAACAATTGCGACTGGGAATAGCCATGATCCATACACGAGGACGAGCTATCGCCATTTCGTTCGTATTCCATTAGTAAGAAGAGATTTCCACGCGGACAGCATCTTCCCAAGAAATGGTGCCTTTTGGAACAGACACCCGGCAAGATGCTTTCATAATCTCTACAATCTTGGCCTCTTCAAATCTAATATTAGGTTGGTGCAAAAATAACGACGTAATAATGTCGTTTTTTGACGTATTTTTTAACGTCAAAAAACGACATTATTACGTCATTATTTTTGCGCCAACCTAATAAAACTGTATCCAATAACAACGCATGTAATATTCACATATTATTAGGTTGGTGCAAAAATAATGACGTAATAATGTCGTTTTTTGACGTATTTTTTAACGTCAAAAAACGACATTAATACGCCATTACTTTTGCGCCAACCTAATATTAACCCTTGGCTTTCCGACATAACTTCATGAACTTCTTGCTTTTTCTTACGCTCACACTTACGGCCATATCACGTTGAAACACCGAAGTTAAGCAACTCTTTATACAAATTGGTCAGGCTTAGAACTTTTCAATATTCCCCTGTATACAATCAATAACCATTTACAAATAACTGAGATGTCCTGGGTATCACGATAAACCACATCCGGCAGGAGGTTGATCGGTGACTGCTTGGGAATAGCAAATGCTGTAAGTCGTGTAATGGATAATGGCTCGAAATTGTTAATCAGAGAGCCGAGTTCTAATTTCACTTAAGTCCCTTATATTCGCTTACGCGCAAATACCCTTAGGAAAGGTATAGATCTATCTCATCTCACCCAGCTGTGGGTTAATTAGTAAGGCTCGTATCACTAACCCATTATTATCTTCAAAAAATATTCTTACAATCTGAAAATATTTTCTGGTTTTAAATAACCTGCAAAGGGTTGATAAACCGTAAAAACGAAACAAAAAACAAATAAAACAAATATGGACTATTGGCGTGATATCTGGGATTGATTTACCCAGTACTCATTTTCAAGACTAGGCAGAATTCAAAAACAAATGCGTGGCCTTGTAGGTGATGATACTTACAATCTAAAAATAGTTTCTGGCTTTAAATAACCTGCAAAGGGTTAATAAACCGTAAGTATTTTGTTTTTTTGTGTATTTATGTAACATTTTTGGCTAATTCTGGCGTTTCGTCATTTGCTGGAAACAATTTTTTCAGTTTCTCCTCAATTTTATTTTATTTTATTTATTTCAACCAATCAATACATACAACACAGTATAGTGGAGTAATGGATAGCAGCTGCCGAATCGGAGAGCCGAGTTCGAATTCCAGTCGAATCCATTACATTCACTTACGTGCTAATAGCCTTCTTCTCCCCCAACAGCTATGGGTAAATTGCAGGACAGACCAAGTTCTATAGCCTTGAATGGCAACTGGTCTACTACAGAAATGACAACCTACTGCGGGAAAAAATCTTCCTCATCAGTCATGTATCGAAAGATACATGATTGCTTAAGCGTTTATCACGAATGGCACATTACTGACTAGGAGGCACGGATTGAGGAATCGGAGAGCCGAGTTCGAATTCCAGTCGAATCCATTACATTCACTTACGTGCTAATAGCCTTCTTCTCCCCCAACAGCTATGGGTAAATTGCAGGACAGACCAAGTTCTATAGCCTTGAATGGCAACTGGTCTACTACAGAAATGACAACCTACTGCGGGAAAAAATCTTCCTCATCAGTCATGTATCGAAAGATACATGATTGCTTAAGCGTTTATCACGAATGGCACATTACTGACTAGGAGGCACGGATTGAGGAATCGGAGAGCCGAGTTCGAATTCCAGTCGAATCCATTACATTCACTTACGTGCTAATACCCTTCTTCTCCCCCAACAGCTATGGGTAAATTGCAAGACAGACCAAGTTCTATAGCCTTGAATGGCAACTGGTCTACTACAGAAATGACAACCTACTGCGGGAAAAAATTTTCCTCATCAGTCATGTATCGAAAGATACATGATTGCTTAAGCGTTTATCACGAATGGCACATTACTGACTAGGAGGCACGGATTGAGGAATCGGAGAGCCGAGTTCGAATTCCAGTCGAATCCATTACATTCACTTACGTGCTAATACCCTTCTTCTCCCCCAACAGCTATGGGTAAATTGCAGGACAGACCAAGTTCTATAGCCTTGAATGGCAACTGGTCTACTACAGAAATGACAACCTACTGCGGGAAAAAATCTTCCTCATCAGTCATGTATCGAAAGATACATGATTGCTTAAGCGTTTATCACGAATGGCACATTACTGACTAGGAGGCACGGATTGAGGAATCGGAGAGCCGAGTTCGAATTCCAGTCAAATCCATTACATTCACTTATGTGCTGATACCCTTGGGGAAGGTATTAATCATCTTTTTCTACCCCCCCCCCCCAACTATGAGTAAATAGCAGGACAGACCGGGTTCTATAACCTTGGATGGCAACTGGTTTACCGCAGAGAGAAATGGCAACCTACTGCGGGGAAAAATCTGCCTCGTCAATCGTGTATCGAAAGATACACCATTGACGAAGCGTGTATCACGCATGTCACATAACTAATTGAATGCTCTACATTGAGTAGCTCTTGGGCTTTGTGGCGGATGATCATTAGGATGAAATTATTTTACGTTTAGGATAAGAACATAAGTTTGGCAGATAAGGGCTACGAAGTGTCTTGGAAAGGTCTTAACCATAGATGGGTTTCTTTCACGTCAGTAATATATTCATTTACAAATTCATTAATCTATACAAGAGTATCAGGTGCCTGGTCATATTAGAGTGCCGAAAAGAATCCTAGCTTCTTGTCTCAAAAACATTAAGCTCATTTAGTGCAGAACTTAACTAGTTCATGTGATGTCTATTTTAAAACGCTGACGTCCGGTAATATATCTGACTGCTTCCGCTTCTGACTCAAGGAAATATCACGCATGCGCGAAATGGAACGAAATGCAGATGAGTGGTAAATCTTTTTATGATAGAAGTGTCTTGGCTGAAATACATATATAATTATTAATCACTTATATATAATTACTAATCAGTTATGTAAAACTATGCTAGATCAAGTTACTAATGATCTGGAGCGCCTCGGTGAAGGTAGTCGTTGTTCTTTGGACAAATCCTGCGGGTTATGTATGATTGGATGAGTATCAACCCTGGAAATATATTGCGTTTAGGAACTTCTTTTCACCCCACCCCTGGAACAATGGTATGATACTTGCGTCGGTGTGGGCTCGATACACAGAGTCCCAAAAACGACGAAAAAGGCCATCCAGTGCTTTACTGCAAATGTGTGTGTTGAGGATTCAAGGTACACACATGATTAATTATATATATATATATATATATATATATATATATATATATATATATATATATATATATAAAAGGCAGGATGTGCGTGTGTGTGTGTGTGTGTGTGTGTGTGTGTGTGTGTGTGTGTGTGTGTAACGAATGCACGGCCGCAATTTCCGACGGATTTTCACCAACATTTATATGCACATGCTCCAAGTTAGCGGGAACGCCAACACGGACATTGCATTTCCCAACTCACATCGATAATGGAAATAATAGATTTTTTTAAATGCTTCTAAGGCAGTTTTTATGTAGTTTCTACTGGCCAGTGTGAGAGCTTATAGCTGGCTGCCACGAATAGGCAAGAAGATTCTATTGGTCAGCGTGAGAACCAACAGCTGACTGACACGAATGTTAACTAGCATGCTAGCATGCAAAAATATCGATAGCTGCATTCGTCACAAGTGGGAAAAATTTAAATCTGCATGGCACTTTACTCCAATTGACTTATTCGCTTGCTTAAACTCAACGTTGATTCTTATTTCGCAGAACTGGGTTGTGCGTGAAAAAGTTTTTGTTGTTAACATTCATTTTCATTCGGTTTTTCCAGTTGAGTCCTTTTTTTAAAGCTGATCGCTTTGTGTTCATTTTGTTTAGTTCTTTTTTCGTAACAGATTTAATGTTTAGTATAGAGCTTAGAAAAAATTCGCAGTGTGAGATAGGCAAGAAGTAAGGCATATAGCAACATCAGCACGGCAAAGGGCACTCCTTTAAAGGCAAGGAAGGGCAAACATATTTTAAGTCAAGTGATAGCGATTGCTGTATGAGTCGTACGATTTTTGAATCAAGCACGGGCAACGACGCGCCATGCTGCTAATATATATATATATATATATATATATATATATATATATATATATATATATATATATATATATATACATGCGTATATTTCGGCAGCGTATTTTAATTAAGGTTTCGTTAAATTATTTAGTGATGTTGCGTCTACTTATTCTCGATAGGATCCTTTGATATTCACGGATAATTTTTTTTTGTGCGGTTATTAAAAGACGAGAAGAAAACACCGTGTTGGCTCATATTGTATATATTCCGAGTACTTTCGACATAGCATAATGTCATCATCAGGGTATTATTAAATATAGAGTATGTATTTAGTATTCATGATTGTGAAGGACAAAAAATAGTGTGGTCATCCGTAGATTACCATTTTTATATATGGAGTCACGAACGTTGTGTCATGGCTTGGGTGACGCGGACACCGTTTAAGGGGAGATAACTAGGTATGCTGTGGAAAAATTCCGGACGTGAGGTTGCTAATGGTAACTTTCGGATGACCGCAACAATTTTTGTTCTCATTTCAATACCATTTTCAACACCAACGAGTTTTTATTTTATCTAAATCCTTCGTGTTGAAAAGCCCGTTCGGGGCGAAATGGCCATATATCATATGGTATCAATAACCAAACATACATTACATCACCAGTAGCTCCAAATATAGGCTGAAATTACATAACACCACACATCTTGACTGCATATTGGGTAGCTAACTATAACAATGTGTTCAATAGTAAACAAACTACAATATACACCGGTACCGTATAATGAATAGGAGTAACTTAGAGAATATTTCAAATTTGCACTGGTTTACTGATAAAAGCATTAACGTCAACATTAACTTGTATAAAATATTAATTAGTTAGCTTTGTGATGGTAATGCTTTGTATCGTATGTTATTGTAAAACGCAATAACAACTGTCCGCCATTTCCATCAGTGATCGAACGAGAAGGCCGAGTAATGAAATCTGTTCTGTCATAAAGTATCTGTTTCGAAAGTTAGTAGCAAATCAAAAAGGAATCCCTGATTGCATACAAATTGAAAACAAGATTTACCAACTTACAGCGGATATTAACCTATAATACTATGAGAATTTGGTTTAAAATTTGCTGTAATTTTAAGGAAGAATGTATGGCTTGTTGTTCGAAGATCAGTGGGGTCAGGAGACTGAATTCACTATGCAATTTACACTATCTATCTATCTATCTATCTATCTATCTATCTATCTATCTATCTATCTCTGATCATAACTATCTATCTATCTATCTATCTATCTATCTATCTCTGATCATAACTATCCATCTATCTATCTATAATTTTCTGTTTATATCTATCTATCTATCTATCTATCTATCTATCTATCTATCTATGTCAATCTTTTCCTCTCTGTATATATCTATTCTCTTTATCTCTACCTATGCATCTTCAGTTTCTATCTATCTGTGTATTTCAGTATGTTATCTATCTATTTATCTATCTATATATCAATTTCAGTATGTTATTTATGTTATCTATCTATCTATCTATCTATCTATCTATCTATCTATTTGTCTATCTGTCTTTCTTTCTTTCTTTCTTTCTTTCTTTCTTTCTTTCTATCTATCTATCTATCTATCTCTGTTCATATCTATCCATCTATCTATACGTCTCTGTTTATATCTATCTATCTATCTATCTTTTTTTTCTCTACCTATCTATCGATACAGTATCTATGTACTGACATATATCAAAATATAAGTATTATATATATATATATATATATATATATATATATTTATATATATATATATATATAAAACTAAATAAAAGCACCTTGTCTGTCGTATTCAATGAAATGAAAACAGACAGACAAATAGATAGATCGATAGATATAAACAGAAACGTATAGATAGATAGATGGATAGTTATGATCAGAGATAGATAGATAGATAGATATATAGATAGTGTGAATATGTCGTATTCAATGAAATGTGCATATATATATATATATATATATATATATATATATATATATATATATATGCACATTTCATTGAATACGACAGACAAGGTGCTTTTATTTAGTTTTTTATACAGGCGATTTAATAAAAAAAAATTTTCTTTTCGAATAATAAATTATATAAAAACTGTCCGAATGTTGTTTTTATCAGAGCGCTTTCGGCTATACATTTAGCCATTTTCAAGGATTAAATATTTTAACTGTTAAATAAGAAATAGTTTGTTGCATGTATGCTTTATAAAATGTTTGCATTTTTCAGAATACGGTCAAGATATTGTGTCCATGTTCAAAGTTAATATTATTAAGTGTTGTTTTTTTGTTTTTATTAATAAGGCTTCCATTATTTTTAGCCTATTTTTATGCATGTAGATGATGCTATTATATTTGTGTTGTCAACAAATATGTTACGAATAATGTCCTGTAGGTTTCCATGAATATTTAAATGAGATTTAATTGAGCTATGGTCAGAAAGCTGTAGAGTGAGTCTGCGTGTCAAACATGTTGTAGTGTGGTCTATATAATATATAGTTAAAATATTTAATCCTTAAAAATAGCTAAATGAATAGCCGAAAGCGCTCGGATAAAAGAACATTCGGACAGTTTTTATATAATTTATCATCCGAAAAGAAAAAAAATTATTAGATCGCATGAGAAATTGTATAAAAAAACTAAATAAAAGCACCTTGTCTGTCGTATTCAATGAAATGTGCATGAAAGAAGGATTGCTGCCAAAATACACACACACACACACACACACACATATATATATATATATATATATATATATATATATATATATATATATATATATATATATATATATACAACATTCTTAATTTGACAGATACTGTTTTACATATATAGATATGTGTGTACTTGTGTGTGTGTACGTGTGTGAATATGGATGTGTAAGCGTACAGAGAAAAATAGAGAGGTAAAGAGAAAAACGAATATCAGGTCTATATTTATATATCAAATGTCTGTGTATTTGAAAATAGCGAATAAAAAATAGATAGAGAGAAAGAGAGAGGGACTATCTGATATGCAGATTGGGCAGGTAGAGACAAATTGACAGAAAATCTCTCATAAACAGAGGGCGATGGAGAGTAAGTCACTTGAAAAAGGTCATGTTATACACAAGCAGGATTACTTATATACAGGCAGATAGATATAATGTCTTAGATAGATAGATAGATAGATAGATAGATAGATAGATAGATAGGTGCGAACGGAGATAAATAGAGTTGTAGAGATATCGGTAGATAGGTATTGAATATAATTAGATAGATAGATAGATAGATAGATAGATAGATAGATAGATATGAACAAACGTAGATACATAGATATGAACTGACGTAGATAGATAGATAGATAGATAGATAGATAGATAGATAGATAGATAGATAGGTGCGAACAGAGATAGATAAATAGATTAGAGTTGTAGAGAGATCGGTAGATAGGTATTGAATATAATTAGATAGATAGATAGATAGATAGATAGATAGATAGATATGAACAAACGTAGATACATAGATATGAACAGACGTAGATAGATAGATAGATAGACAGATAGATAGATAGATAGGTGCGAACAGAGATAGATAAATAGATTAGAGTTGTAGAGAGATCGGTAGATAGGTATTGAATATAATTAGATAGATAAATAGATAGATAGATAGATAGATAGATAGATAGATAGATAGATAGGTGCGAACAGAGATAGATAAATAGATTAGAGTTGTAGAGAGATCGGTAGATAAGTATTGAATATAATTAGATAGATAGATAGATAGATAGATATGAACAAACGTAGATACATAGATATGAGCAGACGTAGATAGATAGATAGATAGATAGATAGATAGATAGATAGATAGATAGATAGATATAAACAGCTGTAGAGAGATCAATAGATAGATAATGAGTATAAGATAGATAGATAGATAGATAGATAGATAGATAGATAGATAGATATGAAAAGCTGTAGAGAGATCGATAGATAGGTAATGAAGATAGATAGATAGATAGATAGATAGATAGATAGATAGATAGAACCTATATGAATATGTCGTTGAGCGGCAGATGAAAAAACACGAGATTAATGGCATGATAAAATAGGAAATTCGTGTGACTAATATCGTGAGAAGAAATAGGAAGAAAGCAGACGGAATCGACAAAAGCTGAAGCGTAGTGTTGTTTTCTATGCTAAGCCGTAAGCGACCAACGTTGAAGGTCCGTAATCAAAGACCTACCAGATGCGGACAGTTCTGCTTCTCGCCTCCATTCCAACTTGCTCCTTTCGGCTACATCGTCACTCACCGGCCGACATCTTGGCCCAAATGCGATTCTGACGGTAAAATGAAATATTTATCATTTACCACTCAACGAGGAGGTGAGGATGACAACGTCAAGGGATTAATTCACTTGCAGCGGAAATAAATGCCTTTTTAAATAGAAAGGCAATTGTCTACAAACAACTGATGTATCCACTTTGAATACATACGAGCTCTGATCAAAATGTATCAGTACTGGTGCTATTAAATCATTCATTCAATCTATCTCATTTGTTTCTCTATCTTGTTCTTTTATCTATCTATCTATCTATCTATCTATCTATCTATCTATCTATCTATCTATCTATCTAATTATATTCAATACCTATCTATTGATCTCTATAGAGCCGTTCATATCTATCTATGTATTGCAATCTGTTTATATATCTATATATCTATCTACGCATGTTCACATCTATCTATCTATCTATCTATCTATCTATCTATCTATCTATCTATCTATCTATCTCATTCTCTTCAGTATCTATCTATCTATCTATCTATCTATCTATCTATCTATCTCATTCCCTTCAATATCTATCTATCTATCTATCTATCTATCTATCTATATCATTCTCTTCAGTATCTATCTATCTATCTATCTATCTATCTATCTATCTATCTATCTATATATATATATATATATATATATATATATATATATATACATGAGTTTATATGGATCTATCTACGTATGTTCATTATCTATCTACCTATCTAACTCATTTTGTTCATATATTTCTATCTTTATATGTTCATATCTATCTATCTATCTATCTATCTATCTATCTATCTATCTATCTATCTGTCTTTTTCTCTCTTTCCATCTTTCTTTCTATCTATCTATCTATCTATCTGTTTCTTTCTTTCTTTCTCTCTTTCTATCTATCTCTCTATCTATCTATCTATCTATCTATCTATCTGTCTGTTTCTCCCTTTCTTTCTTTCTTTCTTTCTTTATTTATTTATTTCTTTCTATCTATCTATCTATCTATCTGTTTCTTTCTATCTATCTATCTATCTATCTATCTATCTCAGTCTATTTATATCTATCTATGGTCATATCTATCTACAACACATATCAATTCGCCATTTAAACTCCTATGAATTAGCCCCCTTTTGAAACCAGTCACTTTATCCAACGTCGTTTCTATTGATCGAATCATTAAATAGATACCCCTATTTTGGGGACATCGAGAAGCTGTCTACTCGCATTCTCTTGGGTTTCCTAGATGTCTTGAAATCTTTTTTTCTTTCAAGTGAGATTTGATTTTTGGAAATAGCAAAACATCCAGATGTGGTGAATATTGTGGTTGTCGGACCTGATAAATGTTGTCCTTGGCCCCAAACCTCTGTACAAGACATGGTCACTGATGCAACCTCTGTGGTGTAGTGGGACGGTCGCACTCAATACATTTTTATTCTAACCACGGCGATAAACAATTGAAGCTAGCGTAAACGTTATATCTTAGGGTGCCTTTTAAACTACAAATGAATTAAATCAATCTCTTCAGCACAGAACAATCTATAAAAAGCAGGACATGTGTGTGTGTGTGTGTGTTTGTGTGTGTGCGCGCGCGCGTGTGTGTGTGTGTGTGACGAATGCACGGCCGCAATGACATGCTCCAAGTTGGCGGGAAATGCCAACACCGTCTTTGCATTTCCCAACTCTTATCGATAGTGGAAATAATCGATTTTTTCATGCTTCTACGGCAGTTTTCATGTAGTTTGCAGCCATCTTGTACTTGCCAGAGTGAGAGCCTATAGCTGGCTGCCACGAATAGGCAGGAAGATTCTATTGGCCAGCGTGAGAGCCAGCAGCTGACTGACACGAATGTTAACTAGCATGCTAGCATGCAAAAAAAATCGATAGCTGCATTCGTCACAAGTGAAAAAAATTTAAATCTGCATGGCACTTTACTCCAATTGGCTCATTCGCTTGCTTAAACTCAACATTGATTCTTATTTCGCAGAACTGGGTTGGGTGTGAAAAAGTATTTGTTGTTAACATTCTTTATTCATTCGGTTTTTCCAGTTACGAGTCCTTTTTTTTTTAAAGCTGATCATTTTGTGTTCATTTTGTTTAGTTCTTTTTTCGTAACAGATTTAATGTTTAGTTTAGAGCTTAGAAAAAATTCGCAGTGTGAGATAGGCAAGAAGTAAGGCATGTAGCAACACCAGCACGGCAAAGGGTACTTCTTTAAAGGCAAGGAAGGGCAAAAATATTTTAAGTCAAGTGATAGCGATTGCTGTATGAGTCGTACGATTTTTGAATCAAGCACGGGTAACACCGGTCCTTGCTGCTAGTTGAGTAATATAAAGCATTTTTTTTGTTTTTTATAGCATATTAACCTCAACAGGTTACTCAATGCCGAAAAAAACTTTCAGAATATATTTCTAGAATATGTATTATTTGTAGACCGTCAAATCTGTTACTTTAATTTTTTTTTCCAAAATTATTGGTTGTAATTTTTTTTCAAAAGATTATTGCTAGTAATTTTTTTTTTTTTAAATGTATTTTTTTAAAATTCTTTCTATGCATTCATAGTTTTTTGACCCCAGTTAAGGGATTAATTATTTGCCCATTACTGGGATCCAAACAGGTGCTACCACACCGAGTCAGGGTCAACCTCGGAGTAACAGCAATTCAAAACATTCTGATCAGAGGCCTTGCTGCCGGATGTAGTCTATCGTCATACCCAGGACACAGTAGTATAAATCAAACACTTATGAATAACAGTTTTCCAATTTAAGTTGTTGACAGTCAAATAAGACTTCATTTAAACAACAATAATTTTAATCATATAAACCCTAGTTCGGTAGCTAAGATTAACAATAACGTCATTAATATATTTTACCAAAAAATAATCAATTATATCTACAAAAAGGATGAAATCTTAATTAAAATCATAATCTATTGTCGTTGATAAATATAAACATTTAAGATTTAAACGTCACTATCGAAATGAAATTTAAAAATCATAATAATGACTCCCAACATGACATCTTCCTACATAAGATGCATATATATATATATATATATATATATATATATATATATATATATATATATTCGATGCAATGAGAACGAAAGTAATATATAAATTCTAACGTTCACAGAATTAATCCAAAAGAGGGCTCGATACCGATAGTAGTGTATTACGTGCATTTCAACCCGTCGAAGTGCAGTTGAAAATGCACTTAAACGAAGTTGCATCTTTGTTGTGAGTAAAATGGTTTTGTCTATATGATAAAATTATAATATATATATATATATATATATATATATATATATATATATATATATATATATATATATATATATATATATGGAGTATTGCTGCCATATATGGTCTGGGGCACCTTCTGTTTACCTCGGAGTTCTTGACAAGATCCAGAGACGGATATGTAATGTGATTGCAGCCACTATCTCACAGACGCGCCCTCGCCTCTCTCTCTCTCTCTTCTAAAAATACTTTGACGGCAAGTGCCCCGATGAGCTGCTTTCCCTAGTCCCCAGTCTCGATGAATACAAGCGCCTTACGAGGCTGATATCCCGCTCTCACCCTTACACTGTAAAAACTTTAAAATGTAGCCGGCTCTTCTACTCCAATAGCTTCATACCTCGCACCTCTCGCCTGTGGAACACCCTTCCCAATTACTGTTTCCCTGATAGCTATAATCTCCAACTATTCAAATTTAATGTCAATCGACATCTCCAGTTACCTTGATCTACACACTATCCTTCCCTTCATCCTTTCTTCTATCACTCCTATCTGCTCTTGCTACAAATCTTCTGCAACACCCCTGCATCCTAGTGGCTTCATGCCTTGCTCGGGGCGCTAAGCTTAAATATATATATATATATATATATATATATATATATATATATATATATATATATATATATCGAGAGTTAGGGACAGTATATAGCGGCTAGGATTGAGGAACTAGAGAGCCGAGCTCAAATTCCATTCGAATCTTCTTCTGCCCTAATCTATGGACAAATAGCAGGACAGACTGGGATCTATAGCTTTGTATGGCAACTGGTCTGAATTCAAAATCTGAAGAGTGTCGTTTGGGTACCTTGTGGCCCGTAGTGCACTAGGTCTCTGTATTCGGCTGCACAAAGCCTTCACCACTATAATCAAATCATGTGCTGGTGACTGGCTAGGTACTCTCCTAGGATATGAGCTGCTTTGACCTTCATACGTCGAATACGATGCGAGATTTCACCGTATATATATATATATATATATATATATATATACGGTGAACTCTCCTGAAATAAATATTAATTTCAGTTGAGCTCTCTAGGGAGTAGGTTTGGGTTTGTAAATAGTGACTCTTTTAGCTTATATAGCGAGACTCTTCGCATAGCGAATTGAGTCACTGTCAGTCACTGGGCGTGTTTCTAAAAATAAATACGCTAAAAACCACCTACATCCCTGCCGTGCGCCAACGTCTGATACCAATTCAGTCGAGTTTCGATCCGAGCTAGAGGCAACCGCATGTCTAGTCACACTGATGAGCTGTGAAACAGCGAAACAGTCTGTCTGGGGATGACGTTATATATATATATATATATATATATATATATATATATATATATATATATATATATATATATTCGGAGAGTCGAGTTGGAATTCTAATCGAATCCATTACATTCACTTCTGAAAGGTATTAATCCTCTTATTCTCTCCCACCTCCACGGCTATGGGTAAATAGCAGGACAGACTGGGTTCTATAGCTTTGGATGATAACTGGTTTAGTAGAAGGACAACTCAGTATTCAAAATCCGAGGAGGGTCGTTTGGGGACCTTGTGGCATTTAGTGCACCAGATCTCTGTATTCGGCCCTTCAAAAAGTGTGGTTGGTTCTGCACAAATCCTTCACCACTATAATCAAATCATATGTCCTGGTGTCTGGCCTGTCGGTTCCTAGGAACTAAGCTGCTTAAGTCTCCTACGTCGAATACAAAAGGAGAGTCCACCATGTATGTATATTAATAATATCTTATAATTGTCCCCTGTTCTAAGAAGAGTCTTTCGTTTGTCATTCTCATCTCACAATCCATATAATTTTTTAATGACTTGTTTTGGGGTTTTTAGTTGTTTCTCTTAATATTTTATCTTATCTTTAAAGCTAGAAATGGATAATTTATTTTATCTCTATTTTTTTTTTGTAATATTAAATGTTAAAAATATATTCTAGTTTTATATAAGTTATCTAAATATGATTGACTGTTAATATAGTTAATACTAGCAGCATGGCCCTGCGTTGCAACGTGAT
>OZ010575.1:73186322-73188822 GCA_963932145.1 Acanthosepion lycidas | reverse complement strand
TATGTCATATATACAGGGTGACCGCCAAAAAACGGGAACTTTTTAACAATACAATAAAACCAAGAGTGATGGAAGAAAAATATTTTATTCATAGTAATTGAAACCTTAAAACATGCCATTTAAGAAACAATGATGGAATTTTCATTTTTTTTAAAATTACGTCCTGTAGATGGCGTCCTCCTGTACGAATGCATTCTTGAAATCTGCTGTTGAGATTCCAAATTGACTGTTGCAACATCTCAGCTGGGATACTGTGAATTTCAGCTTGAATTCTCTGTTTTAACTCATCCAGAGTTCTTGGTCGAGTTGTGCAAACACAGTATCCCAGCTGAGGTCCTATTGCCAGATATATGGTAATCCAGCAGCCACCCCATTGATTCAGAGCTGCATAACATCCTCAAGTATTTGATATAGACACCCGTGTCGTTTTTTCTTATCAGAACGATCAGAGTGAGTTTTACGAGCTGCTGTACCTTCGTAATCACCATTAGACTCATCCAACTCTTTCCGAATCTGTTACACTGACACCAGATTGACACCCAAACATGTTCGTATTGGAGCTTCCGGTGCGAATGTTAAGCAGTACAGCATGCCATTTCCAAATTTCTGCTGGAATGAATTGCGTCATGGTGATTTGATCCAATGTATATATATATATATATATAAATATATATATATATATATATATATATACTGTGATATAAGAGAAACCCGGATATAAGAGAGATTTTATCTGGTCCCAAATTAGAGCCATACTTACCTAAAAAAATAGACCAAACCCGGATATAATAGAAACCCGGATATAATAGAAACCCGGATATAATAGAAACCCGGATATAATAGAAACCCGGATATAATAGAAACCCGGATATAAGAAACTTTTTCTCCGGTCCCGACAACTCTCTTATATCCGGGTTACACTGTATATATATATATATATATATATATATATATGTGTGTGTGTATAAATATACGTGTGTTTGTATATATATATATATATATATATATATATATTAATGATAAGGTGGGTGCGTACGCACGCATTAGCGCGCGCGCGTGTGTGTGTGTGTGTGTGTGCCTTTGCGCAAGTGATAAATGGTTAACTTTAGGATACTTGTAAGTAATCGATAAACCAATACCTAGCTCTATATACAAATTGATTTTCTTTTTAGGCGCGGAATTGCAGGTGCGTGCTTATGCTGGCGTTCAAAATATTCGCTTTTTTTTTTTACTTTCTTTTCATTTCATTTTATCTTTTTTCCTTCTGAATTTCTACCTCTTTCGTAGTCATTTGCTTTGTTTTAAAAAATTTTTTCAGTGCATTTTCTCGTGAAAACAATAAACAGCGTACCTATGTTCTGCTAGCCGCAATCGTATCAGATGGTTTCCTGAAAGATTCTCAGGCAAACCAAGACGCCATATATGTATATATATTTTTAGTGGATGCACATATTTGAGTAGACGATCTATTTGTTTACTAAACAGCATATTTATTTTCGCCTGCCGATCTGAATATTCGAGAGATCTTATTAAAGAAAAATACACGCTCTCCTGTAGTATTCGACCTTCTGTCCCCGTTAGATCCGACGTGTTTTAGGCATCTTGGCCACGAAGTTAAATTGTGCCTTTAAACACAGATCTTTCTCCGACATTCCGAATGGACATATCAGTTTCATATCTTGATTGAAACAAAGAAATCATCTTTTAAAATCTGTTGGTTGAATAAACCAACATCCATCGCTTTCTTTAGAAATGCGAAAAAAAAATACTCCATAAACGCATCCAACCATAATTAATGCCCTTAAAAATAGAAAAAAATGACTTTACCATTTTCAACACTAGCTTAATATTAGGTTGGTGCAAAAATAATGACGTAATAATGTCGTTTTTTAGGTATTTTTTAACGTCAAAAAACGACATTATTACGTCATTATTTTTGCACCAACCTAATAATAACAACACACAAACAAGTGTAGATGTGCTTCTTTATATGTTTTTCTATGTGTATATATGTGCGCGTGTATCTATGTGCATATGTGCGTGTATGTGTAGATATAATTGTGCGCAAGCGTATACAGGCATATGCACATAAATTTAAAGAATATCTATCTATAAAATGCATGATGTGTGTGTGTGTGTGTGTGTGTAACAAATGGACAGCCGCAATTTTCGGCGGATTTGCACCAAAATTTACATGCACATGCTCCAAGTTAGCGGGAAAGGCCAACACTGACTTTGCATTTCCAAACTCCCATCGATAGTGGAAATAATCGATTTTTTATCATGCTTCTACGCCAGTTTGCATGTAGTTGGCGGCCATTTTCTTCTGGCCAGAGTGAGAACCTATAGTTGGCTGCCACGAATAAGCAGGAAGATTCTATTGACCAGTGTGAGAGCCAACAGCTGACTGACACGAATGTTAACTAGCATGCTAGCATGCAAAAAAAATCGATTGCTGCATACGTCACAAGTGGGAAAAATTTTAATCTGCATAGCACTT
>OZ010575.1:73163822-73181322 GCA_963932145.1 Acanthosepion lycidas | reverse complement strand
TTATTAATGGATTATTTAAACTGTACTTTTTTTGCAGAAGTTCATACAAAAAACTTGATTCATATTGAATAGTGGTTCAGCATTCTTTTCTTTGTAGCGAATTGAAAAGCAGCCGATCAACGCGTACATCAGAACAATTGTTTGCTCTTCTAAAAAAAAAAAGACATTTTTATATATATTTTATATATTTTCAATATCTTTTGTGGTTCTGAGTCATTTCTTTGTTAATCATAATTACAAGATGGTTTATCATCATTGAAACTCGGGTGGTTGGATCAAAATCTACCGAAGTTATTACGCATGCGTCATGAAGAATGTCAAAAAAAAAAATCGATAGGAATGAGCAGAAAACAGATTTCCTTAAAATGTGTCGGGTTTCAGTTCACCCCACCACCACCACCTCCGACACACACACGTTTGAGTGTACAACGTGTTCGGCTTTGAGAAAAATTATATATATATATATATATATATATATATATATATATATATGTGTGTGTGTGTGTGTGTGTGTGTGTGTGTGTATATGATAAAATAACAGTGTACAGATATTATAGGAATAAAAGCTGTAGAGAGCCGTAAGCATGTGTTCATATGTTGTTAAATTTGACGAGTGGACGGACGGGTGAGTCTACGAAACACTGGAGTCGGTATACTAACATCAATCAGCTAAGTGACTAAACTTTTAATTATATTATTATATTTTATTTACTTATTTCTCTCTCTCTCTCTCTCTCTCTATCTATCTATCTATCTCTATATATATATATATATATATTCATATCTATCTATCTATCTATCTATCTATCTATCTATCTATCTAAACAAACTACGTTAAATTTTGTGTATTTGGGCAGCAATCCCTCTTTTATACAAGTTTAATTAACGACGACTGACAAATTACTGTGATTAAGCTGTTATTTATTTATTTTTTGTGTTCCTACAAGTGTTTATTTTCTGAACACAAAGGGTGTAAAACTGTTCAAACTTTATCCATATACAAAGGATTTCGGCTATTCTTTAGCCATTATCAAGGGCGACTCTTATTTTTTTTTTATCTTTAACTGAATCTGTGTGTTTGAACATATATCTTTCAAGTTATAGGAATGTTTTATTTTCCAAACACGGTCAGTGCATTATGGTCGTGTTCGTAACTAATGTTATTGTGTGTTGGCTTTCCCTTTTTTTAATATTAGAGCTTCCATTATTTTTAATCTTTTTTTTCTCCATGTGGGTGAGAGTATTATACTTGTATTAACTACTAGTATGTTTCGGATTGAGTTTAATAGGTTTTCGTGTCTATTTAAATCGGTCCTAATTGAGCTATGACCGAGTGAGTCGTCTAGATAGGCATGTAGAAGTATGACCAATGTAATTATTTATGACTTTCGTTTGATCAGGAACACAGTTCCTTAAGTGGTATTTAAACTCGTAAATAATGTTGGTTCTTTGGAGATTTTGAAAAGAAAACACTTCTCCGAAGACAAGAAAATTTAAATGAACAGCTTAATCACAGTACTTTCTCGGTTATCATTAATAAAACTTATATATATATATACCTTGAAGCTTTAAAACAATTGAAACCTAACCTGAACAAAATAAACTATGAAATCACCAGAAATATTCTTAAATGTCCATAATTGGTAACAGAAGCCATTGGTTTATACCAACGGCATCCCATACTTAATACTGCTCGAATTCACTCTCGCGTGGTCATGTGTGACGTCATGAGCTGCGGTGCGATTTTCGCTTCCAGCGTCTTATATGCACGAGTTTGCCGTTGTTTGGAAATCTTCCATGTAAACAGAAACAGACTATCATCACATTCTTGTCCGTATATTGCATAATATATTGTAATGTAATTGTCATCTTTGATAATGGCTTATGTAAGCCGAAAGCTTAGATTGGATTAAAAAATATGGATTAATATTGTGATTTTCTTTCTTCGTTTAATGATAATGTTATTAAGCTTATCAGACGTTATGAAAAGAATTTGCATAAAATAATAGACAACACTTCTCTATATTATTTAATGAAACATGCATCAATATATATATATATATATATATATATATATATATATATATATATATAAGTTATAAGGAACTTGGTAAACCGTATTGGTAAATCCAAAGAGGATGAAATCTTGAGAGCTCAATGTGAGGACAGAGCTAATGTGTAATGAAAAACAAACCACTTTAAGGTACCATTACGACAATTTATTTCACCTAAATCCTTTTTTAAGGATTCAGGATCATCAGGTAAAACTTCCAACAACGAATTGAGAGGAAAAATGGGATTAGAAATTGGTGGGTAGTGTAATTTTTGTAATTTAATAGAGGGGTTTGAGAGTGGTAGTTAAACAGACAATATAAATATTTTTTTCAGGCATCGAATTTTCTATCAAACATTGTAAACTATCTTTTACATAATTTTGTTAAAACAAAATCATAACAACTCCATCTCTCTTTCCCCCTCCCCCTATCTCTCTCTTTACCATAAGACTCACTTGTATACATTTTCTACAATTCATTTCCGTTTTATTAACCATCTAAAGAGGTCAAGGTTCTGTCACTCCTCCTACTCCAATATAAAACATACTTAAGAGAGATATAAAATTAACCCCTCCCTATACTTTATATTGTCTGTTTAACTACCACTCTCAACCCCCTCTATTAAATTACAAAAATTACACTACCCACAAATTTCTAATCCCATTTTCCCTCTCAATTCGTTGTTGGAAGTTTTACCTGATGATCCTGAATCCTTAAAAAAGGATTTAGGTGAAATAAATTATCGTAATGGTACCTTAAAGTGGTTTGTTTTTCATTATTTATATATATATATATATATATATATATGGTTATGATAAAAAATATACATACAAGCGCATATACTTGCACGTAACGTGGTATTTTATGCAAAAAATAGAGTTATCCACTCTTGATATCTAGTTTACTTTCTAATTTTATAAAAAAATTTTCCCCTTTCGAACTTAAGAATTAATATATATATATAATTATATAAATTATTAATAATAAATTCTAATATTTTACACAACAATAATTAAAGAAGTTTTTAACACGTAACATATATATATATATATATATATATATATATATATATATATATATATATATATATATATATGGTCGGATAGATGTGAGCTTGTGACCCTGGGTTTCACGCTTTAGCGATCGTCAGACAAACTGATTAATTTTTTAAAAAAATTTGGTTTTATGTAGATTGCGTGTATTGGTGTTATTGTGGAAGTGGTGGGGGAAACTTCGTCGTTTTTTCATCGTACTGACGCAAACATCGATGTATGCAGACACATATACATACTTGGTCGTCCGTCGGGACTCATACATATATAAACATATGTGGCCAGTTTCGGATAAAAATAAATATAAATAATAATAATTTTTACCTATCATAATTTCCCACAAACCCCACCACACGTATATACATACATGCGAGGAAATATTATTCAGCGGAAAAATAAAAAAATGACACGTATACATTCACGAGACATTCACGAGACATTTCCGCCACACTTCCAATCTTTAAATTTCAACATACAAATGCGTATGTATAGACACAACACCACCCGTATACATACATATGTCATATCCGAAAGTATGTATATGTGTCTGCATACATCGATGTTTGCGTCAGTACGATGAAAAAACGACGAAGTCTCCCCCACCACTTCCACAATAACACCAATACACGCAATCTACATAAAACCAAATTTTTTTAAAAAATTAATCAGTTTGTCTGAAGATCGCTAAAGCGTGAAACCCAGGGTCACAAGCTCACATCTATCCAACCATATATGTTAGCTCTATCTCTGATATTGAGCGCTTTCTAATAAGTACCGCGCATATAATATATAAATAATTATACATATATATATATATTTATTTATATTTATACACACACACACACACACACACACACACACATATACATATATATATATATATATATGTATGTATATATATATATAGGCACGGATTGAGGAATCAGAGACACGAGTTCGATTTCCAGTCGAATCCATTATATTAACTAACATGCTAATACCATTGGGAAAGGTATGGATCCTCTTCTTTTCCCACTCCAGCTATGGGTAAACAGCATGACAGACCGGATTCTATAGTCTTGGATGTCAACTGGTCTACCGCAGAAGGAAATGGCAACCTACTGCGGGAAAAAAATCTGCCTCGTCAGTCATGTATCAAAAGATACACGATCGTCTAAGCGTGTATCACGCATGGCACATAACAGACTAGGAGGCAGGGACTGAGGAATCGGAGAGCCGAGTTCGAATTCCAGTCGAATCCATTACATTTACTTACGTGTTAATACCCTTGTAAGAGGTATTAATCCTCTTCTTCTCCCCCTAGCAGGACAGATAAATGGCAGGACAGAAAAAAATTTCTATTAAGGAGAGAGAACTATAACAGAATAAGAATTAAGTCGAGAGATGATAGCGATTGACATTGCAATTAAATTTTTGAAGATCAAAGTTGCCTGGAAAGCAAGAAGGCAGAAGAGAGTTCCACAAGCGAGAAGTGCGAGAGAAGAAACTGTTGTCATAGAACTTACGGTTACATCTAGCCATTTCAACTGTAAATTGATGCGACATTGCTGCCAATCTAGTAGTACGCTTAAATTCATAAAGTCTACGTACCATAGAGCAAGATTTAACAATTGCCATGAAAATATTTATAGAAAAGGCACAAGCAAGCTGCATTGCGGTGGTGGGAAAGTGGCTGAAGCTGAGATGCCAGGCCTGGACTAATAACATTGCAGATTCCTCTTCCGATTTGATCAAGAATGTCTAAATCAATAACTTTCCAAGTTTGATGTCCAAAAACTTAAATGCAGTGTCAATCATTCTCTTCTGTAGTTTTAATACCTCTTTTATTGTTATCAACTTAATAGTGTTTTTTTTTTCTCATATTCTTTTACATTCAATAACGTTTTGCATCTTAGTGGTTTTATTACCTTGCGTGGGGTGAAATCATTGAAAAATATAATAATAATAATAATGATAATAATAATAATAACCAAAAAAATGTTAAATCCTAGATATCAGTTCTCAATTTTTATTTACACTTGGCGGAGTCCATTCATCTCATTTCTGATGTGTTTGAGTCACACTGATTAATCATACATTCCAAAGTGTTTATCATCAACGCAGTTGGGAAAGCTAAGATATCAGGTCACATCTAGTGGTTCGACATCATGGCTACCTTGCAACAAATTCCTTCAAGACAATAACAGAAAATGCTAAATTCTACAGTTGGCGGAATCAACCGATTTATATATCGAATTAAACTCGGGATCAATGGTTTCTCAATATAGGATAGAAAATTAATACAGGTTCTCTTTCTGTAATAACAACTATGTGATTTTTTTTTATTATAGTCATTTCACCCCACCTCAATGAAGGAGATAAAGTCACTAAGATGCAAGAGGCTACTGATTGTGAAAGAATCTGAGAAAAAGAAAATATTCTATTAAAGAAAGAAAACATTTAAAGAAGAGGATTCAAGAAGACAAATAGCGACTGAAATTACATTTACATTTTTGAAAAGTTGACAGAGGAGTAAGAAGGCGGAAGAGAGATCCACAAGCGAGAAGGACGAGAAAAGAAACTGTCAGCATAGAACTTACGGTTGCCTCTGGCTATTTCAGCTGTAAAATGATGAGATGTTGCCGCCAATCTAGTACTGCGGTTTTATTCGTAAATTTCCATAGAGGAAAGTTCTTCAAAACTATCAGTGGATTGGTGCATAATTATCAGGCGTTTTTTTTTTTAAACAATATTTATTATGACAAAAAGAAACGTAACAATTCAACAATAACATTTTTAAATGATTATGACGGAGCGTATGATTATCGACACGCGTTTTTATAACCTGAAAATAGAATAATATTTTTATTAAAAATAAATAAATAAATAAATAAAGCAAACAAATCTCGCCTAGAAAAACGCCTGATAATTATGCACCAATCCAATACCATGAAAGTATTTATAGACAAGACGCAGAGAATCTACGTTACTACGGTGGAGGAAAGTGACTGAAGCCGAGATGCCAGGTCAGGACCAATAACATTGCAGATTTGTCTTTCAATTTTATCAAGAATCTCTAAGTAAATAAATAGATGATAGAAATGATATATCAACAACGCTGCTTGATTTTACGGATGGAAAGAAAGAAAAATGAATGAAAAAAGAAGGATAGAATTAATGAATGAAAATAGAAAGAAAGAATGAATGAATAAATGAATGAATGAAATAAAAAAGAAACATAAAAGAATGAAAAAGAGAAAGAATGATAAAAAGAATGAATGAAAAAGGAATAAATGAAAAAGGATGAATGAAAAAAGTATTATGGAAAAAGAAAGAATGAATAAAAGAATGAAAGAATGAAATAAAAAGAAATAAAGAATGAACAATGAACGAAATAAATAAAAAAATAATGAAAAAGAAAGAAAAAAGCATGAAAGAAAAAGAATAAATCAAGAAAGATTGAAAAAAAGAAAGAATGAAAAAGAAAGAAAAAAGAATGAAAGAAAAAAGAATGGAAAGAAAGAAAGAAAAAAATGAATGAAAAAAGAAGGACAGAATAAATGAATGAAAAAGAAAGAAAGAGTGAATGAATCAAAGAAAGGAAAAATGAATGAAAAAGAAATAAAGAGTGAATGAATCAAAGAAAGAAAAAATGAATGAAAAAGAAGAAAAGAATAAATGAATGAAAAAGAAAGAAAGAATGAATCAAAGAAAGAAAAAATGAATGAAAAAAGAAGGAAAGAATAAATGAATGAAAAAGAAAGAAAGAATGAATAAAAGAAAGAAAATGAATGAAAAAAGAAGGAAACAATAAATGAATGAAAAAGAAAGAAAGAATGAATGAATCAAAGAAAGAAAATAAATGAAAAAAGAAGGAAAGAATAAATGAATGAAAAAGAAAGAAAGATTGAATGAATCAAAGAAAGAAAAAAATGAATGAAAAAAGAAAGAAAAAATAAATGAATGAAAAAGAAAGAAAGAATGAATGAATCAAAGAAAAAAGAATGAAAAAGAAAGATTGAAAAAGAAAGAAAGAAAGAAAGATAAAGAAAAAAGAAAGAAAGAAACATCATTTAATCTGTATCTTGGCGGGAGGGGGGGAAGCACACACACACACACACACACACACATATATATATATATATATATATATATATATATATATATATATGAGATTAGAGTTTCAGAATCATATAGATAACTATAGAAATGAAATAAGCTCAAATACTTATCTGATTATGTATACACAGTGTATTATGAAACTTGTTTACGTTTTAACAAGATTTGTTGTCAGCCCTTGAGCCAAGATCAAAGGTTTGAACAAAATTTTAAGTGATTCACAAAGCATCGTATCCCGCTTATAAAAGTTCTCAGAATATGTCGCAAATTTTAAACAGTATTTGACGAACTGATCTCAGATCAAAGGTATACAAAAATGCAGCTTGTTTCTTTGATCAAGAATCATTTGAAATACAGCTAATGCTTGTCAAATTAATGTTTTATCAGGTTTTTTTTTTTTGTTTATCGATGAGTTTTACAGCCACGAAGTCCTTATCGATCGTAATCACGAAACAGAATAACAAAATAATGTTTTATTTAGCGTATTCATTTTTCCATAGTACACTATTCGAGGTGGTAGATACTGGATAACCCACGAATCAACAATATTATCGTTCCTGGTCTGGCGTTTAGGATTCAGTCACTTTTTTACCGCCGTAATGTAGCTTCCGTGTGCCTTTTCTATAAATACTTTCATGGTAATTATTCGGATTTGCTCTTCGATAGATTCGTATTCATATTGTAAATACTCATTGGGGCTTGTTTTTAAATTGTTGTATATGTACATATGGGGACTAGTTAGGATTTTCTTAGAGACATGAGGTATTATGGTGAGTGTCGTCAGAAAGGTAAGTAAGAATGCGTTGTTTTGGTGTAAGGAATATTGTTGTATGCTTGGGTCAGTGTTTGTGGCTAGCTAAGTTATCGTTAAGACAGAAAAATACCGTCATTTCCCCAATCCCCCACTTCGGCCTTGTGCCACATTTCTGTGTATATATCAGAATAAATATTGCTCTTCGACAGATTTGTATTCATATTGTAAATACTGATTGGGGCTAGTTTTTAAATTGTTGTTTTATTCCCCACCACCACAGACAATGAATTGTACATATGGGAAATAGTTAGGATTTTAATAAAGACAATGAGGTATTATGGTGGTTGTAGTAAAAAAGGTAAGTACGAATGCGTTGTTTTGGTGTAAGAAATATTGTATGTTTGGGTCAGTGTTTGAGGCTAGCTAAGTTTAACGTGAAGACCGAAGAAGATCACCCTTTTTTTACTCCCCCATTTCCCATTTTGGCCTTGTGTCACACTTTGTAAATAAATTACAAATAATTTTCTCCCTTCGATATGGTACCTAAATTTTATGAATTTAAGCGCAGTACTAGATTGGCGCCAATGTCTCACAAATTCACAGCTGAATTGGTTATATGTAACCATAATTTCTTTTATCGCACTTCTCGCTTATGGCTTCTTGCTTCCCAGTCAACTTATATCTTCAAAAATTTCAGCGCAATGTCAGTCGTCGTCATCTGTCTTCTTAGTTATTGTTCTTTTCTGTCTATATCCCGGAGATGAGGTATTATGACTATTTACATTATTTAAATTTTCGGACTGTTATCCTCATCTCCATTGCCATATTCAGAACATTTCGGCCATTGTAAGCCCGGGCCTTCTTTAGGTGATTTAAATTTCGAACCGAACACTTTATTTCGTCCACTGGGGCAGATTGTTCTAGTTCCAAGGACACATGGCCCAGTGGATGAAGATGTTGGCGAGATCCAAAGACTTGTGAGTTCAGGCTACAGCAATGATGAACCTAAAAGAGGTGAGTTAAAGAGAAATTACTGGTACTGAGATATCTGGAAGAGGCATGGAACGTGGAACTAGAACAATCTACCCAGGTTGACAAAATAAAGTTTTTTTTTTTTTTTTTTTTTTAAGCGTTTCACCTCAAGCAAGGCGGGAAGCCACTAGGACGCAAGTGGCTACAGAAGATTTGGAGCAAGATCAGATAGGAGTGATAGAGGAAAGGATATCTGAATTGCCAATTAGCACTTCGACGTGGGGTAATGTTTAACGAACTAGCCCCGCCATGTCAGTTACTAGGTGTTCGATGCTTTCGGGCTGGAGGTGGGGGATACAAGAGTTAGATTCATGGCTAAAGATATTTGCGCGTAAGTTAATATAACCAACCCAACTGAAATAGAAACTTGATTCTCCAATGAGCAATTCCGAGCCATTATCCATTCGACCATCCGAACATCCAAGCTTACAGCTGCTAGTATTCCCAAGCGTTCTCTGACCAGGATGGACATTGCTTAACTTCGGTGATTTTACGAGAACCGGTGTTTCAATGAGATTTGCTCGTAAGCTACGAAGTTTTAGTGAAAATCGAAATCAAAGTGTCACTTACTTAACATCAGGAAAGGAAGAGTTGACATTTCTAAGACACATAAAGAAAGAGCGCCCCATAATTTCGGCCCTGTGCCACATCTAAGCTACGCTTAAAAAAAATCATTATAAATTTTTACATTAACAATTAATCCTTTAGACTTCAATTATAAATGAATGATACCCGTATATACTCGTGTAAAAGTCGACTTTATGTACAGTTTGACACTGAATTTTTTGGTATGATTTTTTTGACCCCCCCCCAAAAAAAAATATTACCTGTGTATAATGTAACCAGTTACCGAAAATGCACCCCCCCATTATTATAGCGTAGAGGGACGATCTTAAACTCGTACTATACTCGAGTGTATATAGTAAACTATCCGTTGACCTCCACTGAAACATCAATTGGCGATATCCGCTGTTTAAGGGGTTGAGTAAAAAAATGAAAAACACTTCTTTTATTATTGTTCAGACAATGCAAGAACCAAGAGCCACTCAAGTTAGAGACAGGCGTCGAGATCTCATCATTTTACATTTAAGCTGGCAAGATGTAACCGTAAATTATATCCTAGCGTTTTCTTTTCTTGAACGTCATGCTTGTGGACCTGACTTCCGGCTCCATCCTTTCCAGCCAACTTTAATCTGCAAAAATTTAAATGCAATGTCAATCGCTATTTACTGTCCTCCTGGCTACTCTTTCCACTTCCCGCTCATTATTAATGTTTCTGTTCCTATTTCGTTCACACCTGTAGCCGTTTTTGTCATAGCGGATTTACTGCCTTGCGTGGGGTGAAACAGTTTTAGAATAAAGGAAAACAATGATTACTAAATATTGTACAGTGTTGGGAAGCAAGCGGAGAAAACTGAGCATATGTAGGATAGATAAATGGTTGACCCTAGGCTAGATTCGGTTACGATTATAATGAGTGGGGAAGAATCCTCTCTGGAGTCCGTTGTAGAATGCGACACTTCTGGGGAAAGCAGTCTGATTTGGATCTTCCTCCTTAAAAATGGAATAAGAAAATAAGGACGATGCGTCGACTCTGTGGACGTGGCCCGGCGGGTTCGAGCAGTGAAGATCTGGAAAAGTGCAACCAAGTTACATAGTTTGCTTGACCATCTATCAGGAAGATATCTATAGGGTAACGAAAAGCTAAAAACGTTTTCTTCTTTTTCACAAATTTACCGTTTTATGTCACACTATTGTGGCATCTTTCAGGCAAAATCATTACTCCATAATTTCACAATGTATGGACCAGTTACAACAAATTCATTACAGGTGATAAAGAAACGTGTAAAATCAGGTTTGGTCACCAAAGGGATATGATTTTTTCAGCCTCGGAGCAAAGAGTCCGGACAGGGACGATTTAGTCCGTTAGTCCGTCGTGAGAGAATAGAGAATTGACAGTGAAGTAGTCCTATGTCTCGCAAGACTGTAGTACCTACACACCAGACTTTGTCTTGTAAAATAGCAATAATAAAAACATATTGACTTAGGGATTCCCTGGCGCTGTTTTATCTTCCTTTGCATTCCCTGGCGCTATTTTATCTTCCATTGCCCGTACACTGGCTCTTTTGATATTTTTTTCATCACGCCGGCGCGAACGGGAATCGAAACACATTACTGGATAAAGCTGACCGGCCAGTGCAAAGAAACAAAGATAAAACTAACTGGGGTCTGCAATATGTACACTTTCATCGTATTTAGAAAGACAGTGTGTAGAGCAATGATTTTCAACCGGTGTGTCCTAAGAAAACCGTAGCTGTGATGCTAAATTTTTCATCGATAGTTAATTAAATATTTTTTCTCAAAAAGAAGTGCAATGCGCAATAAATGTACATATAAAATTTAAAACCCCTTTAAATTTATAATTTAATGCACTTGACATAAAATCGCTGGAGTGAGTGAAAAATCCCTTTGTTTCAAAAGTGTGCACGTCAGAAAAATTGAATTTGTTAACAGAATTTAAAAAAATGAAGAGGATTGCAATTAACATATTAAACAACAGATATTCCACCATTTTTTATTATTATTATTTTTTTTTTTTTTGGTTATCCCTTAAAGGTAAATTTCCTAATATTACAAAAAAGGCAATAGAAACATTCCTTCTGTTCTCAATGCCAGGTTTGCGCGAAGCAAGCTTTTCTGCAATAAAGAATATTAAAAACAAAAATCGATCACAGCTAGAATCCTTGAAAGAAGATTTAAGATTATGCCTGTCCAAAATTCGATCTTGCAAAGATATTTTAAACAAAAAATACGAAACACATATATCTCATTAAATGTTTAATTATAATCAACAGAAAAAGAAATAAATATAAGATTTAAGAATTTTAATTATTATCTCTTTGGTACAAATTATAATAAATTGTTACGTTCGCGTTAATAAGTAAATCCTGACAATTATACTCTTTATTTTTTTTAATCTTTTTTTGACCATTATACTTTTAGTATAGGTTCAAGTGTTCCGTGAAAGTTTAACTATAAGTTCAAATGTGTTGATCAAGTTTTAGTTGAGGTTCAAATGTGCCACAGGTGTTTAACTAGACGTTCACGTGTGCTCAAGAATTTTAACTATAGGTTCAAGTGAGCCGGAGAAGATTAACTAAATGTTCAAGTGTTCCACAGGAGTTTAAGTATAGGTTAAAGTGTGTCGCAGAAATTTAACTAGAGTTTCAAGTGAGCCACGAGAGTTAACACGAGGTTCATAATACGCCATGGAAGTTTAAGTATAGATTCAATTGTTCCACGGAAGTGGAACTATAGGCAGTGCCGGATTTACATATGAACTGAGCAGGCTTCAAAATCTAGGGTCCACTAGCCAGGGAGTATAATGTTTTGACAATGTCATATGTCGTTCTTAAATGTTTGTCATAAAGCGTTGTAGACTAAAAGACACTTCAGTAATTTTCCTTACATTCTAACTCTATCACTTCAAATATTTTTTCCCTTCCTTGCCTTTAAAGGAGTGCCCTTTGCCGTGCTGAAGTTGCTACATGCCTTACTTCTTGCCTATCTCACACTGCGAATTTTTTGTAAGCTCTATACTAAACATTAAATCTGTTACGTAAAAAGAACTAAACAAAATAAACACAAAACGATCAGCTTTAAAAAATGGTCTCGTAACTGGAAAAACTGAATGAAAAAAGAATATTAACAACAAATACTTTTTTTACACCCAACCTAGTTCTGCGGAATCAGAATCAACGTTGAGTTTAAGCAAGCCAATGAGCCAATTGGAGTAAAGTGCCATGCAGATTTAAATTTTTCCCACTTGTGACGAATGCAGCTATCGATTTTTTTGCATGCTAGTTAACATTCGTGTCAGTCAGCTGTTGGCTCTCGCACTGGCCAATAGAATCTTCCTGCCTATTCGTGGCAGCCAGCAATAGGCTCTCACTCTGGCCAGTAGAAAATGGCCGCAAACTACATGAAAACTGCCGTGGAAGCATGAAAAAATCGATTATTTCCACTATCGATGGGAGTTTGGAAATGCAAAGTCGGTGTTGGCCTTTCCCGCTAACTTGGAGCATGTGCATGTAAATTTTGGTACAAATCAGTCGAAAATTGCGGCCATGCATTCGTTACACACACACACACACACACACACACACACACACACACACACACACACATACACACACACACATCCTGCCTTTTATAGATAGAGATTTGTTTTAGTTTAAAGATTCTTGCATTTTCTTTTTCAATCGCATACTGTATTTAACAGTAACGTCTTATGTCCTATAGAGGAGGAATTGTCAACTGTGGAAATTTAATCATCTGTCATCATCCTCAGCCTTACTCAAATTGCTTAATTTGGCACTAATCCATTTTCCACCGCTAGTGAGAATCGGAGGGGCCTCACAGGTAGAATAGCCCAGGACTTTTTATCATCTAAATGACTATAGGTTTAAGTTTATTGCGGATTTAAAGAGTGCCACAAATAAGTTCAATTGCGCCATGAGATAAATAAAAAAAAAGGAATGGTTGTGAAAAATTTAGATTCGGGAATGGGTTTCAAATTCATAGAATATGTAGTTTTTCCTCTACCTTCGATCACGCCCTCTGTTTTGCAATGATACTATACTATAATGATCATTCTATTTCATTCCGTTTCATATTTTGATTTTATTATTATCATTATAATCCATAGTCTCCCGATAGAAGTAATTGATAGCAAATCAATATGCTCCTTCATATGTTTCCATTGTTAGCGTGTCTTGAAATCGAAGGTTAAAACGTACCGTTTAAGATTGACGAGTCTAGGTCAGAAGTCTCTTTGATCAGAGCTTTCGTTACAATTTGTTAAATTGATGTCAGATCAAAATCTGCAAATTTTACCCGTCATCTCGCTGCAGGCAACGCGCCTGAAATGAGGATTTAATTATGAAGTAATCACTTAGTTTATGCGAAATTGATTTCAGTTCAAGATTCGGCAATTTCAACCTAAACTATTGTTATTACTTGCAAAATTGATTTTGCGTCGAGTGTCTCAAGTTATGAACACGATTCGTTGCTACAGCCTTTGAAAGTAAATTTTTAATCAATAACCTGGAATAACGTGTCATTGATACGATTTGAGGAAAATGAAGCAGAATCAAGAGGTTGTAGGACGGTGGCCTTTGTCTGTTTTGTAAAATTGAGCTGGTATCAAAATGTTAAGAATTCTGGTCAATTCTGTTAATTTTAATGCGATTTAAAATCAATGCTCAGTTTAATAGTTCAGAGCAGTTTTTCTCAACCATATTTAATTAGCATTTGTAGAATAACTAAAATTAGTTAGTATATAGCGATTGACATTGCATTTAATTTTTTACATATTAACGTTGGCTAAAAGCATGCATCCGGGAGGGAGTTCCACTAGCGAGAAGTGCGAGAAAAGAAACTATTAGTATAGAACTTACGGCTACATCTAGTCAGTTAAACCATCAATTGATGAAATCTCAACGACAGTCCAGTACTGTGCTTAAATTCATGAAGTCTAGGTACCATAGCGAAGAGCGATATTTATTCTGTACAATACTGAAATGTGGCACAAGGCCGAAAAGGGGATTGGGGAAAGGACGGTCTTTTTCTGTCTTAACTATAACTTAGCTAGCTGCAAGCACTGACCCAATCGTACGAAACAATATTCCTTACACCAAAACAACACATTCATACGTACCTTTCTTACTACAACCGCCATAATACCTCTTTGTCTCTATGAAAATACTAACTAGTCCCCATATTTACAATTCGTTGTCTGTGGGGGGTAGGGGAATAAAACAACAATTCTAAAAACTAGCTACCATAGCGAAGAGCTGATGCGAACAATTACCATGGAAGTATTTATAGAAAAGGAACAGAAATGCAAGCTTACGGTGGTGGATAAGTGACTGACGCCGAGCCGCCAGACCAGGACCAATAATATTGCTGATTCTTCTTTGGGTTTTATTAAGGAGCCCAAGATATATAACAGGAGCATCGGGCCATATTTGGTAGCTATATTCTAAGCATGGACGAAAATTCTAAGAATGGACTTATAGATATGTTAACTAAACTACTCCCTATTAATCATCATAGAGACCCTTCCCTGCCCCCCATTAGAATGTCTGAGAGTCAACTTCTTGAGAGCAACTCTCTGCAGCTGCTCGGTCTCACGTTGACTGCTGACAAATACATTGAGTCAATTGCTTCGTCCACCGCGAGGAAAGTTGGCTCTCTGTGCTGCGCCAGGAACTTTTTTTCCCCGGAATCGATACTTCAAATATACAAATCAACCATTCGCCCTTGCATGGAGTATTGCTGCCATATATGGTCTAGTGCACCTTCTGTTTGCCTCGGAGTTCTTGACAAGATCCAGAGACGGATATGTAATATAATTAGCCCTGATCTGGCATATCGTCTACAGTTGCTCTCTCACAGACGCGCCGTTGCCTCTCTCTGTCTTTTTTACAAATACTTTCATGGTAATTGCTCCGAGGAGCTGCTTTCACTGGTTCACAGACTTCATGAATTCAACCGCCCTATGAGGCTGGCATCCCGCTCTCACCCTTTCACTGTGGAAACTTTTAAATGTAGCCGTCTCTTCTACTTCAATAGCTTCATACCTCGCACCTCTCGCCTGCAGAACACCCTTCCCTGTTACTGTTTCCCTGAGAGCTATAATCTCCAACTATTCAAATGTAATGTCAATCGACATCTCCAGTTGTCTTGATCTATTCACTACCCTTCTCCTCCTTCTTTCCTATATCACTCCTATCTGATCTTGCTCGAAATCTTCTGCAACCCCCTGCATCCTAGTGGCTTCCCGCCTTCCTCGGGGCGTAATGCTTAAAAAAAGAAAAAGAAAAAGAAAAAGAAAAAAAAAGATAGATTCTGGAGAGAAAAAATGACTCACACGACATAGTGAACCAACTTTCTTGGCAGCTGATCTAGCAATAAATGCAATATAGTCTTTCCACTTTTATGTCAGCTGAGATTATTAGCCACAGAAAGCGCATCGAGTCACTTTCCTGCAGGTTAGCATTAGCCGTACTGATGGAACATAGAGAGGGGTCTTTCAGATGATTAATCAAGAGAAGTTTCGTTTTGGCCGCGTTAAAATTAACAAGCCATCTTTTGTTGCAGTTAACGATGGACAGGAGGTTGTTTTTTGCATCGGTTGCCATTTTCACCTAGACTAATTGATCAGCCTGACTTATCGAGGCAGGAAAAAATGGTTGTGTCGTCAGCGTAAATACCAAGATTGTAAGTGATGTCCTCGGGAAGGTCATTAATAAAAATTAAAACCAAAGTAGGACCAAGCATAGAGTCCTGCGGAACACCCACGTTTGTACGAAAGTATGTAGCTGTCTGGCCGTTCATTGCGCGATTTGATAGGAAAGTCTGTATCAGTTCAAAAATGTGTCCGGAGACACCATAACTTTTCAGCTAGGAGAAAAAACCTGTATGCTAAACCCTGTCAAATGCTTTCGAGATGTCCAAAGCTACAGTTCTGGCTTCACCGTTTTTATCTAGAGCATGATAGACTCTTTCCCCAATTATCGTCAGTACATCAGGAGTTGATCTAGAAAAACGAAAGCCATATTGCTTGTCTGAGAAAAGACTCTGCGATGAGAGATGCTGAACAAATTCGGCAATAATTAGCGATTCTAGGTGTTTTCCAAAAAGAAGTAGAAGGCTTTGTGCAGAACCAACCACGGAACACTTCTCCCGTTAACACCTTGCTACACACGTTAAACATTGAAGAGAGACTAGCCACAAATGTATACGAATGACAAATGTAACCAAGTCTACACAACAACACTGTGTAAAATTTCTTTAAACTTAATAACTCAAAAACGAAGGATTCGCAGACACATGACTTTTGTCCTTGTTTTGGCGTGAGGAACCCCGCCCCAAATGATTGTAAATATATTTTTGATATACCCTCTATATTAATAAACTATGAAAATAGAAACAATAATGTCTTTCATTAAGAAAGAAGAGGAAAAGCATATCAAATACCTTTTGTAAATACTTATCAATACCTGTCTTCTTTGTGTGTGTTTTATGTGCAGTGCTGACTGTATTTAAAATCTCAGTTCAGTCATGCGCCATGCGCGATACACGCTTAGGCGATCATTTATCTTTCGATACATGACTGACGATTAGTATGTAAGTGAATGTAATGAATTCAACTGGAATTTAAACTCAGATTTCCGAATCCTCAATCCGAGCAGCTATCAATTACTCCACCGTGTCTTCGTCAGTTTTGCGCCTTGCGTGATACACGCTAAGGCGATCATATATATATTTCAATACATGACTGACGAGGTAATTTTTTCCTGCAGTAGGTTGCCATTTCTTTCTGCGGTAGACCAGTTGCCATCCAAGGCTATAGAACCTGGTCTATCCTGCTTTTTACCCATAGCTGGGGGGGGAGAAGAAGAGGATTCATACCTTTCCCAAGGGTATTAGCACGTAAGTGAATA
>OZ010575.1:73151322-73158822 GCA_963932145.1 Acanthosepion lycidas | reverse complement strand
ATATATATATATATATATATATATATATATATATATGTAAGCAAATATATGGATATAGATCCGACAGTATGAAGAAAAATATTTTTCTTCACATATATATATATATATATATATTCGTAAATCATGATTGACGAGGCAGATTTTTTCCAGCAGTAGGTTGACATGTCTTTCTGCGGTAGACAATTTGCCAACCTTAGGCTATAGAACCCGATCTGTCCAGCTATTTACCCATAGCCGCGAGGGGGTGAGAAGAAGAGGATTCATACTTTTCCTAAGGATATTAGTTCAAATCCATTACATTCACTTAAGGATATTAGCACTTAAGTGTATGTAATGGATTTTACTGGAAGTCGAACTCGGCTCTCCGATTCCTCATTCCAAACCGCTATCCATAAATTAAAAAAATAGACGTGACCCCATAAATTAAAAAAATAGATATCTGAATTTGTCAAATGAACTATCATAATTACTCATTTTATTTTTATATATATATATATATATATATATATATATATATATATATATATATATATATATATATATATATATATTGAACAATAAAAAAATTAAAATCTTCAGACACACTGGGTTGTAGATTAATATTCTTTCGTTTTTTTATTATTATTCCATTTAGATTCCTCGACTAGTTTCGGCCGAAATGGCCATCATCGGGAGGAGAAATATTTCTGCTTGCTGCTAGCACTAAACTTCAGAATATATATATATATATATATATATATATATATATATATATATATATATATATATATATATATATATATATATATATATATATTGACACCAGTCATCATTCTTTTTTATCAAAACAGCGTTTCAGTCGTTACAACTACTAGCCTTCTGGTTCTGTCGTATTATTGAATAAGACAGAATATATAGTCTAGCCTTGCTAGCCATTACACGTGCTTAAGTATCTCATTATGAAAAAAAAACGTAATTGGCAGTAGAAAGAAAACAATTAATTCCTTCAAGACATCTTTAATTAGCAGGATGAGAATGATATATCCATGGACTGAATGTAAAGTTAAGTTTGAAATTCCCACGCGATTAACGTATATGATAGACACCTGAAGAAAGCCGGAGAATATAACAATTGAAATGTGATTCTAACAGGAAGAAATCAGCGCATATAACAACAAAAAGTATAGAATGGAATTCTTATAAAATCCACTTAATAAATAATTTCAATAGTAGGAATAAGAATAATTAAAAACATGTCATTATTAATCAAGAATAATGTTTTAAAGTATTCGAGGACGAAGTTGAAAAAAGTTTTCGTTCGACGCTTGTCGGCCTTCAGGATTTTATCGGACTGAAGTGATGTTTACGTTGATGCGACTACGCATGCGCACGACGGAGAAGGAACGCTGAAAATTTTCAAATTTAAATTAATTTTTTTTTTTTTTAAATTTAAAAAAAATAGTTTTTCTTTTTTTCTTTATAAATAATATATATTATTTATAAAGAAAAAAAGAAAAACTATTTTTTTTAAAAAAATAGTTTTTCTTTTTTCTTTATAAAGAAAAAAAGAAAAACTATTTTTTTTAAAAAAATAGTTTTTCTTTTTTCTTTATAAATAATATATATTATTTATAAAGAAAAACTATTTTTTTTAAATTCAAAAAAAAAATTAATTTAAATTTAAATATATATATATATATATATATATATATATATATATATATATATATATATATATATATATATATATTTAAATAAATAATTATATTTAGGCTCTACTTTTGTTTCGAGCACTGGTTTTTTTTTTAATGATAACAAAAATACTAAAGAAATTTGAATTATTTACCTAACGAGTTCTTTCCTATTATTATAAAAGGAGGGATGTTTCTCTGTCTTTCGGGAATTGTCTGTGACTTTACATGCATATTTGTAATGTATATGCTATAGGTCTGTGCTGTACATGAGGGACTTACATGTGCTTGTGTCATTCAATGAATATACAGTCACACACACACACATTTACACGGAGACACAATTAGATAGTGTTTGAAATAAGGCCTTGGAGTGATGTGTTACTCTCTCGCTCAGCCTGGACAATTCTTAATGCGATCAGAAAAGCTGGAAAGGAGACAAACAAAAAAAAAACAGTTATTTTTTAAACCCTAAAATCGATGATTATAAGTTTTTTTGAACTTTCTGCAAATTATTCATTTCTAAAAATATATCTTCATCTATCTATCTATCTATCTATCTATCTATCTATCTATCTATCTATCTATCTATCTATCTATTTCATTCTCTTCAGTATCTATCTATCTATCTATCATTCTCTTCAGTATCTATCTATCTATCCATTTCGTCAACCTCACTAAGTTTTGCGTTGTTTTCCCATGTCCTGTGAGCATAAGATTTTCCAATATAGATAGATAGATAGGAACAGACTGAGATATATATATATATATATATATATATATATATATATATATATATATATATATATATAGATAGATAGATAGATAGATAGATAGATAGGAACAGGCTGAGATAGATTTGAACTGACTGAGATAGATAGATAGATAGATAGATAGATAGATAGATAGATAGATAGATAGATAGATAGATTAGCATTGAAGAGAATATGAGAAAGAGTTCTATAGCCTAAGGTTGACATATATGAATAGATTGAGATATATATATATATATATATATATATATATATATATATATATATATATATATATATATATATATATATATAGATAGATAGATAGATAGGAACAAACTGAGATAGATAGATAGATAGATAGATAGATAGATAGATAGATAGATAGATAGATAGATAGATAGATAGATAGATATCATTTCACCCTAAGCAAGGCGATAATGCCACTAAAACACATGGGGGGTTGTAACTGAACGTGACTAGTGACTTTAGTAAGGACAAATGAGAATATCAAAACAGACATCAGGAGGAAATAAATCTTTTGAAGATTGTAGACTGAAAGGAAGCAAAATATCGGAAAAGTGTTCCACGGGCGAGAAGTGCGAGAAAAGAAACCATTAGAATAGTGTAACGATAGGGCCTCATAGCCAGTTTAGTAGTACGCTTATATTCACGCAGTCGAGGTACCAAGCAGAAAGCAACAACTATTATTATTATTATTATTATTATTATTATTATTATTATTATTATTATTATTATTATTATTTTCTTTGATTTCTGGAGTGTACTAATTTCCTTCAGGGTCACGGCCAGAGACCTAAAGTTAGAAATGGCATCATAGCATTTTTCATTGACCAATTAAGAAACACACACACACACACACACACACACACACACACATATATATATATATATTTTTTTTTTTCCTCTCAATTCGTTGCTGGAAGTTTTACCTGATGATCCTGAATCCTTAAAAAAGGATTTAGGTGAAATAAATTATCGTAATGGTACCTTAAAGTGGTTTGTTTTTCATTACACACACACACACACACACACACACACACACACACACACACATATATATATATATATATATATATAATTATTTATTTAAAAATATGATTCCAGCGTTACATAACGAGTTCTTTCCTATTTTCTATATATTTTTACACACACACACACACACACACACACACACACATATATATATATATATATATATATATATATATATATATATATATATATATATATATATATATATATATATTACATAGATAAAGCCCTTCGTAAGGTGTCGATTGTACTCGTGAGAACAATTGTTTTGTATTTGTTTAAGGCATGGTCTTCCAGGAATTCCTTTAATTAGTCTACTGGGATCTTTTACAACCAATTTCGATTTCATTATTATTATTATTATTATTATTATTATTATTATTATTATTATTATTATTATTATTATGGTCATCACCATAACCATTATTATTATTATTATTATTATAATTAACATCATCACAGTTATTATTATTAATATAATTATTATCATTATTATTAATATTATTATTATTTTTATTATTATCTTCATTATTATTATTATTATTATTATTATTATTATTATTATTATTATTATTTCCTTTTTATTTCTGGTGTGTACACATTTCGTTCTGGGTTCTGCACAGAGACCTAAGTTTAGAAATGGCATCATGACATTTTCCACTGATCAATTAAAAAAAAACAAAAAGCAAAAAAAACAAACAAATATTTTACATAGATAAAGCCCTTCGTAAGGTGTGGGCTGTACCCGTGAGAACATTTTTCTTTATTATTTATTCAATTTATTATTATTGTTATTATTATTATTATTATTTATCAGTAAAACGATGAGGGCAAAATGCAAATTAAAAATCAGATCTACCATAATAAAACAATTAAATAACAGAAGGCGGAAGCTGTGACCTGAAATCCGAGATAGCGAAAGATGCCTTCCAAAAGCTAAGCAAAGTATTAAGAAACAGAAAAAAAAAAAAACTTCGTTAGAAACAAAGAAAAGACTACTGAACTGTTAAGTGATACCTGCCATCCGATATGGTTGTGAATGCTGGACAATCTCCTCAAAGATAGACTCGAAGCAACAGAAATGGGGGTTCTACAGAAGGATGCTGAGGATGCAATAGACCGAACAACCACAAAGTTCTAGAGAAGATGAAAAACAAGAAGGAAACTCATACCTAACACCAGAAAAAGACGGCTGAAATTTCTAGGGCATATATTGAGGAAAGAGGGTTTGGAAAATCTGATACTCACAGGACAGTCTGAAGGCAAGATAGACATGGGAAAACAACGCATAATTTAGTGGGCTTGACTAAATCGATAGCGAAACAGCGTTCAGGAGAAATATCAAAACATTTATTAAGTACTATAAAGGACAGGAAACTGTGGAGAGCCATGATCGAACTGAGGGGACACGGCTCACGAAGATGAAGATATATTTTTAGAAACTATTTATATTTTAAATTTGATCATCTTGTCGTCAGCAAAGCGAAGGTAATGGATATTAATATTAAATATTACAGTTATTATTAAAACAATATTATTTCTTTTAAGATTTGGTAAAACAATGTTTATTTTTTCGGTGTTTATTTTTCTATATTTTTTCCAATATTAAAACGTTGTAAATATAATAATTTAGCGTGAAATTATTATCATGATTATCTGTAATTGTGAAATTACTATTCATTTTCTATACGACAGATCGCGACCATAATAGCATTTTTAATAATAATGGAAAAAAAAACACGTGCATGCGATCAGAGGTGGCAGTGGTGTTAGGGCAGCAAGCGTAAAGTTCTGTTTTGCGAAACTGGTCTTACCAGATACTGTTAGAGTCCTCTTGTCCTCGAAGTTGCGAAGTATATGGTAAGTCCTCCTCTAGTTCCGTTGTACCAGTACAAAGACAGTCCAAAAAATTGACCCTGTCCCCAGTGACACCACCACCGCCACAGCCGCACCCCTTAAACCCGAAACTATTACTACTATTACCCTTACTGTAACACCTGCAATATTTACCCGCTCCACCACGCCCACCTCCGAGGCAGCCACCCCGAACACCGCTGATATTAGCACTAAAACTGCTGCTTCTACTGAAACTACCATTCTCTGTGCTACGACTTCGGGTGTTGTTACCCTTGTGGGTGACGTGCAGGATTATGTCGCCGGCTGTTCGTTCATCAGCGACACAAGGGGCACCTTTGGGCGCGAAAGCTAGAGGAATGGAGGTAACTGTAGAGGTTGAGGTCGAGGCTACAGCCGGAGCGGGTATAGTTGGGAGTTTATAGTTGGGCCCGCGTCCGGGACGCGGGCCCGTCTCTGTCACATGTTTCTGATTTTGCCCTGTCATCTCCTGAACGGTCTTACCGTTGTCGTTAACCAGGCCATTGCTGGAGGGGCAGACGTCGCCCTTGTGACACTTCTTCGCCAGAATCTCACCGGTTCCAGCCGAAGGGACGCTGACGCTCGCGGCGGTGACAATCCCGCTAACGTCGGCATTGGACGTCGAGGCCGGATTTGACGTTATGGTTGGGATAGCTTTACTAGCAGTGGGAGTAGTAAGTACTGCAGTTGTGATAGTGGTGGTGCCTTGGTTTGTCGTCGTCAAACTATTGTCGACGGGCGGGACACTCTCTTTCTGCGCGCCACCGTCTCTATCCACATTACACGGGAAACCGGTGGAGGTGTATGCCTGATGCGTGTCCGTACCTGTGGTACAAGACCCCAATTCTAGAGGTGCAGTAACTGCCTTACTCCTCAGAATTTTAAAAGAAGAACTACTACTACAACTACTACTACTACTATTAAGACTACAGCTACTACTTCGATGCTTAAATTTAAGGCCACTGCTACAAGTACCATTGGCAAGGTTAGACAAGGGAAAGCGATTGGCGTTGGGGTTGTTACTGAGGCTGTGGTATTCGCTACTGAGGTTTGCTATCGCATTTAAGCTGTCTCTGCGTGCCAGTAGTTTGGCAGAGATGGGCGAAAGTACAGTATCCATAACGTGCCTCAGAGTCGCTAACAGAACTGGGTGTGGTTCAGTAGCAGAAGTAGCAGCAGTCGACAGAGTAAATATTGTTGCAGCTGGTGTTGTTGCCGTTTTTATTTCAGTCATCGGTGAGCCTGGCGTTTCTTTCCAGCGTCATTGATCAAACTTTATTCTATCTATCTATCTATCTATCTATCTATCTATCTATCTATCTATCTATCTATCTATCTATCTATCTATCTATCTCATTCCCTTCAATATCTATCTATCTATCTATCTATCTATCTATCTATCTATCTATCTCATTCCCTTCAATATCTATCTATCTATCTATCTATCTATCTATCTATCTATCTATCTATCTATCTATCTAATACTCTTCAATATCTATCTGTCTATCCGTGCGTATGTTACTTCATATTTATCTGTATATTTATCCCAAGCGATTCACACTTAGACACACTTACACTTACACACACACACACATTAATGTATATATATATATATATATATATATATATATATATATATATATATATATATATCACTATATTCCGGTCGGTTGATTCACATCTATCTATCTATCTATCTATCTATCTATCTATCTATCTATCTATCTATCTGAGTCTGTTCATATCTATCTATCTATCTATCTATCTATCTATCTATCTATCTCATTCTGCATCTATCTATCTATCTATGTCAGTTTCTTCAATATCTATCAGTATGTTCTTTCATATTTATCTATTTACCTCGATCGATATATATATATATATATATATATATATATATATATATATATATATATGTGTGTGTGTGCGCGCGCGTGTGTGTGTGTGTGTAGCTCACACTCTATACATCTGACGCTTGATTTCGAGCTATTTATCTATGTCCATACATGCATATCTGTCACTGCCTTATTTAATGTGTCTGTATGTTTATCTCATTCACACACACAACACACACAGACAGACACACACGCACAGATAGAGAGAGAAGACAGAGAGAGAGAGACTCACATATATATATATATATATAT
>OZ010575.1:73141322-73146322 GCA_963932145.1 Acanthosepion lycidas | reverse complement strand
CTTTTTTTTTTTACATATTTTTAGATGACACGTTTATCCAGCTTGACACCATTTGCCCAAAGAATCGTTATAAAACGGTTAGATGCCCAGATCAATAGATCGTTCGCTATTTCTTGTTTTATTCGCCAGCAGTGTCTTGCAAATCGCGCAAGTTTGTAGAAATATCAGAGGCAGGTTCGTAGATTTAGCTGGATGTTGTCGGCGAGATTTGTTAAGTATAGCTTTCAACATCCAAGTTTAGGCTTCATTAAGCTTAGATTCAAGGATTTTTAGATGATGTCCAAGCAAATGCAACATACATTGAAACCGTCTTTACAGTGGCGCGAAAGTATCTCCGTTTCAGATTTATAGAACATAGTGTTAACTATTCAACGCCTCTAAAAACTGCATTCATGAACTTAAACCAGTAAAGCTCTATAGAAACCGTCTCAGGTGAATCAATAAAATCTGTCGGACATTTTACGTACCGAGGAATCGAAATGAATTCTACTGAAAAGGATGCGAAAATTCGCGTAGGTAAAGCCTGGGGGCTATTGACTAAAATAGAGAGTTAATGCTGGACAATCTCCAGAATAAGAGATTGAAGCAAGTGAAATGGGCTTATACACAAGGTGTCTGAAGATACAATGAACTGAATTATGTGAGTGACGACGAAGTTCTAGATAAAATGGAGGCGAAAAAGGATAATTAAACCTAGGAAGATAAAGTTGAAATTTCGGTCATATAATGCGGAAGAAGGATTTGGATATTGAGGGTTAGAATACCTTCCTGTCTCGTCTTCATTCTGAGTGTAAGTTTTTTTTTTTTTTTAGTTCCCATCTATTATACTTCCTCCATGCTTACGGATTCTATCCATGGAATTCTCAGTAGCCTTCTGTTGCAGCCAGTTTTCTCTACATCAGTCCAGCATTCACTGGCATATGTATATCACATAGCAATCTAGCTCAATTTAGTTTTTAACGAAACCTTTTAGTTTCTCAGCACTTTTCTTAGCTCTGAAATGCCTCTATCGCTAGTGAAGTGCTTATTTCGGGTTTCGGTTTCATAGGACGCATTGAAGGCAAGACGGACAGAGAAAAGCAACGCATAGCATACTTTGTGGGCTTGACTAAATGGATGTCGGAAAGGGTTTTGGGAGAAAATAACAAAAATCCAGAATTTATTAAGACCTACAAACGACAGGTAATGGTGGAGAGCTATGATCGCATATATCCCGACGCACGTGTAAAAGATCTATCAATGGACCTTAAGTGGGATGAACAGTAAGAAATGCTACGGATAGGAAGTTGGGGAGAACCATTGTCATCCATGCCCCGAAGATACACTGCACATAAACGAATTATGTGGGTTTGAGGGGAAGGCATTTGTTTTGAAGCAAACGTTTGGATATTTCGTAACTGTTACTGATAAAATTTCATATATATATATATATATATATATATATATATATATATATATATGTAAAATTATTTATTTAAAAAAAAAATGTTCACTCCCACTGGTAAATAAATGGATTGAAAGTTTATGTATGTTATAATTTTTTTAAATAAATAATTATATCTGCTCTACTTTGTACTGAGCACTCTTTTAAGAATAGTAATTGTTGGTTATTGAAATTTATTCCGTATACACCAATCATATACTTGGATATATATATATATATATATATATATATATATATATATATATATATATATATATATATATCAATATTAGTGGTAAATATAAACATACATATGTAAATATATATACACACATAGGCAATGAATCGAATGAGACACGATCCCCTAAGTGTGTATCACGCATGGCACATAACTGACTAGTTCCAATACCCTTGGAAAAGGCATGAATCCTCTTAGTCTCCACCCGCCAGTAAATAACAGAACAGACTGGGTTCTATAGCCTTGGATGGCAACTGGTCTACCGCAGAAAGAAATGGCAACCTACTGAGATTGACTGCTTCGTCAGTCATGTATCGAAAGATGCCGAACACCTAAGCATGTATCACGCATTGGACATAACTGACTGACTGAAAACGATGAGATCTAGTGGTCAAATTCATGCGGTCGAGGTAGCAAGAGGGGGGGAGCATCGGAACAGCTGCCATGAAAATATTTATAGAAAAGACAGAGTGAAGCCACATGACGTCGGTCAGTTGGAATGTGGCTAAAGATGCCGAGTCAGGATCGCTAATATAAGATACCATTCTGTCGAGAATCGCCAAATATTAATAGCCGGAGCATTAGAAGACCAAATATGGCAGGAATGGTCAATGCACGGAAGAAAGGTAGGTACTAATTACAATTACTCTTCCCGGTACCAACCATATTTATATGGTCGGTACTCCACTATACTAATTAGATGGATCCTACCACAACATATAGATAGATAGATAGATAGATATAGATAGATAGATAATATTAGTGGTAAATATACACATACATATATGCAATCATATATCTAATATATATATAAATATATATACATACATACATACACATACATATATATTTATAGAATCCAGGTAGTACTCAATGTCCAGGACAGAGTAAGGATATAATAAAAAGGCTTAAACGCTAATATTCCATGGTCATATATATATATATATATATATATATATATATATATATATATATATATATATATATACAGCCCTTTGTGAAAAAAAAAATAAATAAAAGGATAAATAAATGAATAAAATAAAATAAAACAAAATTCTCTAGACACTTAGCGACATACGTAAGGTGCCAAAAGTAATCTTTCGCTGTGACTGACCAGTGCGCACGGGAATGCCATCATTCGCTTTGTAATGGATGCCCCCACCTTACCTTAGCTTGACCTCTTTCCGAAGGTGACTGATATGTGTATAAAACTTAACTCTTAGGCCCCTTATCAAAATGGTCGTCCCAGCCGTTTCCATTAGTAATTAATTTTAATTTACGAATGAACATGCTTATAAAGATGCGTAAATTTCAAGATTGGTTATTCCGAAATTTTCGCTTGAGGATGAAACAGGGCTTGATACTTTAAATCGATTTAATTTTAATTATGATATTGAGGTTTTTGGCGCTCGTTTGTGAAACATGAGAACACTTATATATATATATATATATATATATATATATATATATATATATATATATATATGTTCACATGTTTCAAAACCGAGCGCCGAAAACCTCGATATATATATATATATATATATATATATATATATATATATATATATATGTATATCAATTAAAAGGTGCAATTATAATTTATAAATTCATGAATCATTCATCCAAAAAACAAATATAGAGGTTAATGATTTAAATGGCGATATATTTGCGACGATGTATTCTCGCCATTTAAATCATTAAATTCTATATTTGTTTCATGTGCCTTAGAAATTTCAACTAATTCTTTCTTTTTGTTTCCATTTTCTCTGAAACTTCATCGTTTCTCGCATGTTCAGTCCATGGTATTTTCACCATCCTTTAGAATAACATTTCTGTTGTCTCTTTTTCACTTGTGAGTAGACAGTCCATCATTCATTGTCATATAGAAGGACTGGTATTACGTAACAGTTTAGTGCTCTTTGTTTCTAACGAAATTTTTCTGTTTCCTAATATTTTGCTTAGGTTTTAGGGGGCATCTTTCGCTATTTCAATGGGAACCACAAAATCAAGCAGAAACAGAAAATTCAATATTTTTTTAATCAGTCCTCCACCAAGCAAGGCGATAATGCCACTAAGACGCAAGAAAAAGAATGGGAATACAATGAGAAGACCTTAGAAGGAACCGGAAACCCAATCCTAAACAAGGAATAAATATCGACACCCGTTAAAAAAAGAAAGAAAGAAAGTGAACATAGAAGTCAACACTCAGAGGCGACAGGCTGTTTTCATGCTAGACGCAATCGTCAGGCCGCGAGTCTTAAGACTGCGTCTAGCATGAAAACAGCCTGTTGACTTCTATTTTCACTTTTATATCTACATTTACATATGCTCTATGATATTGAGCACTTTATCCCATAAATATAGCACACCTTAAAACTATATTTCTTCATATATATATATATATATATATATATATATATATATATATATATATATATGAAAGTGGACACTGAGATCAACGACAAGTGGTGACAGTCTGTTTCATGCTTGTGCGCAATCTTCAGTCTGTGTGTGTTGTGTGGTGGCTTGACTATTTTTTAACATCTACAAACGACAAGACATTTGTGGAGAACCATGACCGCCTACATCCCGAGACGCGTGTAGAAGAAAGTCTACCAGAGAGCCTTAAATAGGAGGAATATTAAGAAATGCAACGAGTAGGCAGTTGGGGAGAACCATTAGCTATGCCCTGAAGAAACTCTGTGCATAAAAGAATTATGTAGATTAATGGGAAGGCATTTGTTTTGAAACAAACGTTTAGATATTTCGTAATTGTTATTGATAAAATTTAGCGTCGAGTGATTTTACACTTACAACAGATGGGAATGATTATGAAGTCTGTGTTTAATTTAAACAGTGCAAAATTAACTAATTATCTGCTTTATCTGATAATTAAATTAATAATTAATTCATTTAATGAGAAGGTAGCGTTAGAATGTTTGATTTAAAGCCAAAAGTGTAATTACTCTCTTACAGATAAAATTTCACTTTTTTCTTTGTTCCTTATCGTTCTCCTTCAGAACATCGGCGATAATGGCTCTCCACAACTTCTTGTCCTTTGAGCTTATTAGCAGTTTTTTTCTCCATTTGCTAAGAATTCCTCTCCGTTCGGCTATCCATTCATAAAAGCTAATTAGGAAAACGCTGTGTTGATACATACTGTACTTATTTACGAAGTACTTTCGACATAGCACAATGTCATCATCAAGGTATTCTTGATTACAGGATAAGTATTATACTATAACACCAAAATTGAGAGAGTTGTGACAGACATGGTCGAAATAAGAGAGGAAAGGGAGAGATAGAAATGAATTTAAATTTATTTTTATTACAATAAGA
>OZ010575.1:73131322-73133822 GCA_963932145.1 Acanthosepion lycidas | reverse complement strand
TGACGAGATCCCTCGCGGTAAACCTCTCAGTTCTGGGTCACCATATTCTGAGAATAAAATAAATATTGGTTCCAAATACCTTCAAAACAGTAAATGCAATGGTTGTCTTCGAGATGATGACGAGTTATCTCGCGAGAAAACTGGGTCATATTACTCTGAGAGTAGATTAAATATTGGTCCGAAACACTTTCAAAACAGTGAAAGCAATGACTGCCTTCGATATGATGACGAGATCTCTCGCGGTAAACCTCTCAGTTCTGGGTCACCATATTCTGAGAATAAAATAAATATTGGTTCCAAATACCTTCAAAACAGTAAATGCAATGGTTGTCTTCGAGATGATGACGAGTTATCTCGCGAGAAAACTGGGTCCCATTACTCTGAGAGTGGATTAAATATTGGCCCGAAACACTTTCAAAACAGTGAAAGCAATGTCTGTCTTCGATATGATAACGAGATATCTCGTGGTAAGCCTCTCAGTCCTGGGTAACATTAATCTGAGAGGAAATTAAATATTATTTTCAAACAATTTCAAAACTGTATTTACCGACATATCACATTGAAATACGAAGTTAAGCAATGTCGAACCTGGTCAGTACCTAGATGGGCGACCGTTTGGGAATACCAGCTGCTGGAAGCTTGGATGTGCGGGTGGTGTAATGAATAATGACTTGGAATTGTTAATCGGAGAGCGGAGTTCCAGTTGCAGTAGGGTTCGTTATATTCACTGACGCGCAAGTTCCCTTTGGAAAGCTATCTCTTTTTCACCCAGTCACGAGTTAATTAGTAAGCCTAAATCATTATCTCAAAAAAATCTTAATATCTAAGAATGTTTTCTGGCTTTAAATAACCATCAATCGGTTGATAAGCCATAAAAATCAAATCAATCAATCAATCAATCAAAACAACTTAAAAACTGTAAAAGCAAAAAATATCTTCGAGATAATGACGAGATATCTCGCCGGAGACTTCGCTGGCCTGGGACAGATTACTCTGACAATTAATCGAATATTGGTCCTAGGCACTTTCATAAGAGTGAAATCAATGATTATCTTCGAGATGATGACGAGATATCCCGCGGGAAAATTTGCTGGCCTGGATCAGATTACTATGACAGTCAATCAAATATTCCCTCGAGACACTTTCTAAACAGTGAAAGCAATTATTTTATCAAGATGCGGTGAAAAATGGTTGGTTTACAACAATGTGGAGCGAAAACATCGTAATGAAAAGAAAATGAGTGATTGGTAACCAACCTAAAAACCGGTTTACACCTGAAGAAGGTGATACCGCACATCTGCGATTGGAAAGGCGTTTTACATTACGACCTACTTCCAGAACTTCAGACTTTGAATCTAGAAAAGTGCTGTAAAGAACTGACTTAACCAAACGCAGGAATCGATGATAAGCGTCAGGAATTGGTCAATCGGAATGGTGCCGTCTTCCGTCAGTAAAAAGGCCAGATTTCACGTCTGTCCGCAGATCTGGCAGAAATTCGTAAAACATGTTTCTACTACAACCGTCGGGCTCACGTGACCATGCAACTTCGTATTCTCGTTTATTTAAATGACCTTTAAAATATCTTATCTGAGAAGAAATTCAGTTCCTTGGAAGTCTTTAAAAACCTCTTAGACCAGTTTATCATCTAGAAAGATGCCATGTTTTACGATGGTTCGAATTATGAAGTTGTCTCAAAATTGTCTCAAGGTCAAATGTACACACACGAAGTTAAATAACGTTAAATTTGTCATCGAAATTTCCTTAAAAATGCTAGTTACTTCTGTTCCAAACCGATATATTTTCTCTTTCCGATTATTTACATCTCTATCGATAAAAGGCAGAATGCATGCAAAAAAAATCGATAGCTGCATTCGTCACAAGTGGGAAAAAATTAAATCTACATGACACTTTACTCCAATTGGCTCATTCGCTTGCTTAAACTCAACGTTGATTCTGATTCCGCAGAACTGGGTTGGGTGTGAAAAAGTATTTGTTGTTAACATTCTTTTTTTCATTCGGTTTTTCCAATTACGAGTCCATTTTAAAGCTGATCGTTTTGTGTTCATTTTGTTTTGTTCTTTTTTCGTAACAGATTTAATGTTTAGTACATAGCTTAGAAAATATCCGCTGTGTGAGATAGGCAAGAAGTAAGGCATGTAGCAACATCAGCACGGCAAAGGGCACATAAAGTGGATAAAGGCGTTAGTGAGATCCGGTGACAGACCCAAAGTGTGTGAGTTCAATACCCGGTTAAGGCAGTGGAGAATTTCCAGAGGGAAATTAACAGGAGATAACTGATAACAGGCATCCATTAAACATGGCACGTGGAACTAGAACAGTCTACCCCCGTGAGCGAAATAAAGGGTTCAGTTCGACATTCCAAACACCAGAAGAAGGCCGGAGTGTACAACGGCCGAAACGTTGTAATAAAAATGGCAACTAGTCCGAATAATGTAAACAGTGAATTCTTTCTTCCATTTTTCTGTATATATATTTCTTT
>OZ010575.1:73051322-73128822 GCA_963932145.1 Acanthosepion lycidas | reverse complement strand
CGCCCGACTCTAAGGACGTTTACTTCGAGACTGTATATAGCGATCTTTGATTAATACTAACCGGCGCTCCTGGATTTTACCAACAGCATTACCTTTTGTATTTTGTGTAAATACATTTAATTTCTTGGCTTAAATACTTGCGTTTGTCATTTGTTGGAGACCGATTTTTCACGCGGAATCCACAACAACTTGGCGAACGAGGATTCGAAATACACGCGGATAACCCACAACAACTTGGCGAACGAGGATTCGAAACTCACGCGGATAACCCACAACAACTTGACGAACGATGATTCGAAACTCACACGGAAAGAAAAACTTTTCTTACGTCTAACAACAAACAACTTGGCGACTACACGAGAAAAACTAATCAACAGAAGAAAAATCCTTACGTCGTCGTTCAACAACAAATTAGCGACAACCAATTTCGAGGAGTAAAAATACATAAAATTGAGTTATCATGGAAGACTTTAAAAATATGTTGGTAGAACTGATAAGACACCAAAATGAGCAACAATTACAAATGCAAAAATACCAAAATGATCAACAGTTACAGTTACAAGAAAAATGGCAAAAGCAAATATTACAAACGCAAAAGGAAAATCAAGATAAACAAACAGAGCTCCAGGAACTAATATTGAAAGTAGCGGGCAGCAAGCAATTAGATATTGAAAAATAAGCAACATTTTCGCAAGACGCAGTGTGGAATACCATAGAGATTTTCAAATATTCTCTAGATGAGGACAAAAATTTTGGAGATTACTTCAGAAGACATGAAGACATCTTTAACATAGACTGTCAAAATTGGACAGAAGCAAAAAAGCTACGTCTATTGCTTAGGAAATTAGGAACTGAAGAATATACAAAGTTCGTGGATTATATCTTGCCAAAAAAGACGATCGAATTAAAATTTGACGAAGCAGTGACATGTCTTAAAGAACTCTTCAGCCCCAAAACATCACTCTTCCATAGGAGGTGGAAATGCCTTAACCTGGTAAAGGGCGATAATGAGGATTATTCCACGTTGGCCGCAATCGTAAATAAACATTGTGACGACTTCAAACTAGCGGAATTAACACCGGACAATTTTAAATGTCTCATCTTTGTTCAAGGGCTAGTTTCTACAAAAGATAGCGAAATGCGTAGAAGAATGCTTGCAAAATTACAAAATGAACCGGGTCTAACATTACAGCAATTATCAGAAAGATGCAATGGACATTGAGGAATCAGCTGTTTCTCATATACGTATGTTAAATAAAAGTCTACGTTCTTCACCCTCCCCGGAAAGAAAACTAAAATTTTACGACAATGAAAAAAGATTCTCACCCTCCCCGGAAAGAAAAATAAAATATTATGATAAGAGAAAAAATACAACATACAGGACAAATTATGACGAATATCGAAACAAATATAAGCCCCCTCCATCAGCATGTTATCGATGTGGAGGATTACATTGGAACAAGGATTGCCGCTTCAGATGTAAAAACTGTCATGAATGTGGAAAAAAAGGCCACAAGGCATCTTAATGTAGAAATAGAAAAGATACTAATAGAATAAGAGCTACAAGAATGAGTAATGATGACAACACCAATGTAAGGAAATATGTAGAACTGGAAATTTTAAACAAAAAGATTAAATTACAACTGGATTCGGGTTCCGACCTCACGATAATCAATTTACAGACATGGAAAAAACTCAAAAGACATACCATGTTACACACTCAAAAAATTGCCAAGTCAGTTACAGGCAAACGAATAAAATTTGAGGGAGAAATAATAGTGAATGTTAAATTTCACGGCAAAACAAAAAAACTTAAGATATACGTCATGAAAGATACTGAAAATTTAGTAGGTATCGATTGGATGCAGAAATTCAACGTTTGAGACCTACCTATCAACTCGTTTTGCAAAAAGTTAGAGGTTGAACCATCAGATACCATAAAATTGAAGGAAGAATTATACAAGCAATTTCCTGAGGTATTTTCAAGTGGGTTGGGACGATGCAACAAATTTAAGGCCAAAATACAATTAAAAGAAAACGTCCAACCAATTTTCAGAAAGAAGCGAAATGTACCGTTTGCTACTATAGAAAAAATAGACAAAGAATTGGAGAGATTTGAACAAACTGGGATTTTATCTAAAACAGAGTTTAGTGAGTGGGCTGCGCCGGTGGTTTACGTAAAAAAGAAGCCAGGAGCAATTCACGTATGCGCAGATTTTTCGACGGGACTCAACAAGGCAGTAAAAGACCACCATTACCCACTACCGAGCCCAGAAGAAATATTTACAAAGCTCAACGGCGGTAAGATATTTTCAAAAATAGATATTAGTGAGGCTTATCTACAAATTCCAGTACAAGAGAGTTCGAAAATCCACGGTATTAATTCTTACAAGTGATTGTACAAATTCAACAGACTACCATTCGGAATAAAAGTGGCTCCTGCAATTTTTCAACAAACAATGGCCACAATATTAACTCCCCCCAAAAAGGGATCTAAGGAGGGGGGTATTATGGGTTCCACCCTTTTCTGATATAAATGGACTCGTCCTGCTGCCATAAAATAGCCACAGTCAGTCAGTCAGAGAGTCTGAGAGTAGGGGAACAGGTAGAGGAACAGGGTGGAGAAACAGAGTGGAAAGTACATAGACACTGTGATTGAGTTGACGTTAGAAGTCAGTTACAAGGACGCCCGACTCTAAAGAAGTTTACTTCGAGACTGTATATAGCGATCGTTGATTAATATTAACCGGCGTTCCTGGATTTTACTAACAGCATTACCTTTTGTATTTTGTGTAAATACATTTAATTTCTTAGCTTAAATACTTGCGTTTGTCATTTATTGGAGACCGATTTTTATTCATTTGTTTTAAATGATCAGCATTTAAAAAAATCATATTCGATTAAAGCACAATTATGTCTGTCCATGATATATCATACTCAGCAAAGATCATATATATATATATATATATATATATATATATATATATTGCGTATATTTTGGCGGCATGTTTCATTGAATAATTTAGACAAGTTTTGTCTCCTTATTTTCAAATGAATATGATCAACTTAAAAAAAAACAACATATTCGTTTAAAGCACAATTATGTCTGTCACGATATATCATACTCAACAAGTAAATACTGTGTTTTTTGTTGTTGTTTTTTTAATTAAAAATTATGAATTACATTTACATGCCTGAATATCCTAGAACAAATACATATATATATATATATATATATATATTATAATAATATTTTTTGTTTAAAAATATGATTCCTTCGCTACATAAGAGTTCTCATGTTTCAAAAACGTGAGCCGAAATCATCCAAATAATTAATAAAATTAAGTTGGATTGAGGTGTTTAGTCACGTTTCATCTTCAAGCGAAATTTTAGGAATAAGCTATCTCTCGGTTTACGTGTATTTTTACAGAATTTGTTATTGTGGGAGTGGCTATACTATTTTCCTTCTTTAAGTGGTCAGGGAGTTAATTCTTATCAGTAGATTCATCATCCTCTGAGAGGTTTTGCTAAGGTTGGGTAGGGTATCCATTTCAAGGCTAATGTTTACGGTCATCCTTTAGTTGGTTCCCAGTGAAGGATATTTTTATGGCGCGCCTACAGTCGTTCTGTGTCTGGAGAATTGTCTCTTATTCTTGTCTATCTGATTATCTATTTATTTATTTGTTTATTTAAGTGGGTGTTTAATATACAGATCGCTTTGCATTGAATTTCGGTTTGTTTGTTTGTTTTTTTTTTTTTTTTTTTTTTTAGTTTTTTTGACGACGACAAAAAGGGTTTTTTTCTATTTAAGGGTTTGGCTGAGCTTTTTAGAATTTTACTTAGCTATGTTTTTTTTTTTTTTTTTTTTTTTTTATGCTAATTATCTAATGCGAAAGTCTGTTGATGTCGGCAAAAAACCGTTAACTCCTGCCTATGGTTTAATAATTTTTCATTATTTAGGAATTTAATGATGTGTAGTTTTTCCTGTAAGCATAAGAGGCATGGGTCATCCCAGGTTCTACAGGTTCTTGCTCTATTTACTATTTTCCATTTTACTTTTGGTGTTTTATTCGTTTCCTTTAGATGCCAGAAATATTGGGATAGAGATGTCTGATTTCTATTTTGAATATTGTTGAAAGAGCTCTTGTGTTGTCTCCATCTAATTTTAAAATTATTCTTTGTTGATCCTATGTATATCCTATCAGTGTTAGGGCTCTCAATGGATGAGATAGTGCATTGGTATACCACGGATTTTGTGAGGCATTTATTTTCCAACGGGCAGTTTTTAGGGTTTCTACAATCGCATAATTTTTCGTTATTTTTATCTAGTTTTAGTTTATCTCTTATGTAGCGAAGGAATCATATTTTTAAACAAAAAATATTATTATAATATAAGCTCTACTTCTGTATGGAGCACTGTTTTTTAAAAATAAAAACAAAAATACTAAGGAACCCTGGATTATGCACCCAACGTGTTCTTTTCTATTTTCTGCATACCTGCACAAGGATATATATATATATATATATATATATATATATATATATATATATATATATATATATATATATATATGTGTGTGTGTGTGTGTGTATTTAGGCAGAAACTTTTCATTGATACACGTTTCATTAAATATTATAGACAAGTGTTGTCTGTTTATTTTATGTAAATTTTTTTCGTAACTTCTGATAAGTTTAATAACATTATCGTTGAACGAAGAAAGAAATTCACAATAGTGATCCATATTTTTTTAATACAATCTAAGCTTTCGGCTTACTTAAGCCATTATCAAAGATGTCAATTACAACGTATTAAACAATATACGGACAAGACAGTGATGATAGTCTGTCAATGGTATATATATATATATATATATATATATATATATATATAGATATATTGCGTATACTTTGGCAGCATGTTTTCATGCGACGTATGTTTCATTGAATAATTTAGACAGGTTTTGTCTACTTATTTTCGACTGCATCCTTTAATATTCATTGGTAAGTTTCTTGGTGCCGTTATTAAAGTAAGAGAGAAAATGAACATGTATCAATATCGTAATTTTCTCTTTAATAACAACACTAAGAAGCTTGTCCGTGAATATGAAATGATCTAATTGAAAATAAATAAACAAAACTTGTCTAAATTATTCACTGAATCATGTCTCAATATTAAGACATTTTTATGTTTATTCGTTTTTTTATGGATACAGATATTTAAGTAAATGCTCTTTTTATAATAGACAGTATTAACTACATTTACCGGCTTGAATGTCCGAGAAATTTTGATAGAAAATATGCGTCCTCCGACAGGAATCGAACCTGTATCCTATACGTAAATGTAAACAAATGACGTCACACATTATGAAATGGACAAAGTCCGACAATTTGGATACGCATCGAGCAGGTATGAGAGAAAATCATGGAGAGTTATAGTTTAAAAACAGTAAAATAGACCTTACTAACCGAAACGCTCATCTGTGACTCAATATATGTGACTCAATATATGACGGTTCTGTGACTCAATATATGACGGTTCTGTATTACAACAGAGTTTAACGTGGGTTTCCCGAGCCTGTAGGCTCGGTCAAAACACGCCCGTAGAACCCATATAAACGGGATCGGGTTAGTCAACCTCCCCGAACGAGACTCTACCCTTCGGCGGAGCATCGTCCGGGTTCGTCTCTGCTCAGAGGCAGAGAGTTCGACCGTCAAGCCGAGAACCTTGGATCGATTCGGTATCTAGCCACCCCCCACGAGGATTTCATGCGGCACAAGGCCGAGTTTAACGTGGGTTTCCCGAGCCCGTAGGCTCGGCCAAAACACACCCGTAGAACCCGTATAAACGGGATCGGGTTGGTCAACCTCCCCGAACGAGACTCTGCCCTTCGGCGGAGCCTGGTCCGGGTTTCTCTCTGCTCAGAGGCAGAGAGTTCGACCGTCAAGACGAGAACCTCGGATCGATTCGACCCTCTCTCTTGAGAGGCGTAGTATAAATAGTGTTAGGAAGAGTTCATTCTGTAGTTATGACACTTAATAACTCAAGAACGAAGAATTTGTGAACATATGTTTATATGAACTTTTGTACTTGTTTTAGTGTGAGTAACCCTCCCCAAATATCTGTAAAACTATTTTTGATACACACTGTATGATTCACCCTTCTGCCTGCCTTTATAGGTTTCAGTGAAAATCATTTCGCACAGGGATGTTCACTTGAAAATCAAATAATGGCGACAAAACATCAAATACTATAAAACACTGTAGTACATTCTCTCCAAAGTCTATTCAGGCTTCTGTAACCACTTAATAGCAGACCGGGCACAAAAGAGCATTATTTAAAAGAAACATACAAAGATCGGTTATTAGGGCGTGGTGGTACTGATCAATGACAGAAAGAACAGAAAGTAACACTCCTCTCACTAATATAGCTTCTTTTTTTTTGTGGGCTTACTCTGGACCATGAACGGCATATTGTGAACTTTGTGATCCTGTCATAATGCGATCGAGATCTGTTCGGAGGTTGGGGAATTGGAAACTTTGATGAATCGGTCGATCGATAGAGAATCCTGCCATTCGTAGAAATGGAGGCGTGGGAAGAGAAGATGATGGTGGGAGTGGGGCTCTGTATGAGAGAATTGCTTATGCGTAATTTCCGCGTTTTTGCGCGTGTGATCATTTCAAGAGTCAAAACGAAATCCACACCATGTGGGAGGAAATGATTCGGAGAAGAAATAGAAAGTGACATACAAAAAGGGGGGTGGGTAAGTTTGACGTTTGCAATCGATTTTCAAATAAAAAAAGTAAAAAAAAAAAAAATTGACGACAATGGCAATGAGAATAGTAATATTACCCATTTACTTATAAGCAAAAATTAGGTACTAGAAGCATGGCCCAAATATAGCATAGTCCGAATAATGCAAATAATGTACATAATACCTCATCTCATAAATATAGACAGATACTGAACGGTCGAAACGTTGTAATAAATATGGCAACAAAGATGAGGACAATAGCCCGAATAATGTATATAGTGTATATAATACATCATCTCAGAAATATAGACAGATACTGAAGGGCCGAAACGTTGTAATAAATATGCCGACAAAGATGAGGACAATAGTCTGAATAATGTAAATAGTGTACATAATACATCATCTCAGAAATATAGACAGATACTGAAGGGTCGAAACGTTGTAATAAATATGGCGACAAAGATGAGGACAATAGTCCGAATAATGTATATAGTGTATATAATACCTCATGTCAGAAATATAGACAGATACTGAAGGGCCAAACGTTGTAATAAATATGCCGACAAAGATGAGGACAATAGTCCGAATAATGTATATAGTGTACATAATACTTCATGTCAGAAATATAGACAGATAAAGAAAGAATTATACAAAAAAAAAAAGAAAGAAAAAAGTTAAAGAAAGTAAAAGAAAAATACAAACAGTAAAAGCAATATATATATATATATATATATATATATATATATATATATATATATATATATATATATATCACTGGCAGCATGGACCGCCGTTGCCCATGCTTGATTCAAAAATCGTACAACTCATACAGTAATCGCTATCACTTGACTTAAAATATTTTTGCCTTTCCTTGCCTTTAAAGGAGTGCCCTTTGCCGTACTGATCTTGCTACATGCCTTACTTTTTGCCTATCTCACACTGCGAATTTTTTCTATGTTCTATACTAAACATTAAATCTGTTATGAAAAAAGAACTAAACAAAATGAACACAAAACGCTCAGCTTTAAAAAAGGGCTCGTAACTGGAAAAACCGAATGAAAAAAGAATGTTAACAACAAATACTTTTTCACACCCAACCCAGTTCTGCGGAATCAGAATCAACGTTGAGTTTAAGCAAGCGAATGAGCCAATTGGAGTAAGGTGCCATGCAGATTTAAATTTTTCCCACTTGTGACGAATGCAGCAAACTACACGAAAACTGTTCTGGAAAGATGACAAATCGATTATTTCCACTATCGATGGGAGTTGGGAAATGCAAAGTCGGTGTTGGCCTTTTCCGCTAACTTGGAACATGTGCATGTAAATTTTGATGCAAATCCGTCGAAAATTGCGGCCGTGCATTCGTTACACACACACACACACACATCCTTGCGTTTTATATATAGAGATTCATTGACCGAGAAGCCAATGTTACTCGATTTAAGTTTTTCTTCCGTCCCTGGTCACCGGGATAGGATCAAAGTGTAGTATCTGTTCTTTTTTTTTTCCCTAATAGAAATGGTAATATTAACAGTTTCCGTATAAGTTAACATTCACCATTCACTGAGTGTGAAGCCAAGTGCTAATCGAATTACGTTCTTTTTTTACTCCCTGGCCACTTGGCTGGGATCAAAGCGTAATATATGTTCTCATTTCTAATAGTAATGGTAATATTAGCCGTTTTCTCATCAGGAATCATTTAACATTTATTGAACGTGAAGCCAAGTACTAATCGAAATAGGTTTTTTTTCTCTGCCTGGTGACTGGGATAGGATCAAAGCGTAGTATCTGTTCTCCTTCTTTCTATTAGTAATGGAAATAGCGATTTCCTTATAAGCAAACATTCCAAGTGCTACTCGAGTTACTTTTGGGTGGGAATAAAGTAGGCATCTTCAACGTCACTTGGACCCGTATTACATTTTGATTCGACAAGTCCTTAACTAATTCGCCCACAAAATCCTAATTGTAAAACAAGAGTAAAAACTATAGGAATAATGCTGCTCCATTTTTGCAGTTATCCGCGATACTCATTAGCAAACAATTCGTTGTTTAAAGTATCGTAATTATAAGAAGGTTACTCTTTTTTTTAAATTCATTTTTGTGTAATCCCGTACGCCAGTGCTCTCAGTCTACATATCCTGCATCCATTAAAATAACCAGCGTGAAATCGGAGTTCAATCTAGAAGGTTGCGATAACAAATAAACATGAGATAAAAAAAAAGAATTACCCAGCAACGAATAATGAAGATCCAACCGTACCATTCAAACCTATAAGTTGGAAAATTATAAATTGATGAAAAAAAAAAAAAAAAAAAGGAGTAAAAATAAATCGAAGATAGAAACCAGAAGAAGCCTATAGGAGCCAACAGTAATTGATTGTTACAATTCTTGCAATCATGCGGAAGTAGTACCAGAATGCTATCCGAAAAATGATGGCTCGGCTGGGCCCATGGGAGAGAAAGTCTGATATCATGGAGGCACGGAACTTTCTGCTGTCTCAGAATAGGCATTACTATGTGAGAGCAACCATAAAGATTTAGAAAAAAAGGAAACTTAACATCAGGAAAAGACGGCTGAAATTTCCAAGGCACATAATGAGGAAAGAGGGATTGGAAAATCAGATACTCACAAGTCAGATTAAAAGACCTGCGGAAAACAACGCATGGCATAGTAAGATGGATGGCGGAACAAGGTTTAGTATTAGGTTGGTGCAAAAATAATGACGTAATACTGTCGTTTTTTGACGTATTTTTAACGTCAAATACGACATTATTACGTCATTATTTTTGCACCAACCTAATAGAAACTAGCAGCATAGCCCGGCGTTGCCTGTGCTTGATTCAAAAATCGTACGACTCATACACCAATCGCTTCAATTGACTTTGCCGTCCTGATGTTGCTACATGCCTTACTTCTTGCCTATCTCACACTGCGATTTTTTTCTAAGCTCTATAGTAAACATTAAATCTGTTACGAAAAAAGAACTAAACAAAATGAACACAAAACGATCAACTTTAAAAAAGAACTCGTAACTGGAAAAACCGAATGAAAAAAGAATGTTAACAACAAATACCTTTTCACAGCCAAACCAGTTCTGCGGAATGAGAATCAATGTTGAATTTAAGCAAGCGAATGAGCCAATTGGAGTAAAGTGTCATGTAGATTTAAATTTTTCCCACTTGTGACGAATGCATCTATCGATTTTTTTTGTATGCTAGCATGCTAGTTAACATTCGTGTCAGTCAGCTGTTGGCTCCCACACTGGCCAATAGAATCTTCCTGCCTATTCGTGGCAGCCAGCTATAGGTTCTCACCCTAGCCAGTAGAAAATGGTCGCAAACTATATGAAAAGTGCCGTGGAAGCATGAAAAAGCGATTGGTGCAAATACATCGAAAATTGCGGCCGTGCATTCGTTACACACACACACAGACACACACGAATCCTGCATTATATATGTATATATATATATATATATATATATATATATATATATATATATATATATATATATATAGAGGGAGAGAGAGAGAATGGGAGGGAGGGAGGGAGGGAGGGAGGGAGAGAGAAATAGGTCAATATATAGACAGATTCAGAGTAATATATATATATATATATATATATATATAAGAAGAGATTAAAATGCCAACCAACTTTGCAACCCGGGTTTCGTCCGTAAGGACTCCACAGGCATGATTGATTGGCATTTAAGTCTTTTCTTAAATATCTTAGCTGTACATATTCGATTTTAAATTTTGTATTTAGCATATTTTGTTGTCTATACCTTTTAGGTGCTGCTGATTTCAGCCTTCTAATTTGCATTTCTCTCCGTATATATATATATATATATATATATATATATATATATATATATATATATATGTAGAGAGAGAGGGTAGGAGAGTGAGAGAGAGAGAGAGAGAGAGAGGGAGGGAGATTGAATATAATTAGATATGAACAGAGTATTATAGATTAATAATGAAGACAGATAGATAGATAGATAGATAGATAGATAGATAGATAGATAGATAGATATTGAATATAATTAGTGGATTTGATAGATATACAGATATTAACAGAATGTTATAGATTGATAAGGAAGACATAGGAATCTCTGTCTTTCTGTCTGTCTGTCTGTCGGTCTCTCTCTCTCTCTCTCTCTTTCTCTCTCTCTCTCTCTCTCTATATATATATATATATATATATATATATATATATATATATATTAGATAGATAGATAGATAGATAGATAGATAGATAGATAGATAGATTTGAGCTTTGCTAAACAGGAAGTCCTCTCTGGCTGAATCGTGTAACTGAACGTCAGGCTAAATGATGCTTTCCACATAGATAGATAGATAGATAGATAGATAGATAGATAGATTATGAATAATCAGATAGATAGATAGATAGACAGACAGACATCATACTCGAATAAGTAGATAGATAGATAGATAGATAGATAGACAGACATCATAATGGAATAGATAGATAGATAGATAGATAGATTATGAATAATCAGATAGATAGATAGACAGACATCATACTCGAATAAGTAGATAGATAGATAGATAGATAGATAGATATTTACTGAATATTATAGAGTGATATTAAAGACTTATATATATAGAGAGAGAGTGTGAGAGAAATAGACAGATAGATATTGAATATGATTAGAGAGATAGAGAGACAGAGGTCAAAGAGAAAAATGAGAGATAGATTATGAATATAGATAGATAGATAGATATCCTTATCTACTAGTTTTTGATTGCCTCTTTAGGCTTATCATCAAGTAAATACTATGTAAGAGCCATTACTAATAAACGAGGGGTGGTACTGAAAAAAAATCCAAATTTCACAGCAAGGTTTCAACATCAGCAGTAAGAAAAGATAAGCGGCGGCGAAGGTGGCCAGGCGTGACAGCAGCGTCAAAAGGGCAGCAGCAGGTGCGCATCAAGCACGCAATCAGGCAGACAAAGCTAGGCTGAGACGTTATCAGTAAAGTTAAATAAAAAAAATAAATACCATGTGCGAGCTGTTAAGAAAGAAAGAAAGAAAGAAAGAGAGAGAACCTTCACAGCACCGGTTCAGCTGTCTCAGTAGTAAAAAAAGAGAAATTGCGAAGTGGAAGGTCAGATAGCAGCAGCTAAAGCAGCAGCAGTCAGGCAACAAATAAGAATATTCATTTTAACTATTCAAATTTTAGGTCCCCGGGACAATAGCCAATTGAATTATCTTGGCTCGGGAACTTCCTCAAAGATGAAGTAGAGACTCGAGGCAACGGAGATATGGTTCTGCAGAAGGATGCTAAGGATGTCATGGACCGAGCGTGTGAGCAACGATCAGGTTACAAACAAAGAGGAGGCTTATAGGAAGAGGTAGATAAAGTTCCCGTGGCACATAATGAGAAAGGAGAGACTGGAGAATCTGATACTCACAGGTCGAATAGAAGGAAAGAGAAAACAATGCATGACATACCTAACTGGCTTAAGTAAATGCATGACAAAACGTGGCCTGGGGAGGCAGCAGAGGGAAGGAACTTGCTGAAAACTGCAAGGGATAGAAGGAGGTGGAGAGCCATGATCGCCTACGTCCTGAAAGGGCATGGTACATAAAAAGAAAGTAATAGTGCACTTAACTAATAAGGAATTTAGTCCCTAGAGTGAATAATACAGATTAGACTCAGGAAGGATAAGAAATAACTGAACAGCCTTAGAAAAGTACGAGACCAGATGACAATAACACTTCCCGCTTTGATTAAACTAGCAGCTTGGCCCGGCGTTGCCCGTGCTTGATTAAAAAATCCTGCGACTCATACATCAATCGCTATCACTTGGCTTAAAATATTTTTGCTCTTCCTTGCCTTTAAAGGAGTGCCCTTGCCGTGCTGATGTTGCTACATGCCTCAATTCTTGCCTATCTCACATTGCGAATTTTTTTTCTAAGCTCTATACTAAACATTAAATCTATTACGAAAAAAGAACTAAACAAAATGAACACAAAACGATCAGCTTTAAAAAAGGACTCGTAACTGGAAAAACCGAATGAAAAAAGAATGTTAACAACAAATGCTTTTTCACATCCAACCCAGTTCTGCGGAATCAGAATCAACGTTGAGTTTAAGCAAGCGAATGAGCCAATTGGAGTAAAGTGCCATGCAGATTTAAATTTTTCCCACTTGTGACGAATGCAGCTATCGATTTTTTTTGCATGCTAGTTAATATTTGTGTCAGTCAGCTGCTGGCTCTCACACTGGCCAATAGAATCTTCTTGCCTGTTCGTGGCAGCCAGCTATAGGCTCTCACTCTGGCCAGTAGAAAATGGTCGCAAACTACATGAAAAGTGCCGTAGAATCATGAAAAAAACGATTATTTCCACTATCGATGGGAGTTGGGAAATGCAATGTCGGTGTTGTCTTCCCGCTAACTTGGAGCATGTGCATGTAAATTTTGGTGCAAATCCGTCGAAAATTGCGGCCGTGTATTCGTTACACACACACACACACACACACACACACACACACACACACATCCTGCTTTTATAGATAGAGATAGAAAAATTTATTTAGAAACTCCCTGAAGGGTAACCGGATCAACAGAACACTGGAGAAGTCCGGGGAGCAGAACTGTTCTCATGCTCTCTATCTGGAATCGAACACTGATTCTCCGTTACCCGTAGTAACCGCGATAGGCACTAAAAACGACCGTTGACAGTTGATAGGGCGGACTCTCGACAGACCCGTCGCCAGGCGTAAAAGCCAGTGCAATCGACCAATGAGTTATCCAGAGTCATCGATATTTGCGGCGAAGGCAACTACACGCAGAGGACAGCCTGCGTACACGAGGAGCGTTGAATTGCGCGGAGAGAGTCGTCCTGTAGTCCTTACAGCCTTCAGTTCGACCGCTTACCACTGCTACGCGTCCGATGGCCGCGGCGCCGACCACCACACGCAGAGGACAACTTGCGCGCACGAAGAATATTGAATTGCGCGGAGAGAGTCATCCTGTAGATCTTAGAGCCTTCAATTCGACGGCTTACGATCGCTACACGAGTAGCATTGAATTGCCGCCGCTGTTAAACAACCAACCAGGCGGCCCGGACGAGCCTTGGGGTCTTGCCTTCCTTGCTTAAGCGTTGAATCCGCGTCGTCTAACAATCTTTGCGTTTTCTCTATATTCTCATGCGCAGAGGACAGCCTGCGCGCACGAGGGATCCCAGTGTAATGTAAATAATGTATACAGAGATAATTAAGAATTACGATTTAAATGATTGATATACTAAATATAAAGCCAAAAAGGATCGAAAGAAAAAATCAAAAAAGAAAGAAAGAAAAAAGAAAGAAAAAAAGAAAGAAAGAAATTTCTCAGATATCACGATTTAGTCAGGGGAATGTTTTGACAGATCGTTAAATTAATTAAATGAGCAGAATGAGGTGGATGCAAAAGAAAATAGAGATATTTCCTTACTAGTAAGGGAATAGTCATGAAAAAAGACAAGCGTGACAAAGACTGCAAGTTAGATAGAGAGAAAGTGAAATAAAAGGAAACAGAGACAGTAACATAGAGAGAGAGAGAGAGAGAGAGAGAGAGAGAGAGAGGAGAGGAGAGGAGAGGAGAGGAGAGAAAGACAGACCGACCGACAGAGAGCGTGGGGCAATTGAGAGGGTGATAGAAAGTATCAGAGACAGAGTGATTTTAGAACGGATCGATTTAGAGAGAGACAAAAAATAGCAAAATTAATAATTGATTTTCGTTCTTTCATCGCCAACCCTCTTTCCAATCCCAACTGTTTGCTTCTTCCTCCATGCTAAACAAAATCCTAATTCTATTAGCGTAATTAAATTTAGTTTTACTATTTGTGACGTCACGTAATTTACCCATTAATTAATCAGATAATTACCAACAAAAGGCAAAACTAATTTACTGCAACTAAAAGCAAGAAACCTCTACACACACACACACACAAAGGAAGGAAAATATAAAAAATTAATAGTATGAAGTTAAATTGAATTCAACTAAAATTGAATTAAGGTTGTAGGCCTAAACCGCCGCTGGCATTGCTTTATATTATGGCCCACGTTGAAACCAGATGTGTTTCCATCCCGTTCGACAAAATTTTCTACCCAAAACCAAATTGGAAGCCAATTTATCGAAATTATTCTTAAATATTTCACATCATTACAGAAACATCGCGTTCCAGTTGCTGAACGAAGTGGCCGGGAATAAACTCACAGAAAAAAAAAGTCACAGAAAAAAGTCACAGTTTTGGCTAGGGAAAAAGTCACAGGAAAAAAGTCACAGCTTTGGCTAGGGAAAAAGTCACAGGAAAAAATGGCACAGAAAATCACAATTTTGACCAGGAAAAGGTCACAGGAAAAAAAAAATTGACAGAAAAATTCATAATTTTGGCTACGGAAAAAAAAAGTCCCAATTACTTTAAAGCGGCCAGTATTAAAGTAATCTTTTTCTGTGTATGACGATAAACGACATCCTACAGGACGGCCTTTGATCGGGAGATTGGAATTATGTATTTTTTTAGGAACGAAGAACCACCTCTGAATTGCTGTTGTTCGCAGATTCACCTTGAAGCTGGGTGGTAGCACCTGTTAGGATCCCAGCTATGGGCAAATAGTGATACCCCAAACAAAAACAAAACACTATGAAAGTATAATATACATTTTTTATAGCAAAAATACCAGCAATACATTTTATATAAAAATTTATCAAGACATATATTAAAATGACCAACTCTACAATTTTAAAGCAAAATGGCCAGCAGTACATTTTATATTAGAATTACCAAAATACATTTTATAGAAACATGACCAACAGTACATTTTATATGTAGTTGAAGTTAAACAATTGCGCTCAAAATATATTTAGCGCTACGCATATTTCTTTTTTAGCATTAAATAACACATTGAGGCTGATATGCAGTTAAACAAAATCAACCAAACAAGGAGTATTGAGGGAGTTTTAGTGTCGCATAACATCCAACTTTATGCGAAGAACCCCTTGAGCAGGGCGTTTTTAAAATTTTGCGCCAGAACGTAACCAAACCAGTGAGATCGTATACGAAGAAAGATTAAGCCATAATAAATTGTAGGGTCATATATTCGACATATGCTATGCCTATGAGCAGAAGCTATTCCTATGGGCAGAGTCTCGTCTGAGGCGGTAGACAAACTCGACATCGTGTCTGCGGGGTGTACGGCAATTTTTTTTACCTAGGCTATGGGTTCGGAATTGCCCCACATAAAATCCGGCATTGTGTCACATCCCGCCTTGTGGGGAGCATTCGGTAAGTATTAGGTTGGTGCAAAAATAATGTCGTTTTCTCACATAGTAACATATGTGAGAAAACGATATTATTTTTGCAACAACCTAATACCAGTAGAATCGGAATCATCTACAGGATCGCGACAAGACAAAACGTCTATCTTCGGGCGGAGGATGACTCAGTCGGCGCTCTATCTTCGGGTAAATACTTGGGTAAGAAAAATAAACTGTACCCGATCTCGCTTTTGCGAGGGCTGGAGAAATTTTCCAAAGGGTGGAAAACCTGTTGTAGCATACCTACGGTCGATAATGGATATATCTTCATTCACATAAATACAGTAGTGACTACTGTATGTTGGTCTGTAGTTGGAGATTTGTCTCCATCTGTGCTGGTCAAAGTCTCTGCCCCCGTGCAGAGAAGATCGTCAGACGAGCCTATGTCGAAGGGCAGAGTCTGGTCTCGGGAAACAGCTTCCCAATCCCGTTTTATACGGGGTCTACAGGGTATTTTTGGCCGAGCCTACGGGCTCGGATACCCCAACATTAAATTCGGCCTTGTGCAACATTTGACTGCGTGGGGCGGTTGTTAGATATCCTGTAATTGGAGGTTCGGGCAGGGAGGGTCTCCAGAAGAGGCTACGTCGAAGGGCAACGTCTCATCTCGGGAAACAGCTACCCAACGCCATTTTAATTGTTCTTATTTCTTATGGAGTAAAAAGTATACACCCGGATTGGAGTCAGGCAGTTTACTGTTGGGCTCGCGATAAACTCGTCGAACTATTCGTCTGCGTGCAGAGAGGAACCCATACGATGCTATGCCAAAAGGCAAAACCTCATCTGCTGAGATAAACAAACCCGACCTCGTGTATGCAGGGTCTATGGGGAATTTTTTCCTGAGCACACGGGTGCGGAATCTCAGCACATTAAAAAAACTGGTTTTGTGCCACACGCTGCCTTGTGCGGAACATTGGGTAAATGCCTGTAGCATCGGAGTCAGACACAGGGTCGCGACAAGACAAGACGTCTATCTTCGGGCGGAGGATGTTCAAAAGTGTACCAGTCTGATCGCAACACAGGAAACCGAGGCAGATCCAGCTGGTTTCTTTGAAGATTTCCTAATCCAGAATAAGTGTTGGGTTTATCACTTTGAGCCAGAGGCAAAGAAACAATCCCTTCCAGAGGAAATACCCCTCCTCAACTGCTTCGAGGTTGTTTCAACTGCAGGCAGAGGGTGCAAGACTTCAGGCATTGATATCGGGTGGGCATCCAATCAAAGATTGATATTAAAAAAAAATGTCTTCCTTTGGCATCGTGGTGTTACCAAGTAAAACAGAAAAAAAGTGGATTTATTCCAAACACAAGTACAACTGACCTAGGCGAATTAACAAGAAGTAACTGGCATTAAACATGGCCCATGGAACTAGAACAGCCTACCCCAGTGAGCGAAATAATCAGTTCGACATTCCAACCAGCTGAAGAAGGCCGGAGGGTACAACGGCCGAAACGTAATAATAAATATGGCGACAAAGATGAGGACAATCGGCCGAATAATGTAAATAGAGTATATAATATCTCATCTCAGAAATATAGACAGATACTGTTTTGTTTGTGTTAATAAATCTCTATCTGTAAAAGGCAGGATGTGTGTGGGGGGGATGTAACGAATAACACGGCTGCAATTTTCGACGGATTTGCACCAAAATTTACATGTACATGCTCCAAGTTAGCGGGAACGCCAACACTGACGTTGCATTTCCAAACTCCCGGCGATAGTGGAAATAATCGAGTTTTTCATGTTTCTAAGGCAGTTTTCATGTACTTTGTGGCCATTTTCTACTGGCCGGAGTGAGAGCCTATAGCTGGCTGCCACGAATAGGCAGGAAGATTCTATTGGCCAGCGTGAGAGCCAACAGTTGACTGACACGAATGTTATCTAGCATGCTAGCATGCAAAAAAAATCGATACCTGCATTCGTCACAAGTGGGAAAAATTTAAATCTGCATGGCACTTTACTCCAATTGGCTCATTCGCTTGCTTAAACTCAACGTTGATTCTGATTCCGCAGAACTGGGTTGGGTGTGAAAAAGTATTTGTTGTTAACATTCTTTTTTCATTCGGTTTTTCGAGTTACAAGTCCTTTATTTAAAGCTGATCGTTTTGTGTTCATTTTGTTCAGTTCTTTTTTCGTAACAGATTTAATGTTTAGTATAGAGCTTAGAAAAAATTCGCAGTGTGAGATAGGCAAGAAGTAAGGCATGTAGCAACATCAGCACGGCAAGGGCACTCCTTTAAAGGCAAGGAAGGGCAAAAATATTTTAAGTCAATTCATAGCGATTGTTGTATGAGTCGTGCGATTTTTGAATCAAGCACGTGCAACGCCTCGCCATGCTGCTAGTATTTTTATATTGAAAGACTTCTTTCTTGGAGATAATAATGATTTAGTAATACAAGTTGTCCTAATTAACTCATAACTGGAGGAGGAAGGAGAGTCGGATTCATGCCTTTCCGAAAGATACTTGCGCAGAAGTTTATATAACGAACCCAAGTGAAATTGAAACTTCGCTCTCCGATTAACAATTCCATTACACCATCCGCACATCCAAGCTTACAACACCTGGTATTCCCAAGCGGTCACCCATCTAGGTACTGACGAGAATGGACGTTGCTTAACTTCGTACGAGAACCGGTTTTTGGCTGTGATTTTGTTGTAGAGAAAATGGAAACAAAAAGGACACCAATTCTTAACATCGAATTTCTAGGACACGTAATGAGGACAGAGGAGGTTCCTCGACGTGTTGTACTGGTTAACAAGCGTCTCTCGCTAAATGAATTACAAGTGAATACTCAGTTCAGTCCTCACTGGTGCCACATACATTTGGACTTGTGTCACGTCTAAGCTACGTTTAGAAAATCACCAGAATGAGGAAAGAGGGCTTGGAAAATTTGATACTCACAGGACAGATTGGAGGCAAGAGGAACAGCAGAAAGTAACGCATAACCTGAGTAAATAGAAGGCGACAAAGGACGGGAAATTGTGGAGAGCCGTGATCGCCAACGTCCCGACGGGACACGGCACATAGAATAAGAGAACCGGCTACGAGAAAATATATTGATAGATGATCGTCTGGGAACTGATATTTCAACGCCACATGATCTTAAACATGGATATTTCGTAATTATTGATAAAATTTAGAGTTGAGTGATTTTACACTTACAAAAGATAGGAATGATTATGAAGTCTGTGTTTAATTTAAACTGCAAAATTAACTAATTATCTGCTTTATCTGATAATTAAATTAATAATTAATTCATTTAATGAGAGGGTAGCATTAGAATGTTTGATTTAAAGGCAAAAGTGTAATTACTCTCACAGATAGAATTCCATTTTTTTTGTTCCTGGTCGTTCAGAACATGGCGATAATGGCTCTCCACAACTTCTAGTACATTATGGTTATTAGCAGTTTTTTTCCTCTCTTTGATAAGGCTTCCGCTCCAATCGGCAATCCATTCGCACATGCTAATTAGTTAAGTGACTAACTACCTTCCCCTGTCTATCTTGCTCTCAATGTGCCCTGTGAGTGTTATATTTTCCAAACCCTATTTCCACATTATGTGTCCAAGAAATTTCACCTATTTCTCCCTGATTCTGATTCTGGGAGCACACGTGTTCTATTTTCTTTTTGACTTCCGTCAGTAGAATTCTCAGTATCCCTCTGTAGAACCACATGTCTGTCACCTCCAGTTTTCTTATCTGTGGGGGAGATTGTCCAGCATTCATTACCACATGTAAGTCGTATCAATCCAGCACCCTTTTCTTTGTTTCTAACGAGATTTTTTTTCTCTTTCTCAGCCATTTGTTTAACTTTTGAAATTTTTGAGAAAATATATTGATATATGTTCGTCCAGGATCTCGTGTTTCAACGCGATATGACCGTAAGCCTGAATTTAGCTAATCGTTATTGATAAAATTTGTTGATGGGTGATTTTACGCATACAATTTAGTGATGGGTGATTTTACACATAGAAGTTAAAAATGGGTGATCTTACTCACACAATTTAGTGATGGGTGATTTTACATATACAATTTAGTGATGGGTGATTTACCCACATACAATTTTGAGAAGGGTGATTTTACACATACAATTTAGTGATGGGTGATTTTACACGTAGAATTTAAAAATGGGTGATTTTACTCACACAATTTAGTGATGCGTGATTTTACATATACAATTTAGTGATGGGTGATTTTACACAGGCAATTTAGTGATGGGTGATTTTACACAGGCAATTTAGTGATGGGTGATTTTACACAGGCAATTTAGTGATGGGTGATTTAGCTACACACAATTTTGAGAAGGGTGATTTTACACATGTAATTTAGAGATGGGTGATTTTACGGATGCACTTTAGTGATGAGTGATTTCACACAAAACTTAGTGATGGGTGATTTTACACATACACCGTCTTTTCCTGATACTGAGCATAATTGTTCTTTCTGTTGCCATTTTCTTTAAGATTTCCTTGTTGTTTACTCGCCCCGTCCGTATAATTCTCAGTATCCTTCTGTATAACCATATTTCTGCTTCCTCTAGCGTTCTCTTCATTCGTGGGGAGATTACTCAACATTCACTGTTATATAAGAGCCTGGATATCACATAGCAATCCATCACTCTTTTCTTTGATTCAAACGAAATTGTCCCGTTTCTCATCACCTTGATTAGATTTTGGAATGCTTCTTTCGCTTTCTAATTTCGTTAGAATCAAAGAAAAAAAAGTGCTGGAAAACTGGCCCAGACTTCATTGACACACAGCTGCAAATGCAAGCTGTAAAAGCGAAAATTTCATTTATCGTAAACAACGAATTTGGAGTTGATTCCCCTGGTCGAAAGTTAAGTTGAAATACCAGGAGTGGGTGTAAAAGCCACCCACGCTCACTGAGGAGATTTAGTGAGGGGTAATAATGTGTGAGAGTGGAAGAAAGAATTTCCCCACAATTATCGGATTCTCTTACTTCGCCAGTTTGGCCGAATGTCCATAAATACGAATGCGCGAAGCGAATTCGGCAGACGAGTCGCAGAAGAGAGAAGAGAGCCAGAAGAGACGGAGACGAGACCAGAGATTGAAGAGAGGCACACGTGATTATCTGCCGACGAAAACTTCAGCCTTGTGCCAAACTTTACCAAAAACAGCAAACCAGATTTTGCCAAGTCAACAATAATATCACTTCCGATTTAGACGCGGCTGATAATTAATTGCGTGCGAATTCTGATATGAAACAATTATCGTACGGAGGACTGATATAAAAACAGTATTTACTTTTGTTCAATGTATCCAAGTGTTATTTTTCTCCTGAACGTCATCAAATGATTAAAACAAGAAAAAGATAAAAAAAAAAAAAAAACTCCCATCAGTTCAAGAAGAGATATGAATCTACACGAGATGTCTAATTTCCTAAAAAAAAGTAAATTTTAAGAAAAGAAAAAATGTCTACCGACAGAAACGCTAAATATCTGGCTATAGAATGCACAATTTTTCCTGAATGGAATCGGTTTATACAGTACATTCTAGCGTTACCGGATTCTCAACTGTCAAGGCCTTGTACCTGACTAAGATTAGCTTATGAAGACGTAAAGAATATACTTTTTATAGTATAACATACACCGATGGGTAGGTGGATATTTGAATTTAAAAGAGTTTCAGTACTGATAATCAATCACCTACGTTGATGAATATGTTTTTCGGCCGAGGGCGATATTTATACGTGTGAGAAAGATCAAGTAGAAGAAAAGCGTGTGCATAGAATTATTTGAGCGGAAAACTTAACAGGAAGTAACTGTAAAATTAGGCGCTATTACCTGTGTCAAAACGAATTAAACTCAAGAAGAGCAATAATCGGTGTTGACCGATAATTAAATAAATGAAAAATGACATTTAAACTGTTTACATTCGGACTATTATCCTCATCATTGTTGTCATTTTCACAATATGCCAGCCTTCATCAGGTGTATGGAGATCCGGGTAACCTACAAGGAATTCTGAAATTTTTTTTTAATCATTTCACTCCAAGAAAGAGAATAAAGCTACTAAGACGTTGAGGTTACTCAGTGCTAGAAAATATATATATATAAAAAAAAAAAAAAAAAAAAAAAAAAAAAACTTTTAAGGAAATATTGGGTGATTGATGTGTTCTTTATGATTTATTAACCTTTTTTTGTAATATATATATATAAAGTTTTTAAAAATAATTTTTGGAGATAATAATAATTTATTGATATGTCCTTTATGGTTTATTAACATTTTGTCGTATATTTAAAGCAAATATATATATATATTTCATTTATATATTGCATTTTTCGTTTCATTTCATTTTTGGAAGTGCTATCTGATGATCCGGCGTCCTTTAAAAGGACTCTGGTGAAATAAATTATTATAATGGTACCTTAAAGTGGTCTGTTTTTCTTTTAAATATTAGCTCTGGATTTACATTGAGCTCTCAGGATTTCATCCTCTTTAGGATTACCCATACGGATTACCAAGTTCTTCATAACTTAACTATATATATATATATATATATATATATATATATATATATATATATATATATATAGATAGATAGATATATATATATTAGTTTTTAAATATATATATATATATATATATATATATATATATATATATATATATATATATATAGTTTTTAAATACGTATATATATATTAGTTTTTAAAAATAGTTTTTGGAGATAATCATAATTGATGCAGTCTACCCTATTGAGCGAAATAAAGGGTTCAGTTTGACATTCCAACCACCTGAAGAAGGCCGGAGCGTACAACGGCCGAAACGTTGTAATAAATATGCCGACGAAGATGAGGAGAATAGTCCAAATAATGTAAATAGGGTACACAATAATTAATCTCAGAAATATAGACAGATACTGCAAGACAGTTATATCCACACTTGTGGAACTCACTTTCCCGTTAGCAGCACAACAGTTTGGTATGTCCATATACGAGCCTCTCTGCAACATGTCTTGGATCCGGATATCTCTCAACTGTCAATAAAAGCGACGGGAAAACCAGCAGTGGGTAGTTGGCGAGACTCGGTTTCATGTGAAGTCGGTCTCCGTGGGCTTTTTGTTCCTAAAGCTACTGTGCCGTGGTTTCTGAAGCAGTGTTATTTTGTGAGTTCTCCCGTCGGGATCTTCGAGACAATGCGAACGATCCTTTCTTTAGCTGTATAGTATGTGCTACGCCACACAGTTTTGAATTCAGAGTTACTTTCTCCTAGACCGGTCGGCTATAGAACCCAGTCTGTCCTGATATTTATCCATAGCTGTGGGTTGGGGAGAAGAAGAGGATTCACACCTTTCCCAAAGGTATTAGCATGTAAATGAATGGATCCGACGGAGATTCGAACTCAGCTATCCGATTCCTCAATCCGAGCCGCTATCCACCGTAAACGCTTTAGCTTCTTTAGAGGGTGTGACGGGTGGACGGATTAACGGAAGTCACAGAATTTTATATATAGATAACGATCGCCACGTATTAAGCACTGGCGCTGGTCGTCGGTGTTCGTGTCTAGCCGAAAATGGGATTTTGAAAGCTGTTTTTTTTTTGTGTGTAGAGATTCATCTAAACTGCATTTAACAAAATTTAGATGAAGTCCTAGATTTATATTTTTGACATCTGGAATTGTGCCAAATGTGCCAAGGTATGGCTTCATAAATATTAGAGGAATGCACTTCAAACCTTTATGAGAGAAAAATAACGAAAACAAAGTACGAATGAGCGAAAAAAAATGGCTGAGAGAGAGAGAGAGAGAGGGGAGAGAGAGAGAGGGAGAGGGAGAGAGATAAAAACTAATTCGAGATAAGAAACAAAGGAGCTGATAAATCTTCGCCAGGATGGAAGGAGGGACCCATTTTCCGATCCGCTTCAACAGACACTGTTCCCATTTTTTTTCCCGCTATAAGCAATCAAGTTGAACCAAAATTCCTAAAATGAGTGTCGAGGTATTAGGGGAGAAGGCGTTGAAGGGCCAGAAGACGAATAATCTATAAATTGAAGAATACATGGGACTGGTCATAAAAAACAACTGGCCCATAAAATGGGGGAAGGATGAAGAGCTGAAATAGGAAATGGATGTACAGTCATACAACACAGTAAAAACATTATATATATATATATATATATATATATATATATATATATATATTAAGTTGGAGCAAAAATAATGACGTAATAATGTCGTTTTTTGACGTTAAAAAATACGTCAAAAAACGACATTATTGCGTCATTATTTTTGCACCAACCTAATATATATATATATATATATATATATATATATATATATATACTAGCAAAATGGCCCGGCGTTGCACGTGGTTGATTCAAAAATCGTACGATTCATACAGCAACCGCTATTACTTGACTTGAAATGTTTTTGCCCTTCCTTGCCTTTAAAGGAGTGCCCTTTGCCGTGCTGATGTTGCTACATGCCTTACTTCTTGCCTATCTCACACTGTGAATTTTTTCTAAGCTCTATACTAAACATTAAATCTGTCACGAAAAAGAACTAAACAAAATGGACACAAAACGATCAGCATTAAAAAAGGACTCGTAACTGGAAAAACCGAATGAAAAAAGAATGTTAACAACAAATACTTTTTCACACCTAACCCAGTTCTGCGGAATCAGAATCAACGTTGAGTTTAAGCAAGCAAATGAGCCAATTGGAGTAAAGTACCATGCAGATTTAAATTAACACTTGTGACGAATGCAGCTATCGATTTATGCTAGTTAACATTCGTGTCAGTCAGCTGTTGGCTCACACGCTGGCCAATAGAATCTTCCTGCCTATTCGTGGCAGCCAGCTATTGGCTCTCATTCTGGGCAGTAGAAAATGACAGTAAACTACATGAAAACTGTCGTAGAAGCATGAAAAAATCGATTATTTCTACTATCGATGAGAGTTGGGAGATGAAATGTCGGTGTTGGCCTTCTGCTAACTTGGAGCATGTGCTTGTAAATTTTGGTGCAAATCCGTCGAAAATTGCGGCCGTGCATTCATTACACACACATACACACACACATATATATATATATATATATATATATATATATATATATAATACTAAAATATATATAAAATACTAACATATATATAAAATACTAATCTATATATACATACATATAAATATATATATATATATATAATACTAAAAATATATATATAAGATATTAATATATGTATACATATATAATACTAATCATACTTATTATAAAATCCAGGTTGTGTGTGTGTGCGTCTGTTCGTTTATATATTTGATCGGATTTCCTACATTTTTTATCCGATTTCAACAAAACTTCACAGTTCTACGTAAAATTACCTTGCGGTGGTTCTGACAGCGCCAAAAAATTGATAAACACAATTGTTTTTGTACGAAATCAGTTTGAAAACACGATTAAGAGGCATCACGAGAATGAAAGGGGGACAACTCATATCGAGTTATACTTAATATAAAACCCAGGTTGTTTATGTGTGTGTGTGTGTGTGTGTGTGTGTGTGTGTTCGTTTATATATGGGATCGGATTTCCTACATTTTTCAACCGATTTCAACAAAACTTCACTTTTGTTTTGGCAGGTAGTGTTTCTTATTGTCTTGCACACTTTTTTCTTTATTTTTACATTCAGAATACTTTAAAAATTCCATTTACAAGACAATTGTTTATAATAAAATTCTATTCAATCTGTAGACTCATAACGATTGAAAACAATGTTTTTGTTTGAGTTTGGGTTTGACCAATTCGTAAAAAAAAAAAAAAAAAAAAAAAAAAACTAATTAAGACATCCGTGTCCATCAACCTTAAAAAAATAATCTTTGCCAATTTTATTTTTCAGTCTTTATGATGGTCGATACTTGATCTATCTCTTATTGTTACATCCCCGGGCATCGCGGGGCTCTACTGCTAGTATATATGTAGATAATACTATATATATATATAAAATAGTATATATATATATATATATATATATATATATATATATATATATATATATATGTATATATATATGTGTGTGTGTGTGTGTGTGTGTGTGTGTGTGTGAAAATATATAGAAAATAGGAAAGAACTCGTTAGGTAAATGATCCAAAGTTCTTTAGTATTTTAGTTATTATTTTTAAAAAATATTGCTCGATACAAAAGTAGAGCATAAATATAATTATTTATATATATATATATATATATATATATATATAATATTAAAAATAATTTTGGTTTCAAATAAATTTTATTTTCATGATTTGGTTGTGGACTTAATTATCTATCTATCTATCTATCTATACATACACACACACACGCAGATATATAGAAATATGATATGATATATCAAGAACAGTAATGAGAAAATTGTGAGGCAAGATGGAAAAATTTTTATTTGTGCTGCGTTTTATCGGTTAGGACTTCACCAATCCAAAAGAATTTATCTTAACTCAACATAATTTTTTTTAATGTTTATTTGAACATTTCATTTTATTTCTAACATTTCTAAACATTTACAACACATTTGCAATTCCTAAAACTTCTTGTTGAAAATACATCTATAGGTTTTCAAGAAAATAATAAACAAACTAAAAATTCTTGAGGCAATCTATATTAAAAATTGAAACCAAACCTCAATGAAATTAATTATGAATACTGCGCAAATGTTATAAAATGTGTACTGTAGATACGTTAGCATATGAAGGTCTGCACTAATAGTTTTTAATACTCAACACATCATATATAGTTACCTTCCCTGAAGTGGTGTCAGGCGATCACGTATGCACTCAGCGTTCTTCAGTTCACAAGTAAAAAAATAACTTTCAGACGAACACAGCAATGATGAACATTACAAGATGTGTCTTGAGATAAACAACACCATGATGATGACATTGTGCGCTGTCGAAAGTACTCAGAATAAAATCATATCAACACGGCGATTTTATCTCATCCCTTAATAATGACAGCAAAAATCTTTTGAGTGAATAAGAAAGAATTCAATTGAAGATAAGTAAACAAAACTTGTTTCTCATGGGATCGAATAATTTTTTGCTTTTCAGGTTATAAATTATATAAAAACTGTCCAAATGTTCTTTTTTCCGAGCCCTTTTATTAATAAGGCTTCCATTATTTTTATCCTTTTTTTTTTCATGTAGATGATGCTATTATATTTGTGTTGCGAACAAGTATGTTCCGAATAATAACAAAAAAAAAAAAACAAAAACAAAAAAAAACAACGCTTAATAATCTTAACTATGAACATGGACACAATATCTAGACCGTGTTTTGAAAAATGAAAACATTATATAAATACAGACATGCAACAAACTATTTCTTATTTAACAGTTAAAATATTTTATCCATGAAAATGGCTAAATGTATAGCCGAAAGCGCTTGGCAAAAAGAACATTCGGACAGTTTTTATATAATTTATCATCTGAAAAAAAGAAAGATTATTAGATCACATGCGAAATTGTATAAAAAACTAAATAAAAACACCTTGTCTCACGTAGTCAGTGAAATGTGCATGAAAGAAGGACTACTGGCTAAATACACAAACATATATATATATATATATATATATATATATATATATATATATATATATATATATATATATATATATATATATATATATATGTATTATTTAATGCAAATATTATTAAAGACAACAGATATTTTGTGTCGACTAATTTTAGTTATCGACTTTTACAAATTACGAATAATCCTTCTCAAACAAGATGTAATTTCCGTCACACACACACACGTATATAAGAGTATATGATTGGTGTATACGGAATAAATTTCAATAACCAAAAAATACTATTCTTCAAAGAATACACACACACACACACATATACATATATATATATATATATATGTATGATAAAATATAGTTTTAAAATGCATATTACAAAATAAAATCCATACAATTTCTGTACTAAAATCCATCTGAGGATGAAGCACTATGATAAATAAAAATTTCCTGTTGTATTTATTCAGAAGCACACACAAACACGCCATATTATATATATATATATATATATATATATATATATATATATATATATATATATATATATATATATATATATATATATATATATATAACTAAAGAATTAATTAATTTTTATTTTTAATACAACGTCTTTATTACTTCTGACATCATCTTTGTTGATACCCGTATTTGAGAAGAATATATATATATATATATATATATATATATATATATATATTGCTGTAAAGGCATTTAGCTGAATATTACTTAGCATTATTAATAAATAATAAAAAAAAATGTAAGAAGAAAACAACCGGTTTCGTTCCCGCTCTTTCCTGTTTTTTTTCATTTTTGTTTTTTTAAATATTTTTTGCTTGTTTTTAATTACATCAATACTCAGGTTTTGCACCGCTAACACTGTTTTTAAATGTCTATATATATATATATATATATATATATATATATATATATATATATATTAATTATATTTTTAAAAATATGATTCCTTCGCCACATAAGAGTTGTCATGTTTCAAAAACGATAGCCGAAACCCTCAATATAATTATTAAAATTAAAAACTTCAGGGTTGGTTATTCCTAGATTTTCGCTTGAGTATGAAACAGGACTTGATACCTTAATTCAATTTAATTTGGCCCTTCAAAAAGTGTGGATGGTCCTGCACGAAACCTTCACCACTATAATGAAATCTCATGTGCTGTTGTCGGGCTGTCGGTTTCCTGGGAACTGATCCGCTTGACCCTCATACGTCGAATTCGACGAGAGAGTCGAATATATATATATATATATATATATATATATATATATATATATATATATATATATATATATGAACAAAACTAGAACTTGTAAAACTTCGGATGACCAATGCCCTTTATACCTACATGAAAAACTACACATTATTAAGTTTCTAAATAATTTAAATCTATTAAACAATAGACAATAGACAATTTTTACATTGAATAATTAGCATAAAAACAAACAATAAAATAATTTTTAAAATCCATTGTCCTAATAAATAGTTTAAATGCCCAACAAAAAAGATAACCCTTTATGAAGTCGTCAAAAAACAAATGTTACTGCAGTTTTTTTATATACACAAAACTCTTTCAGAAAAAAATAAAATAAAAAAAAATAAATCTCCATAGACACGTAAACCAGACTAGGCGAAATCATCTTCCGTTTTAAATTTAGACACCCCAACCTTACCCTGACTTGACATCTAACAATGTAACTCTATACTGATACAAATTATTAATACCTTACACCCCTTTTTATTTAAACAATTGGGCTGGCCGTTACCATAGAAATTTTGATTTCAATAATGAATCTGCTATTAAAACACGTAAATTTCAGAAATAAGTTATTCCAAAAAAAAAAAAAAATTTCGCTTGAAGATGGAACAGAGCTTACTTTAATTGAATTTAATTCAAATAATTATATTGAAATTTTCGGCTCTTGTTTTGAAACATGAGTACTCTTATGTAGCGTGTTGGAATCATATTTTTAAATAAATAATTATATATATATATATATATATATATATATATATATATAAATGACTGTGTATTTGGGCAGCATTCTCGTTTCTACAAGTCATTAACTACAACTGACAAGATACAGCGATTAAGATTTTATTTAATTCTTCTTGCGTTTGTATAAGTTTTTTTTTCCTGAGAAAAAGCGGGTAAAAATTGTCAAATATTCAGTATATCCGTACCATTATCAAAGAGCATTTTGACTTTTAACTGAGTGTATGGATTTTTTTTAGGTATGCATCTAGAGTTATGTTTTACTTTCCAAACACGATCAGCACGTTCTGGACGTGTTCATAGTTGATATAATTGTGTATTCCTTATGTGACACTATTTACGTCACGAGAAAGAAAGAAGAAAAAAGAAAGGCGAGAATTAAATTTAGGTGATAAGAAGCCATCACGAAAAGGACACTGAGCGGTGTTGTTTTTCTGACGGGGAAAGTGGTAAGATTTTTATTTCCATTGTCGAGAAGGTAAAACACAGAATTTAATCTGATTTATGTTACGGGGCGGCGAGTAAGATATATCCAATCTGCCCATGGCATTGATAAAAAAAGATTTTTTCAAGTTGGACAAGAGACCTCCCGCAGAATTCTAAAGAGATAAAAATAAAAATTAATTAAGCACGCACTGTCCGAGAAAAACAAAAAAGTCCGCTGACCACAATGAAGGAAAGATTATGCCTTTGTCTATATGCAGAATATCATTGAGAGGAGCATGTGGTCATTATCAGGGATGGCTATGATAGCGAAACTATTTTATCAGATCAGTAATTGGCACCAAGAATGCAAATACGTCCAATTGACCACCCACTTGTTTGGCGAAGGCCCCGGGTCAGAGTGGGAAGTCTGCTGAGAGATAATCGAGATGTGGTGGCCCAATAAGATAAGGAATTAGGCCAGACCCACACAGCAAAAATGAAAATCGACACCGGCGATAACCCCCCCCCCTGTGAAATTGAAGCCATACCGAACACCTATTCATAAGAGACCCCTTGTGGAAGAGGCAGTAGAAGAGATTTTGGAAGCTGGGATGATCCAAAGATCGATCTCCTCTTGGAGCTTTCCAATCGTGATAGTAGGTAAGAAAGATAGCGGGCACCGTTTTTGTGTAGATTTTAGGAAACTGAATTCTATATCGAAGCCGTTGGCGGTGCCATTACCACTAATCGATGACATATTGGCATTATTAGGGAAAGCGAAGTACTTCTCTACGTTGGACTTGAGGTCCGGGTATTGGCAGGTAGCCCTTGATTAGGCTGACAAGGAAAAGGCTGCATTTCCGTGTCACTTGGGACTATTTCAGTTCAGGGTGATGCCATTCGGTTTAGCCAATGCCCGGGAATCTTCCAACAGCTGATGTCAATAGTATTAGGAGAATGCGAGAGCTTTGCCATGGCATATTTAGATGATATTTTGATATTTTCAGAAACAGTAGAACAACATTTTTTCCATCTAAAACAAGTGTTGGGAAGACTAAGAAAGCACGGCTTAAAATTGAAATTGTCGAAGTGTCAGTTTCTGAAGGAGGAGACTAGATATTTGGGCTTTGTTATAAACGGAGACGGTATTAAACCCGACATGGATACGGTGAAAGTCATAAGGGAAATGCCAGAACCTAAGACAGTGAGAAAAGTAAGAGGCTTTATAGGAGCTATAGGGTACTACCGACGATTCGTCCCGGCATTCTCGAGAATTGCCATACCCTTAGTAGCCCTGACGAAGAAATACGCTAGGTTCAAGTGGACAGAAGACTGTCAACGGGCATTTGATACCTTAAAAGAACAGTTGACAGCCGTCCCACTGCTGACGTACCCAGACCTCAGCAAGCCAATGGTACTATACACTGATGCCAGTGAGCAGTGTGTAGGAGCAGTTCTTACCCAGCCGTTTCCCGATAAAGAAGGACCAGTGCCAGGCATACCAGAGGAGGTACCGGTATACTTTCTCTCTCATAGGCTCTCAGAGACACAACAAAGATGGCCAGTAATAGAAAGAGAAGCATATGATATCATGTATGCTCTCCAAAAACTGGACTACTACTTGAATGGTGCGGTTTTTACTATAAAGACAGAACACAAGCCTCTGCAGTACTACTGCAGGCAGAATGGGCAAATAATAGATTCAACAGTGGGCGCTAAAGTTAAGTGGCTACCACTTTAAGATAGAGTATTTGGAAGGGAAGGAAAACACGTACGCAGATTTACTCCCAAGAATACCGAAACAACTGGAAGAAAGATCTGTAAAAGTAGCGCAAGGAGTAGATGATAAAGCCTATAGAATCGGAGTAATTAACTCTAAGCTAAAAGATCGCTCTATGTTAGAATCGGACGAAGAAGGGGACGCACAGATAACAACCGATCCCTACTGGACAGAAGGAATTGAGAAGGAGCAGGCAGACAGTGAAATAGCTGCCCTTAGAGAAAAGGTGGAGGCAGGAGAGACCACCAAGTATGCAGTAATAGAGGAAAGGCTGTATTATCTCTCAGGTAGGGATGAAAAAGTCAAGCCCAAATTGTATGTGCCCAAAAGTTTAAGAGAGGTTGGGTCACATGGTAATTGATAGAACATATGATCTAATAGGGAGAAAGTACTATTGGCCCAAACTGTACGGAGAGTTCACTATGTTCGGAGCTGTGTAGTGTGCCAGTCACAGAGCAGAAGGCAGGAAATGGCACCATTCGAGGAGATGGACGTGCCGAACTTCCTCTTCGAGAAAGTCAGTATGGATGTATCAGGACCAAATGGGGAAACTGCACAAGGAAACAACTATATAGTGAGCTTTGTCGATTGGCTAACAAATTGGCCTGAGGTATATGCAGTACCAGACAAGAAGGCGAAAAATGTAGCCGATTTGATAATAAGTGAAATCTTCCCTAGGTATGTCGCCCCTGTGCAACTTGTCACTGATAATGGCACAGAGAATATAAACAGCATAATGAGAGCAGTGCTGACAGGTTTGAATATAGAACACACTATGGGATGAGAAAAAAGAGGTGGAGGAAAAAGAGGGGAGTGAAGAAAAGAGGATAGAGAAAAAAGAGTGGAGAGAAAAAAGAGGGAAGAGAAAATAGAGGGGAGAGTAAAAAAAAGAGGAGAGGGGAAAAAGTAGGGAGAGAAAAAGAGTGGAGAGAAAAGAAAGAGTGGGAGAAAATGAGGGGAGAGGAAAAGAGCGAAGACAAAAATGAGGGTGACAAAAAAGAGGGAGAGCAAATGAGGGGAGAGAAAAAGAGTGGGGGGAAAGAGGAGAGAGAAAAAAGGGGATGAGAAAAGGAGGTGGAGAAAAAGAGGGGAGAGAAAAATAGGGTAGAGTAAAAAAAGAGGGGAAAGAAAAAAGAGGGGAGAGAAAAGAAAGAGGGGAGAAAAAAGACTGGAGAGAAAAGAAAGAGGGGAATAAAAAAGGGAGGAGAGAAAAGAGGGGAGAAACAGGAGGAGAGAGAAAATGTGGGATGAGAAAAAAGAGGTGGTGGAAAAAGAGGGGAGAGAAGAAAAGAGTGGAGAGAAAAGAGAGAGGCGGAGAAAAAGAGAGGGAGAGAAAAAAGAGAGAGAAAATAGAGGGGAGTGTAAAAAAAAGGAGGAGAGAGAAAAAAATTACTACCAAGGTATCAGGTGTTAGTAAAGTCATCTACATCATAATATATTTTTTAAGATTCTATCAAAATATCTAAGGACATTGGAACAATGCAGATGTACCAAGGTCAAAATTGGTACAGGTTTTGAATAATTGCAATTTTATTTTCTGTCTTTTTATATGCAGGTGGTTTATATATTTTGTCGACAGCACAGTATAGCAGGGTCATTTGGGAATTGTCTGTGAGAAAAGCAATTCACTACGCCAGATATTTGGAAACGCCATGCTGTACTGCTTGGCATTCGCGCCAGAAGCTCCAAAACGAACATTTCATAGTGACTGACGGTTGCGGTAAGAGCCATTTACCCCCTTTGCTATCATGAATGGATCACTCCATTCATGATAAGTAGTCCTGGGTAATTGTCTAGGAGGAAGAAGATAATACTATTGAAGTGACTTGTCTAGATGAGTATTGTATACTACTATCAAGACTGACTTAAGTGTTGTGTCTTTCCAGACCCCACATCACAACAATTTAAAATAGAAAGATGATCGCCTAAGCGTTTATCATGCATGGCATTTAACTGGTTAATATATGTAGCATAAAAATTAAAATTATGGTGCATCCAGCGAGAATCGAACTCATTACTTAGTTGTAACTGTTCTAGCGAGGCAAGCTTGCTAATGATCACACCATGCCAATAGCTCCACTTTATTTTTAAGTGTATGTTACATACGACACAAGGCCGAAATTGTGGAGCACCCTGTGAAGATCGAACACACTACTCCGTCGTAATTAATCTAGCGAGACAAGCATGTTAACCATTACACCGCGTTGAAGTGTGCAAAGTCTATAGTGCTTTACTATGCTTACTTGTGGTGCAAGGTCGAAAGTAGAGAGCACTCGGCGAGGATCGAACTCACTACTCAGATCTAGCGAGACAAGCTTCTTAATCATCGCATCACGTAGAAGTGCTCACAGTACATTTAAATTATGATGATCAAAAAAGGAGTAAAAAATAACATGGAAAAATTAAGATACCGTTAATGTTTTTTGTTTAAATTTTGAATTAGAGAACGCTTTAGAAAATTCTAAAAACTTACAGTTTAACGGAAAAGTATTGTGGTAAGAGCCAGTTACCCTCCTTGCTATCATGAATGGACTAATCGATTTATGATAAGTAGTCTTGGGTAATTGTCAAAGGGGAGATAATTCAATTGCAGTGACTTATCTAGCTGAGTATTGAATATTAATATCACGACTGACTTAAGTGTTTCAAAACGTCAGTTTTTAATTGTTCCATCCTGATCTGGACACAAATTCAAATGCTGGATGTTCAAGCAACAGATGAATGGCAGATTTGCAATCGAGTGATCGTCCTGATTACAAAAAGTTATAATATGTAGAGCAAGTGTGGCTTGCCAGAACCCACATCACAACAGTTATTTGAAGTAGAAACATGGTTTGAATTGTAAGAATCAATTCCTTTTTCTTACGCGTGAATATTTCATTAAAACCTATTGGATGTAACGATTAAATCTTTATAGATACAAGTCCTACTATTTAACGTACAGCTGGAGGGTATTTGCGCGCAAATGAATGCAATGAACCCGACTGGAATTCGAACGCTGCCATCTGGTTCCTCATACCGAACCACTCCCCGTTCCATTAACCCTAGATCCCATCGTACTGAGGGTTTCAGGGTAATGTCATTGATCAACTAGAGATCAGCCCTTCTTCTGCGATATCCCCCAGAAACTCTAAGCGTAGTTGCTGTAGACCCCCCCACAAAAAAACAAAAAACAAAAAAAAACAAAAACAAAAACAAAAAAACAAAAAAAAAACAAAACAAACAAGTTGATTCTGTCGGTGTTGAAGGGAGGTAATTGTACCTGAGCTGGGCTCTGCAACTCAGTCACGCGGAGTCGAAAACGAGTAACCAGTTATTTCATTTTCAATCATGTAAACGTATTAGATATTAAGTTATTCGGAAAATAATATTTGATTTTAGAATAAAATATTTAATTTTAATTTTTTGTTTTACAGTGAGGTTCACAACGCTCGGGAGCCACTCTAGGTTGAGGGTTAGTGATTAAGAAGCAAAGTTTATGTGAATAGTTGGAGAACACAATGGTTAACCCTAGACTTGAACTTGAATTATTGTGATCGTGAAAACATCTTCTAGCGAGACAGTTCGAAGGGAGAAACTGCTAAATAGCATCAATAGAATATGAAGTAAATATGAGTGGTTCCCTAAAATGGCCGTGGCATGGCGGAACCGACGAATAAACTTCGACCGATCTCTTTCCATTGAAAGAGCAGTGAGACACTCGCCACATCCCGTGAGAGAGAGAGAGAGAGAGAGAGAGAGAGAGAGAGAGAGAGAGAGAGAGAGAGAGAGGGTTTCTTTGAAGGGTGGAAAATAATTTGTCACCCACAAGGACGCGGAGACGCTTTAGGATTCTATCGAGTCTGGAAAGTGACGACTGTACATCAAAAGATTGGTCCGCTCTACTAAATAAAAGGAAAGGAATTTTTCATTAAAAGTACCGCTGCCCAAATATACAACCAGTACTACATTTTCGGCCTGATCTGGCTCTTGCAAAGGCAGAGGATGGCACGAGGAATCAGTACAAGGAGCCGGCCATTTTTAGATAGAGTATTTAACGATGGATTCCTTGTACGAGTTCGACTTGAGATTTTGGGGTGAAAATAGACGATCAAGGCACGAGGCCTCCCCTGGGAACATCCATTCTTCGTGACTGATTTTAGTTCGGGGTCCGATCAGCGATAATGAAATGTAAATAATTTCGTTTTTGAGGCATTGATAGTATTTTAATATATATTATTAGGTTGGTGCAAAAGTAATGACGTAATAACGTCAAAAAACGACATTATTACGTCATTATTTTTGCACCAACCTAATAAAACTGTATCCAATAACAACGCATGTTGTAATATTCCCATATTATTAGGTTGGTGCAAAAATAATGACGTAATAATGTCGTTTTTTGGCGTATTTTTTAACGTGAAAAAACAACATTATTACGTCATTATTTTTGCACCAACCTAATAAAACTGTATCCAATAACAACGCATGTTGTAATATTCACATATTATTAGGTTGGTGCAAAAATAATGACGTAATAATGCTGTTTTTTGGCGTATTTTTTAACGTCAAAAAACGACATTATTACGTCATTATTTTTGCACCAATCTAATAAAACTGTATCCAATAACAACGCATGTTGTAATATTCACATATTATTAGGTTGGTGCAAAAATATTGACGTAATAATGTCGTTTTTTGGCGGATTTTTTAACGTCAAAAAACGACATTATTACGTCATTATTTTTGCACCAACCTAATAAAACTGTATCCAATAACAACGCATTTTGTAATATTCACATATTATTAGGTTGGTGCAAAAATAATGACGTAATAATGTTGTTTTTTGGCGTATTTTTTAACGTCAAAAAACGACATTCTTACGTCATTATTTTTGCACCAACCTAATATTATAATGGTTGCATAAAAATGTGTTATTCATTCTTAATGTTTAAAGCGTACACTTCGTTAATTTTATATCAATGTTTTTCCGAACATAACTGAAAACATATACACTCCTCTTGAATATGAAAAAAGAAGAGATTCGTTCATTTGTGTGTGTGTGTATGTGTGTATGTGTGTGTGTGTGTGTGTGTGTGCAGGAGTTCGAGCATCGTCATAATGCTTCTCAAACTTCTGCCAACTGTAGCAGAGCATGGGATGAAGAGTCCACGCAATCGGATATATTACGCGGTGGTGTTTGGAGTTCCGCAGTGGGGATAAGTGTCTTGAAGACAGAGATGTTAGAAGGTGTCTGTCTGTATTCAAAATCAACATCTGAAAACACCAGTCAAACAAAACCAACGTCTTAGTGTCAGGGAAATGTCTCAGATAATGTGTGTCGGTATTTCAACAATATCGGGAGATCTCACGGTAATTGTCATAGTGAAGAAATTCACTATATGGGTTCCACATGAATTCAGTGAAAAGTCAAATAGTGGGCACTTGGCCGAGGTGGTTAGAACATTCTCTGACTATGAGACCCGGATTCAAATCTCATCTGATGTTATCGGTCGATACCTTTGGAAAATGGATGAAAGCAATACCACGGGTGAAATTAGCCAGGGTAAACCTGGGGGCCGTCGATAGCTGTGCAAGCACGAAGTCACAAGTCATCGTAATCGAGGTCTTGAGCGTGATCCCTTGTTCAGATTGTTGATCACGCTAGATACGCTCTTTCCCAGAAACTGTAACTAATGTCTGCTCAGCATAGTTGCAGTATAAACCACAGGTTGGCTCTGTGGGTGTTTAATACACACAAAAGTGCCTAAACGAGAGTCTGCAATAAGGATTGGCTAGCCGCCCCCAGTAGCCGGGTATACATACACACATGAACTCAGTGAAAGTGAAAGTGAAAGTGAAAGAGATCGTAATTTGGAAGCGTGTTCGTTGCTGCATCTGCGGAACTCGAACGATCCATTTCATGATCGATTAGTGACTTGCGATGAGAAATTGATCCTTTTTGACATTCTTAATCGCTCGGCCGAATTGCTTGTTCGTGACGAAGGACACAAACACTTTCCTAAAACCGACATAGCACCAAGAGAAGATTATGGTGACAGTACGGTGTTCCGGCATTGACGTTATCCATTACTGCTTCCAGGAATCTAACCAGAACATCACTTCAAAAGATTATCGCCAGCAGCCAGAAGAAATGCGCATCAGGTTATGCAAAATGCGATCGGCACTGCTTAAACGACTATGTCTAATTCTGCTTCTTGACAATATTCGGCCACATGTTGCCAGGATGTCACTGTTTCAGCTTACCGACTTGGAATAACAGACTAACTCATATGTACCCTATCTATCTATCTATCTATCTATCTATCTATCTATCTATCTATCTATCTATCTATCTATCTATCATTCTTTTATCTATCTATCTCATTTTTTATCTATCTATCTATCTATCTATCTATCTATCTATCGCATTTTTTTATCTATCTATCTATCTATCTAATTTTCTATCTATCTATCTATCTCATTTTTTTATCTATCTATCTATCATTATTTTATTTATCTATCTAAATAAAATTTAAAAAAAAAACAATTAAACTATAAATTCTGTCCTTGGGCCACACTCGCTCTACATAGGCATATTAAACCTTTTTGGAATCAGGTTGATCCCGGGTTTGAAATTCTGCCCATCATCTGGTATTTGGACATCCAGCATTGGCATTCTTGTCCGGCTGAGGAGGGAACAGATAAAAATTGAAATTTTAAAATAACCGAATCAAAAGTAGTGATTATAAAAGTTTTTCATTTATATTGAGTTTAAAGTAACACAAAAACTTTAAATTTCTTTTGTGAATTGAGGAAATCAATTTTATTTCTTCAGAATGCCAAAGAATCGGAGTTAACGCGAGAGGTTTCGTGACATGAGGATTTTGAATTTCCGTAGAGTTTGTAATCTGAAGAATTTAATTTTCGACCTGAATTGGAATTTCGGACCAAATCGGTCTTTTAGCCGCAATTGGACATATAGCCGAAAATCAGAGTTAAAATGAGGTTTCGACGTCCCATGGGGTGAATAGAAGAATTCCTAGTCATTTCTTCAAAGTTATCATTGCTGTTTTCTAAACTAGACCAGAGGTCTCTTTAGGTTTGGACCGGAGTCTTAATTACCTAGTTTAAAAGTCCGTCCGGAGTGCGGCTTTTAAGCTAGTTTAGGAATAAAAGTCGATTCTAAAATCGGATATTATTTACCAAACAACTCTCTTCTATATATCTTACGCTATGTTAAAATTAGAAAATAAGTTTATCTTTGCCACTTTCTCTCTCGCTTATATACACGCCCAAACACACATGGGTTCTAGATTTGAGATATATACCGTCTATACTCGTGTAACATGCGATCTCGCGTATCGTGTGGCCCGCAAATTTTCACTTATAAAAAATGAATTTATTATATATCTCGTCTATCATGCGAGTTTTTTTTTTGGTGGGGAGACCAAATTACAATCGACTAACCTTTTTTTTTTCTATCTCTTTATCCCAAACTTCTAGTTAAATAAGTTAAAAAAGTAAAAGAGAAGGATAAAAGTATCGTTAATAACGCTATACTCGTTGCGTAAACGCGTCCAGCCATAAAAAACCGAATGAGAAACAGCTAAACATCTTATAAACGTAAACAATGGAAAAGATGTATATTCGCTATGTTTGTATTTGATAATACGATACTAATATGTGAATAGTACATTGACTAACCTCTTTACCTCCATCTCTTTATTCCATCTAGGTAAATAAGTTAAAAAGTCAAAGAGACTGATAAACATATCGCTATATTCGTTGTATAAACGCGTACAGCCATAATCAACCAACAGATAGATATTTTATAAAATTAAACAACAGAAAAGATGCATATTCGCTATGTTTGTATTTTATAATTCGATACTAATATGTGGATATTATATGCATTATTATTTGATACAGTTAAGTAAAACATCAGTTTTAACAAAATCATGTTAATTTTAAATACAGCTATACTTTTTGACAATGTATGGATATATGGTTAACGGCGTAGCCAAGGCCAACAGTAGATTGGCTAATTTTATACCTCGTGTATAATGCTACCACCTTAAAATTAGCTTCAAAATAAGGTCTTTTAATGACGCATCATACTCGAATATATACGATACCTTTTTTAAACGTTCTCTCTTCTTGTGGTTCCTGGGAAACGCCCATGTAGAAGATTGCTTGTCAGGTTAAAGTATGATTGGGCTGCTACAAATTCCGGATTAATAGTTAATTCTAAAGTCGGACATTATTTTTCATTTATTGACCGATCAGCCATTACTTCTATCTGTTGAAATTTTAAAATCTTTCATATAAACCCACATATTACTTAATGTTGTAGCATACCTACGGACGGTAATGGGTATGTCCCCTTTCACATAAATACAGTAGTAAATACTGTATGTTGGTCTTCAGTTGGAGATTCGTCTCAAGCTGTGTTGGTTAAATTCTCTGCATCCGAGCAGAGAGGATCCCCAGACGATGCTATGTCGAAGGGTAGAGTCTCGTCTCGGGAAACAGATACCCAACCCCGATTTATATGGGGTCTACGGAGAATTTTTTCCGGGCCTACGAGTTCGGATATAGCACATTAAATTTGGCCTTGTGCCACGTCTAACCGCTTGGGGCGGTTGATAGATATCCTGCCGTCGGAAATTGATCTCTAGCTGTGCTGGTCAAACTCCCTGCCTCCGTGCAGAGAAGATCTCCAGACGAAGAAGGGCAGACTCTCGTCTCGGGCAAAAAGCTACCCGAACCCGTTTTATGCAGGGTCTACGGGGAATCATTGACCGAGCCTACTGGCTCGGATGCCCCAGATTAAATTCAGCCTTGTGGCACATCTGAGCGCATGGGGCGGTTGGTAGATATCCTGAAGTTTGAGATTCATTGTGAAATCGACTTGACTCACTTCTTGCAGTTGGCTACTTATTCTACGCGCCGCTGGCGAATCTTATATGTGTTGTTCTTGTCCTAAGTATTATCGTTCATTACCTACCTTCGTTTGATTATTCTATTCAGTAACCTTTCCTAGGTTACGACACTTATAAATTTCTTAACATATTTTTTCAGACAAATAGGTTGCTTTTAATTTTATTTTTTTTAGGAACTATTACCAGAGATATAGCTCAAAGTGTGCCTTTAAAGCTATTTATATTTCAATTCGGAGTTTTTTTCTTCTTCTTTCAGCGCCGATTACCGTTAACCTACCCAAGAATTATGTTGTGGTAGGATCCACCTAATTTTCATAGTGGAGTACCGACCATATAAATATGGTCGGTACCGGGAAGAGAGGGAAGGAATCAAGAGATTCAACCAGAGACTCTGCCCGACTGCGACTCGGTCAAAACATTCTCCAGGAACGGTCTTCCCAGGAATATACAAGAGACTATATGTAAATATTGTGTACACTTTCTTGTTTCAATACATTTTGTTCTAAGTACATTTTGTGTTGCATTATTATTCCATGCATTAGTCAAGTTTCAACAAATTCAATGTGAAATAGACACGTATTTTTACTCTAAAGGGTTTTGTTTTTTTTTTAATAATTTTTTTTCTTCTGATTTTCAGGACTTTTTCTTTACTTTCTTTTGCATAGATCTTTTCTTTCTTTTGCACAGATCTTTTCTTTCTTTTGCCAGATCTGGAAAATGTTTATAATATTCCGATTCCCCAACCGTTTTTTTTTTTCAGTTAGTGACCAGCGCACTTCGATGTGTAATTGCAGGCATGCTCTGAAATGTACGGCTTATACTTACGGTTGCCGGAGAAATCCGATCGATTTTCGTTGACCTAATGACCTTTTTTATCCTCAGCGTTTTCTTGCTTTAAAATATTTTCCAGCGGAAAAGAACTGAGATCCTGACATTATCAGGAATTGCTGGGTGGTCGACGGGAGGAGGCTTTTCGATAAACAAAATCTGGCAATCATTAACTAAAGAACGTCACAAGATCAAAATTGGAAAATAGACGCAGAATAATTTTGGTGCGACAAGCTGTTTAGTGCCAATAACGTGCCAGCCTCTACAATGAGCATTGTAATATATATATATATATATATATATAATCGACTCTCCCGTCGAATTCGACGTGTGAGGGTCAAGCAGATCAGCTCTCAGGAAACCGACAGCCCGACAACGGCACATGGGATTTGATTATAGAAGTAAAGGTTTCGTGCAGGACCATCCTCACTTTTTGAAGGGCCGAATACAGAGACTTGATGCACTACGTGCCATAAAGTCCTCAAACGACCCTCAGCAGGTTTTGAATTCAGAGTTGTCCTTCTCCTAGACCAGTTGCCATCCAAGGCTATAGAACCCGGTTTTTCCTGCTATTTACACATAGCTGGAGGGAGAAGAGGAGGTTCACACTTTTCCCAAGGGTATTAGCACGTAAGTGAATAAAATGGATTCGACTGGAATTCGAACTCGGCTCTCCGATTCCACAATGCATTCTCAATCCTCATTCCACGGAAAACAGAAAAGGATAGAGAGGGGAGATAAATGTATGTCAGAAAAAAACTGGGCCGAGGTTTATATTTTATTTCAGCTTGAATTAAATTTCACATGAAGTTAGTTTTCTGCAAGGTGTCTTGGAGTGTGGAATCGACTATCACGTATGATGATGTTCTAATTTCTAAGCAAATTTGACTCTGAAGAACACCCAAGATGCGTCACAAAAGAGCGCGTACAAAAGCTATACACACGCACAAAGTAAGGATAAAATACGGATATCTTTTCCGGGGTGTTTAAAAAATGGTACACTGTTCAATTATTAACGTTAACAACGAACTATTTTAAATACCAAAATTGTTCTTGGATGAAACGATAATTACTTGCAATACACAGATATTTCAAATTCAGTCGGATACTCCCCCTGCTTTACAAGACACACACGCAAGATTACTCACAATATATATATATATATATATATATATATATAAAGACACAGAACATACACACAAACGCACACACACAAACACACATACACAAACACAACCACACAGACACACACACACAAAAACACATATTTAAACACGCTCACACAACACACAAACGCACACAAACAAACACAGTACACATACACAAAAGCACACACGCACCTACCCCAAACATTTCTGTAAGTTTCAAGAGAGAAATCGAACTGAATATAGGTTAGTACTATCTGCATTGTTGAATGTTTAAAATGAAAGATTCGCTAAAGGCATGTCCACTAATTTCCCTGCGATCTAATTCGGGCATTCCTGTACTAATCAACAGTATAGAAAACATTTTTAATAAGGAAGACCTTGATCTGGCGATATTTTTGCTGACAGAAAACTAAAGTCAGATTAAAAATTAAATATTAAACGGCAGAGAATTATAAAAATAATATAATTTAAAAAAATAAAAGTGAGGAAATAAAGACCACTTTAAGGAAAAGGTCATTGACAAGGAGTTTTTTTTTTAAATTATAATTCACGAAATACCAGGCCAAAGAGCCATTCCAGTCAGATGACAATTGTTAAAATAGTAATGGTGAATGAGTTATGTAATATGAAATGGAGGCCCGGATTGAGGAATCGTAGAACCGAGTTCGAATTCCATTCGAATCCATTACATTCATTAACGTAACAGAACAGACCGAGTTCTATAGCCTTGGTCTACCGCAGAAAGTAATGGCAACCTACTCCGGGGAAAAATCTGCCTCATCAATCATATATCGAAAGATACATGATCGCCTAAGCGTGTATCATGCATGGCACATAACTGACTAGGAGGCACGGATTGTGGAATCGGAGAGCCGAGTTCGAATTCCAGTCGAATCAATTACATTCACTAACGTGATAATATCATTGGGAAAGGTATGAATCTTCTTCTTCTCCCTGAGCTATGAGTAAATAGCAGAACAGACCGAGTTCTATAGCCTTGGTCTACGACAGAAAGAAATGGCAACTTAATGCGGGAAAAAATCTGCCTCATCAATCATATATCGAAAGATACATGATCGCCTAAGCGTGTATCATGAATGGCACATAACTGACTAGGAGGCACGGATTGTGGAATCGGAGAGCCGAGTTCGAATTCCAGTCGAATCAATTACATTCACTAACGTGATAATATCATTGGGAAAGGTATGAATCTTCTTCTTCTCCCTGAGCTATGAGTAAATAGCAGAACAGACCGAGTTCTATAGCCTTGGTCTACAACAGAAAGAAATGGCAACCTACTGCGGGGAAAAATCTGCCTCATCAATCATATATCGAAAGATACATGATCGCCTAAGCGTGTATCATGAATGGCACATAACTGACTAGGAGGGACGGATTGTGGGATCGGAGAGCCGAGTTCGAATTCCAGTCGAATCCAATAAATTCACTAATGCGCTAATAACCTTGGGAAAGTTATGAGTCCCTTTTATCTCCCCAGCTATGAGTAAATAGCAGGACAGACCGGGTTCTATAGACTTGGATGGCAACTGGTCTACCGCAGAAAGAAATGGCAAACTACCGCGGGGAATAAATATGACTTGTCGGCCATATATCGAAAGATACATGATCGTCTAAGCGTATATCACGCATGGCACGTAACTGACTAGGAGGCACAGATTGTGGAATTGGAGAGCCGAGTTCGAATTCCAGTCGAATCCTTTGCATTCACTAACGTGCTAATACCCTTGGGAAAGGTATGGATCCTCTTCTTTCCCCCAAGTTATGGGTTAATAGTAGGACAGACCGCGAGAAAAAATCTGCATCGTCAGTCATGTTCCGAAAGACACATGATTGCCTATGTGTGTATCATACATGGCATATAACTGACTGATTGATATGAAAGACATGTTTAAAAGAGGTGAAAATTATGTGGATAGATTACGATTGACCTTCGACTTGAAAACTATAAGGTTGTTGTGTACAGGGAAGCACACACAGGGGAGTAAGTTTCAAAAAGCAAAAGTGGATCTTTTTTTTTTGTTTCTTGACTTTGGCCCACAAAGGAAATGAGGATGCTTCTACTCCGTGGAAGTCAAAGGTGCGGACTGACGCGGGACTCAAAACTGGAGCTCCGACGAACATTTGCCAGGGGAATGGCGATAGAATAGCGATACACCTGCAGTGGTGTGACTGTGAGAATGAGGTTACAGTGTAGAGAATAAATCTTCCTCCATATTGACAGAGGCGTTCTTGGAGATGGTATCGCGAAAATGATGCAAAGGGACAAATATCGATTAGGGATGAAAGAATGACAAACGCTGACGAAACCAAAGACAGGAAGATGGAGAAATAGCAAAAAGGTAATGAAAGACAAAGATGGGAGAAAGATGAAAATAGACAAAATATTAATGCTGGGAATATTAAAGAAAGAAAGAAAGAAAGAAAGAAAGAAAGAAAGAAAGAAAGAACGAGAATATAAACAAAGAAAGAAAAAAAAAGAGTTGGAATATTAAAAAAGAAAAAAGAAAGAAAGCCTTTTAATATTAAGAAACAAAGAGAGAAAGTATGAGAATATTAAGAAAGAAAGAAAGAAAGAAAGAAAGAAAAGAAGGATGAAAGAAAGGAAAAATGAAATAAAGCGTGTGAATATTAAGAAAGAAAGAAAAAAAGAAAGAAAGAAAGAAAGAAAGAAAGAAAGAAAGCCTAGCTATATTAAGAAAGAAAGAATGCGCGTAAATATTAAGAAAGAAAGGAAAAACAAAAGAAAGAATGTGTGGAATATTAAGAAAGAAAGAAAGAAAGAAAGAAAGAAAGAAAGAAAGGAAGAAAGAAAGGAAGAAAGAAAGGAAGAAAGGAAGAAAGAAAGAATGAAAGAAAGAAAGTGTGGGAATATTTATTTATTTATTTCGAAAGAAAGAAAGAAAGAAAGAAAGAAAGAAAGTGTGGCAATATTTAGAAAGAAAGAAAGAAAGAAAGAAGGAAGGAAGGAAAGAAAGAAAGAAAGAAAGAAAGAAAGAAAGTGTGGCAATATTTAGAAAGAAAGAAAGAAAGAAAGAAAGAAAGTGTGGCAATATTTAGAAAGAAAGAAAGAAAGAAAGAAGGAAAGAAAGAAAGAAAGAAAGAAAGAAAGTGTGGCAATATTTAGAAAGAAAGAAAGAAAGAAAGTAAGAAAGAAAGAAGGAAAGAAAGAAAGAAAGAAAGAAAACCCAGGTATATTAAGAAAGAAAGAATGGGTGTAAATATTAAGAAAGAAAGAAAAACAAACAAAGAATATGTGGAATATTAAGAAAGAAAGAAAAGAAAAGAGAGAAAAGAAAAGAAAAGAAAGGAAAGAAAAGAAAAGAAAGGAAAGAAAGAAAGCGCAGGTATATTAAGAAAGAAAGAATGCGTGTAAATATTAAGAAAGAAAGGAAAAAACAAAGAATGTGGAATATTAAGAAAGAAAGAAAGAAAGAAAGAAAGAAAGAAAGAAAGAAAGAAAGTGTGGAAATATTTAGAAAGAAAGAAAGAAAGAAAGAAAGGAAGAAAGAAAGAAAGAATGAAAGAAAGAAAGTGTGGGAATATTTATTTATTTATTTCGAAAGAAAGAAAGAAAGAAAAAAAGTGTGGCAATATTTAGAAAGAAAGAAAGAAAGAAAGAAAGAAAAAAAGAAAGAAAGTGTGGCAATATTTAGAAAGAAAGAAAGAAAGAAAGAAAGAAAGAAAGAAAGTGTGGCAATATTTAGAAAGAAAGAAAGAAAGAAAGAAAGAAAGAAAGAAAGTGTGGCAATATTTAGAAAGAAAGAAAGAAAGAAAGTAAGAAAGAAAGAAGGAAAGAAAGAAAGAAAGAAAGAAAACCCAGGTATATTAAGAAAGAAAGAATGGGTGTAAATATTAAGAAAGAAAGAAAAACAAACAAAGAATATGTGGAATATTAAGAAAGAAAGAAAAGAAAAGAGAGAAAAGAAAAGAAAAGAAAGGAAAGAAAAGAAAAGAAAGGAAAGAAAGCGCAGGTATATTAAGAAAGAAAGAATGCGTGTAAATATTAAGAAAGAAAGGAAAAAACAAAGAATGTGGAATATTAAGAAAGAAAGAAAGAAAGAAAGAAAGAAAGAAAGTGTGGAAATATTTAGAAAGAAAAAAGAAAGAAAGAAAAAAGAAAGAAAGAAAGAAAGCAAGCCTAGGTATATAAAGAAAGAAAGAATGCGTGTAAATATTAAGAAAGAAAGGAAAAAACAAAGAATGTGGAATATTAAGAAAGAAAGAAAGAAAGAAAGAAAGAAAGTGTGGAAATATTTAGAAAGAAAAAAGAAAGAAAGAAAAAAGAAAGAAAGAAAGCAAGCAAGCCTAGGTATATAAAGAAAGAAAGAATGCGTGTAAATATTAAGAAAGAAAGGAAAAAACAAAGAATGTTGAATATTAAGAAAGAAAGAAAGAAAGAAAAAAAGAAAGTGTGGAAATATTTAGAAAGAAAAAAGAAAGAAAGAAAAAAGAAAGAAAGAAAGCAAGCCTAGGTATATAAAGAAAGAAAGAATGCGTGTAAATATTAAGAAAGAAAGGAAAAACAAAGAATGTTGAATATTAAGAAAGAAAGAAAGAAAGAAATAAAGAAAGAAAGATAGAATGAAAGAAAGAATGTGTGGGAATATTGAAAAAGAAAGAAAGAAAAAAAGTGAGGAAGAAAGCGTGGGTATATTAAGAAAGAGAAATAGAACGCGAGTGATAACGCAGCAGAAATCTATAAAACGAGCCTAACAGATATTGAAGAATTCCGTAAAAAGATTAAGAAAAAAAAAATAGCAATAATTTTTTAAAAAATTGGCAAGGCTTTAAGTACAAAAATTCAGTGTTAAAAATTTTGAATGTTTTTCTTTTCCTTTTTGACAGATCTAAAGAAAAAGGAATTATGGAAAATTTCCTCTCGGGCAAAGACAGAAAAGAGATCTTTTGAAGAAGAATTTGGGAGGAGGGGGGGGGTAAATATTGCAGTAAAAGTCACCTATAATCGACAGTGATTTCTTGTCTGCAAAAATCGGATAAAAAGAAGAATATCTGATTCTTTTTTTTTTTTTACTCCTTTTCATAATTTTTCCATAATTCTGTGATTAGAGATAGTCGAGGGAGGCACCGAAGATCTTCCAGAACGTATATGGAATGAGGTCAGGAAAACTAAGAAAGAAAAAAAAAAAAAATGTCGGATAAAAGAGCGGGAAATAAATTGATGGAAGTTTTATGTCTTAAATCTGAATAAACGTTAAATGAAAGACATATTTGAAGAGAAAAGGATAGAACGAAATTAGACAATAAGAGAAAGGACGCATGAATGAAAGAAATTGGTTATACATTTGAGGCATAGCTGGATGAAATGAGACTGCACTGGAATGAGCTGATGAAGTCAGTATAAAGAGAAATATATTAAAGGAAAGTAATGTGAAATTAAATTTTAAAAAAATGCGAAAAGATGTTCGAAAACGTACAAAATGATGTTTAAATTAGGAGAGATTAGGAAAAAAGTGTTAAAGAAATCAAACATTTGAAAGCGACGGAACAAATATTTTTGAGAGAAAAAAGATGACAGTTGCTTAAAGCAGACGACAGAAAAAAAAAAAAGAAAAAAGAAAAAAGAAAGAAAGAAAGCAGTGACATGGCATTTAGAATGACCATACAAGAAAAAATAAAATAAAAAGAGGAAAGACGCAAGCAATAATAATAAAAAAAAAATGTAAGACCAGAGAGAAGGTTAAAAAAAATAGGAAAATAATATCTCTATTATATATAAAAGCAGGATGTATGTGTATGTGTGTGTGTGTGTGTGTATGTGTGTGTGTGTTTGTAACGAATGAACGGCCGCAATTTTCGACGGATTTGCACCAAATTTACATGCACATGCTCCAAGTTAGCGGGAAAGGCCAACACTGATTTTGCATTTCCCAACTCTCATCGATAGTGGAAGTAATCGATTTTTTCATGCTTCTACAGCAGTTTTCATGTAGTTTGCGGCCATTTTCTACTGGCCAGAGTGAGAGCAGAGTGAATAGGCAGGAAGATTCTATTGGTCAGCGTGAGAGCCAACAGCTGACTGACACGAATGTTAACTAGCATGCTAGCATGCAAAAAGAAATCGATAGCTGCATTCGTCACAAGTGGGAAAAATTTAAATCTGCATGACACTTTACTCCAATTGGCTCATTCGCTTCCTTAAACTCAACGTTGATTCTGATTCCGCAGAACTGGGTTGGGTGTGAAAAAGTATTTGTTGTTAACATTCTTTTTTCATTCGGTTTTTCCAGTTACGAGTCTTTTTTTTAAAGCTGATCGTTTTGTGTTCATTTTGTTTAGTTCTTTTTTCGTAACAGATTTAATGTTTAGTATAGAGGCAAAAAGTAAGGCACGGACAATGCCGGGCCATGCTGCTAGTATATATATATATATATATATATATGAAAATATATGTTGCCAAATTTTTATGAACATATCCTTCGGAAATGCATTTTTATTCGGGAATATTGTATTGTAATATTGCAAAAAGTAAGGCATGTAGCAAGATCAGTACGGCAAAGGGCACTCCTTTAAAGGCAAGGAAAGGCAAAAATATTTTAAGTCAAGTGATAGCGATTACTGTATGAGTTGTACGATTTTTGAATCAAGCACGGGCTGCATCTGCTAGTCAATAATAAAACGAAGATAAAAATGAAGGGAAAAGGGGTAAAGAAAAACGATTTAAATAAAGCAGTAGAATAATTATTATTTGAAGAGAAGAAAGATAGAATGATTTATCATTTAATCTTTCTTCTCTTCTCTTTGTAGGCGGTACAAACAAAACTTCAAGGGGAGAAAAAGAGACGAGAATATAAAGGGTGTCAGATTGAAGAATGACGGAAAATGAAACATGGCGAAAGGGAAGGAGGAAAGAAGATATAATCCGAAAAAAAAAAAACAGGAAAAGAAAGAAAGAAAGAAAGAAAGAAAGAAAGAAAAGAAAAAAGAAAGAAAGCGAGAAGGAGAAAGGCAGGATGGAAGCAATTAAGGGGGACAGCGCGAATAAGGAAGAAAGCAAGGCAGGAAGGAAAAGAAAGAAAGAAATAAAAGAGGAAGAAAAAGAAAGAAAGAAAGAAAGAAAAAAGAAATTAAGAATGAAATAAGGCAAGCGAAAGGAAAAAAGGAGGAATGAATGCAAGGAAATGAGACATCGAGAAAGTAGAAAGTAAGTGTATGAAAGGAAAAAAGGGACCAAAGAAAGAAAGAAAGAAGGTAGAAGAAGAAGAAGAAGAAGAAGAAGAAGAAGAAGAAGGTTGAAAGCGAAAGGAATGAAGCAAGTAAATAAGTTTAATGAAGGACGGGAAAAGAAGGAAGGAAGGAAGGAAGGAAGATATAAACCGAAAAGAAAGAAAGAGGGATAGAATGGATGAATGGATGAAGAAAGAAAGAAAGAAAGAAAGAAAGAAAGAAAGAAAGAAAGAAAGAAAGAAAATTCGGAAGGAAAGAGAAAGGTAAGGAAAAAAGCGAGTGTAAGGACAGAATGAATGAATGAATGAATGAAGGACGAAAGAAAGAAAGAAAGAAAGAAAGAATGAAAGAAAGAAAGAAAGAAGGAAAAAAAGAAAGAAAACGGACGGAAGGTGATAGGTAAGGAAGGAAGGAAGGAAAATATAAAGCGAAAAGAACGAAAGGGGAACAGAATGAATGAATTAATGAATGAAGGACGCAAGAAAGAAAGAAAGAAAGAAAGAAAGAAAGAAAGAAAGAAAGAAAGAAAGAAAGAACGAAATAACGAAAGAAAGAAAGCGAAAGGAAAACGGTAAGGAAAAAAGCGAGTGTAAATACGGAAAGAATGAATTAATGAATGAATGAATGAATGAATGAATGAAGGAAGGAAGGAAGGAAGGAAGGAAGGAAGGAAGGAAGATATAAACTGAATAGAAGCAATGGAGAAAGAAAGAATGAATGAAGGACGAAAGAAAGAAAGAAAGAAAGAAAGAAAGAAAGAAAGAAAGAAAGGAAGGACATATGTAAGGAAGAAAGCGAGTGGGAAGAAGTAAGGAAGGAAGTAAGGAAGGAAGATATAAACCGAAAAGAAGTAAAGGGGACAGAATAAATGAATGAATGAATGAATTAATGAAGGACGGACGAAAGAAAGAAAGAAAGAAAGAAAGAAAGAAAGAAAGAAAGCGGAAGATAGGTGGGGGGGAGGTAAAGAAGAAAGCGAGTGGAAGGATCTAAAAAACGTCTGTTCTTTCCATTACAAGTAAGGTTTTCATTCCTATACTTTTTGCTTGAAGTAGTGTAAGTTGATTATGCCATTACTTTTTCTTCGACTTATGCTATCCATTTTATATTTTTCAGCTGTTGGAAGTCTTCAAGTGATGTGGTTTTTGTTATTTGGTACAGTTCTTTTCATGATTGTTTAGCGCTAATCCACAATGTTCAAAAATGGTCCTAGGTAATATGAAATAACCTCAGAGACACAGGAAAGAAGGAAAACCCATAGACGGATGTTTACACGTTAAAATACTAGCTTAAAAATTGCCCTATCAGGCCACATTTAAGATCTCCTACAGAAGGACCTCATTGGGCCTTCATCTCAATAGGTAGGGAGGCGTATATACTTTGGGCAATAATAAACTACAGAAGTCAAAATAGATGGTTTCATATAAATATTGCATTAATATTTAAGATTAACTTTTAAAAGTTCAGCAATAATTCTTCTGTCGTCACTTAATTTAGAGACAAGTTGATGCACGTAGGTCCATACTTTCCGTACAAACAATTATTTTTATTTCATGCATAACTTTCGCTGGATTTTGCAATTAATTTCGATAATTCCAAAATTTATTTGCAACATATCAAAATTGTTATCGTACCAAAAACTTAATTAATCGCTAAAAACAATGTCAGTAATGAAAATTTGGGAATCCAATATATCAGTATTGCGGGGCCGGATCCGGAATGTTTTTAATTTACCCACAGAATCGACCTGATTCCAAAAATGGTACATGTTGGGCCACGAGGAGTAAAGTTGAAAAAACAGACAATTTTATTTCGAAGCACTGTAATTTGAGCAACTTTTTGTCGGCCTGATTCCAAAGTGCTATGATACGTTGGGCTCCGGCCTCTAGAAATATAGTGGAAAAGTGTCACATACTGACAATCGTATTTATTTATTTAGATAGAAAAAAGAGAAAGGTCACGAATATACGAAGAGAATATATCGAAAGAAAAGACGAAAAAAAGAACAAAAGGCACTTATGAAATTGAACAGGATGAAACGCGTCGTCTGAGTTTTCTTTTTATCTTTATTCATCTATATATAAATATATATATATATATATATATATATATATATATATATATATATATATATATATATACATATATATATATATATATATATATATATATATATATATATATATATATCCTTACTCTGTCCAGGACATTGAGTTCTACCTGGATTCTATCCTCTTGGATTTATTTATATATATATATATATATATATATATATATATATATATATATATATATAGTTGGATAGATGTGAGCTTCATCTCGAATAACTGAGTGAACAATGTTCGACGGATAACCATTGTTCACAAAAATCTCAATTAAACAACTGATTTCATGTTTCAAAGCGTCATCCGAACAAATCATTAGGGCCCTATGTGTCAGGGTCCTAATCAAATTAATCTTTTGTCGTTTAGGACAAAAGGAGTCCCATCGAGTATATAATCTAGTAAATGTAGACTTCCTGTAAACTGATGTGATAAACGAGGAAGGAGTTCTTTGAACAAGGACATCTCAGAAGGGCAATGAACCATTGAACTCCTTATCTACTGTGAATTTAAGGGCAGGATGAACACTGTTGAGTAGGGAAAAAAATTGATCCACTTCCGATTCGTGGCTGAACACACAAAAAGTGTCATCCACATACCGAAAGTAAACCTTGGGTCGGGCAGAACTTAACATAAGGCTTTCTTCATAAAAACCCACAAACCCACAAAGATATTAGCCAACACGGGACCCAAGGGGGAACCCATCGCTACACCGTCGATCTGACGATACATGATATTGTCGAAACTAAAATCGACGAACATGGTGGCAAATTTCATGAGTTCAACGAACACTTCTTCAGGTATATTAGGAGGAGTCAAATTACTACGATATAACATATCGCTTCAAATATCAATAGTCTCCAATAAAGGCCCACACGTGAAGAGGCTGCAGATGTCAAATGAACACAAATCCATCTGTGATGGATTTGTGTTCATTTGACATCTGCAGCCTCTTGGATCCTGGAAAGTGTGTGTGTTTGTCATTTGATTCTTAAGGAGTGAGTGAGTATGATGTATGTAAGTGTGTATATTAGTATGGGTGTGTGCTATCATTTAGCTCTTTATGGAGTCAGTGAGTATAATGTGTGTAAATGTGCATATTCATATGGGTGCATGTATAAGTGTGAGCGGTCAGCACCTCCGCAAGCATGACTGTCTTGTGTGTGGGAGAAATATGGGTAGGGCCTTTTGTGGGGTTATATATTAATTCTGTCTATGTTGTGTATAGTTTTGGACACATTTGTAAATAATCATTGTTTTTTTGTTTTTAGTTTTTTAATTGTTATTTTATCCCCCACCCCAAGACAATGATTTGTAAATATGAACTTCATGTAAATATGGACTTCATGTCCATACTTCATATGTAAATTAGGACTTCATAGAGTTCTTTCTGTGTTTGGGTCAGTGTAGGTAAGTTTAATGTTAAAACAGAAGGCGATCCTTTTTCCCTAACCCTCTTTTAGCCTTGTGCCCTATTTGTACTCTCGCACAATAAATATTATCGTCGATCAGTGGCATCGGGTCGAAATACGTAAGCATTTTCGAACGGATTTTCATTTTAGGATTGACGAAAACAAATTGATGTCTAATAAATGCAAGCGGAGAGAATTGCATAAATCCAACATGATTATGTGTAAACAAGACTAGACAGAGAACTAAAAAGAAATATGCAAATTAGATTGAATTTGTTTGCAAAAGAAAACAAAAACGAAAGTATATTCTTATCAATATTTTAATCTTGCATTTTGAATAATCCTTTAATTACAGGAAAATAAATTGTTTAAAAAGTTGCTCTTACTGAGTATACTGGCCGAGATTAACCCCGAGATGGCACAAGTTAATATTCATGAAAATAGAGATGGAGAACTTGGCGCTTCATAATCTTCCGATCCGCCATGTCTGCACATTTTTACTTGTGCAGCCATTGATAACTCTAATTAAAAAGAATATTTAGTAAGCTTAAGTAAGGCGCAAGGCAAAAGGAGTAATGTGCTTAAAGGAAATCTGTATTATGCTAGTAATTTTCCTGAAGAGAACTTTTTTGATAGCATTTCATTCAAAATCTGGACATTTACTTCGGTTCTGCCAACGGCATCTGGTCCAAGCAGAATAAATCTATAAAAAAAACAAAGGTAGCAACTTACTTTCTATAATAAGAAGAAATATATAAGTACTACTGGCTAGTAATGTCCGATTCCCCAATCCGTGCCTCCTAGTCAGTTATGTGCCATGCTTGATACACGCTTAGGCGATCATGTATCTTTCGATACATGACCGACGAGGCAGATTTGTTTTTCCCGCAGTAGATTGCCATTTCTTTCTGCGGTAGACCAGTTGCTTCGTGTATATATATATATATATATATATATATATATATATATATATATATATATATATATGTGTGTGTACGCTCCGGCCTTCTTCAGGTAATTGGAATTTCGAACCGAACTCTTTATTTCGTTCACCGGGGTAGATTGTTCTAGTTCCGCGTGCCATGCCTCTTCCGAATGTCTCAGCTATTTCAATTTAACTCAACTCTTTAAGTTTTGTTCGGTTCACCACTGCTGTAGTCTGGTATCGAACCGACAAAACTTTGGGTCTAGTCCCTGGATCTAAGCAAAGTCTTTATCCACTGGGTCATGTGTCCTTGAAGATGACGGAACGTATAACGACCGAAACGTTGTGAATATGGCAATGAACTTCGGGATAAGAGTTCAAAAATGTAAATAATGTCAATAAGTATCTATGGTGTAGTGGCTAGCAATCTAGTTTCTAGAAAAAGAAGAAATCTTTGGAGAGTAGTGGCAGGAAATGCAGTTTCTAGAAGCAGGAAAGATGAAATAAAGATATGGTATAAGGACAAGTAATCTTGCTTCATAATAAAGAAGAGGAAGACGAAAAATCTATCTATCTATCTATCGATCGAAAGATCTCTATGAGTTGCTTTATTACTAACTGCCTAATCAGGCAACTAAGAAATAATTTCACATTCCCTGTCGGTTTACAGATGTAGAATAACAATACAATAAACAGCACTTACCGGCGTAAGGGTCCCAGCTAGCGTCCGGCTGGCAGACAAAAATAAAGCAGGTTGTAACTCAATACAAAGCCTGAAAACTAACTGATGAACCAAGATGGTATTTATACAGAAATAGCTCCACTCATGTACCGGCAGCCAATCACAACCCAAGCAATGGACTATCCCATCTGAGCACAATGAGATGCTCCATGCCACCATAAATAGTTCTCTTTCTCAAGGTGGAGTGTCTATTCACTCAGCTTGTTCCACAACGGAGTGTTTATCTTGACTGCGTGATTGTTCTACAACATAATTCACGTTTTAGTCGAGTTGAAAGCCTGGCAGGATAAGGCTGATTCTTTCGACAGGCAAACGCTGTCCATTTTAAAGATTGGCGTAAAACATTCTTCCCCAATCCGTCCTCATCCAATTGGCCTAGTATCGGTCCTAAGCTAATCTTTGTAAATAGTAATATTTCTTATCACTACAACCCAAATAAATAAATCCTGATCACTTATATCAGGGCAACATATCGACAAATGCCAGCAAAGTTACAAATTCTACTCAAGTGCTGAGAAAGACCTGGCTGTAAATCGTATCTGGAATAAAGTAGTAAGAGGAATAAAAAAAAAAAAAAAAAACATAAAAGCAACCCTGATAGGTCAGGAACGGTATTACGGTGGGAACTGTGCAAACGATTATAATATGAATCCAGCACTAAATAAAATAACTACTACAAAAAAAAAAAAAAAAAAAAAGTGAGAGAGAGAGAGATTTTGTAATCTTTCCACGTAGACTGACGCCGCGAAATATGGTAAATGATGTAATGGAATAACATGTCACCCTCATGAGTGACTACACTATAGGTAGTAACTTTCTATAAGTATCTGTAAGTCAACGAACTACAGAGACTAGCTGCGATCTGTTCCAGTTAGACGGCCGAACTCTCTGCCTTCGGGCAGAGAGGAACCCGGACGAGGCTCAGCCGAAGGGCAGAGTCTCGTTCGGGAAGGTTAGCCAACCCGACGCTGTTTATGCGGGTTCTACGGGGATTCTTTGACCAAGCCTAGGGGCTGGGAAGACCCACGTTAAATTAGGCCTTGTGCCACATCTACCCTCGTGGTGGTGGGGGGGTTATAAATACCGATTAGCTGAGATCTGTTCCAGCTAGACGGCCGAACTATCTGCTTTCGGGTAGAGGGGAACCCGGACGAGGCTCAGCAGAGTTTCGTTCAGGGATGTTGACCAACCCGATTCCGTTTATTCGGGTTCTACGGGCATTTTTCTGCAGAGCCTATGGGCTCGGAAGACCCACGTTAAACTCGGCTTTGTACCACACCTACCCTCGTGGCGGGGACTAGTAAATATTGACTGTCTGGGATCTGTTCCAGCTAGACATTCGAACTCTCTACCACTGAGCAAAGAAGAACCCGGACGAGGCTTTACCGAAGGTCAGAGTTTCGTTCGGAGGGGTAGACTGACCCTGAACCCGTTTATACGGGTTCGAAAGGGAATATTTTTGGTCGAGACTACCGCTCGGGAGACCCACGTTAAACTCGGCCTTGTACCACATCTACCCTAGTGGGTAGGTGGGTGGCTAGTAAATACCAACAAGCTGGGATATGTTCCAGCTAGACAGTCGAACTCACTACCTTCGGGCAGAGTGGAACCCGGACAAGACTATGCTAAAGGGTAGAGTCTCGTTCGGGGAGGTAGACCAACCCTATCCCGTTTATGCGGGTTCTACGGGGATTTTTTGGCCGAGCCAACGGGCTCGGATAACCCATTTTAAACTGGGTCTTGTGCCACATCTACCCTTGTGGCGGGGATAGTAAATGCGAACTAGCTGGGATCTGTTCCACCTAGACGGTCGAGCTCTCTGCCTTCGGGCAGCGAGGACCGCGGACGAGGCTCTGGCGAAGGGCAGAGTTTCGTTCGGGGATGTAGACTCACCCGATTAGCTGTGATCTGTTACTCAGCTCTTAGCTGTTGTCGAACTCTCTGCCTTCGAGCAGAGAAGAACCGGAGGAGACTCTGCCCTTCGACATAGCCTCGTTCGGGGAAGTAGACAGACTCGAACTCGTTTATGCAGGGTTACGGGAAATTTTTCATTGACCAACATTAATTTCGGCCTTGTGCCACATCCCGGGGAGGCTGGTAAATATTAATAGCTGGGATCTACAGACCATCCAATAGTAGCACTCACTAATGGATTGACTTGACTCTTACCTTTATTCTTATTGTACTGTTTTGTTTTGTTTGTTTTTACAATAAACCTTTATTTATTTTATCCACCTTGTTTTTCAAGTATATATTCCTATTAGCACGGAATATAGCAGTAAACAAGTCGAAAGAAATTGAATATTGAAACACAAAGTACTAAAATCGCGTTTAAGCACTGTCAAAAATTAGGATCCTGGCGTTAGGTCTCTGTTTAATGTACTTGTATAAATGAAAAATAAATCAATGATGAATGGAGTCTGTGAGAATACTTCGCAAGGTGCTGGAGATTTTACAAGATCTGCAATCACTCAATCTCCAGTGAAAAAAAATGACATATATTATGGGAAAATACAAATGCCGGGAAAACAGATGCAATATGAAGTGAGTTCGGTGTACTGACGAGAATAGCGCTTAATTTTTTTCGTAAAAAGGGTACTGAAGTGAACACACAATTAGTGAACATAATACTTGGATTTTATGAATTAAGACGCAGTACTAGAGTGTCAGCTAGGTCTCAGTTGAAATGGTTTGATATAACCATAAGTTCTATGATGACAGTTTCTTCCATCAAACTTCCCGCTTGTGAAACTATAAAGTTGGTGCAAAAATAATGACGTAATAATGTCGTTTTTTGACGTTCATACGTCAAAAAACGACATTATTACGTCATTATTTTTGCACCGACCTAATATCTTACGGCTCCTCGCTTCCCGGTCAAATCTGTTCTTCAAAAATTTAAATACAAAGTCAATCGTTATCTTTTGTCTTCTTAATTCTTTGATTGTCCTCTCTCTTTAATAGTATATTTCATCATATTTCCTAACAATTAGTAACCTTTGTACCCTACTGGCTATATTGATTGCTTAATTTGATAATAAAAATTTAATATTATCTTAATACATATAATTTATCTTCTTGTTCTTTCATTATTTTCTCATCTTAATAGTATTTTTTCTTTTCTTTTTTCACATACTATGTGCAATCCTTGCATCTTAGTGGCTTTATTGCCTTGGTTGCTTGCTTATTTTTTTTAAAAATGATACGGAGTAAGGATGAGAAAACTGGCCTCGCAAATAAAGCGAAAAAGAAGTAGTAACAGTAGTAGTAGTAACGGTAGTAGTAATAGTAGTAGCATGGGAAAGAAAAGAAGAAGAAGAAGAGGAAGAAGAAGAAGAAGAAGAGGCAGAAGAAGAGGCAAAAGAAGAAGAAGAAATACCTGAAGAAGAAAAAGAACCAGGAGAAGAGGAAAAAGAAGCAGAAGAGGAAGAAAAAGAAGATGAAGAACCAGAAGAACTAGAAGAAGACGAAACTGAAGAATATGCAGAAGAAGAAGAAGAAAAAGAAGAAGAAGAAGAAGAAGCAGCAGCAGCAGAAGTTGAAACTGAAGAAGAGGATACTGAAGAAGAAGAAGAAGAAGAAGAAGAAGAAGAAGAAGAAGAAGGCGAAGAAGACGAAGACGAAACTGAAGATGTAGAGAAAGAAGAACAATACGAAGCAAAAGAAGAAAATGATGAAGACGCAGAAGAAGGGGACGAAGTTGATACTGAAGAAGAGGTTGCTGAAGAAGAAGAAGAAGAAGAAGAAGAAGAAGAAGAAGAAGAAGAAGAAGGATAGGAAACTTAATAATATGCAGATGAAGAAGAACAAGAAGAAATAAAAGAAGAAAACGAATAAGAAAAAGAAGAGGAAGAAGAGGATGATGATGATGATGATGAAGAAGAAGAAGAAGAAGAAGAAGAAGAAGAATAAGTGGAACTTAAGAATATGCAGATGAAGAAGCAGAACAAGAAAAAATAAAAGAAGAAAAAGAATAGGAAAATGATGACGACGAAGGAGGATGAAGAAGAAGAAGATGGAGAATAAGAATATGCAGATGACGAAGCAGAAGAAGATAAAACTGGTGTCTGCATCAGACGAAGAAGAAGAAGAAGAAGAAGAAGAAGAAGAAGAAGAAGAAGAAGAAGAAGAAATAAAAGAAGAAAATGAATAACAAAAAGAAGACGAAGATGAAGGAGACGAGGTTGAAACTGAAGAAGGGGAATGCTGAAGAAGAAGAAGAAGAAGAAGAAGAAGAAGAAGAAGAAAGTACAGAAGAAGAAGTACAGAAGAAGAAGAAGAAAGTACAGAAGAAGAAGAAGAAGAAGAAGAAGAAGAAGAAGGAACAGAAGAAGAAGCTGAAGTAGAAAAAGCAGCAGAAGAAGAAGCAGAAGAAAATAGAAACCAATATGGCTGGCTCGCAATCCATTCAGCTAAAGAAGTAGAAGTCAATTCTAGCCAAGAAGTAGCACGGAGATAATATTAGGTTGGTGCAAAAATAATGACGTAATAATGTCGTTTTTTGACCTTAAAAAATACGTCAAAAAACGACATTATTACGTCATTATTTTTGCACTAACTTAATAGTCATATTAACAGCGATTTTGAGCATAATCAGGCAAGACCGATGAATAAATTTGACTTCAAACAGAAATGATAAAAACCGATCGAGATCAATAGAAAAATAAACAGTAAACATTAAATCATATCAGGGGTCAATCAATATTGGCCGCTTATGTCATTTATAAAGAAATAAATTTAGCGGAAGTTTTTAAAAGCTGATAGCAAACTAATTGCTTATAAAATACTTGCTCGTTAATGGATTGATTGAAAGAATTCTATGCAAATGGAAACAGTTCTGAGAAATCAAAATATAATTCTAATATCTACTAAAAACAAATTCACCGCATATATATATATATATATATATATATATATATATATATATATTTATTTATGTATATATGTGTATATGTATGCCGCCAGTGCAACGTTCTTCTACTGGAATCGAGGTGTCCTAGCTACTGACGTCTTTCGCTTATTAAAAACGTTAAAATTTCCTTTCCGTGCGCCGATAGCATGGGGGTACAATCTCTGACTGATGCCAAATCGGACGGGATTCGATCCCGGCTTGAAGCAATCGGATGTGTAGCCACACTCATGAGATGTGACGCAGTGAAACAGTCTGTCTGTCGATGACTATATATATATATATATATATATATATATGTCTGTGGAGGACTATTTATGCTCGCGAAATAATTCGATTGACCTCTCAGAGAGGAAGGGGTAATTTTTTAAACAGTGACGTCTGCTGCTGCTAATGCAATGCTCTTCTACTCGAATCGTGATCTTCTAGCTACTAACGTCTTTCGCATAGTAAAGACATTAAGATTTCTTTTCCGCTCTGCCGTATGCTTGACTATATATATATATATATATATATATATATATATATATATATATAATCGTGCGGCACTATATCGAGTCGAATTCACTACCGCTTCGTCACTGGTGCCCATTTGTACAGTTAGTATGTTAGTATGACGCGTGCCTGTTAACGTAACTGTCCGGGATTCAATTCTCGCTAGTGGATTCGCACTGCTGACGAGTCCCAAATATAGGGCAAAACATCCGTCCAGTCCTTTCTGCATTCTGTCGAGGTTTCTTCTAGACTTGATGAATTACTTAATTATAATTATCTTGGATCCTCCTTACAATTTCTATCACTTATATATATATATATATATATATATATATATATATATATATATATATATGAAATATGTGATGCAGCTCAATTCACATTACATGAATCATTCATACAAAAACAGATATAGAAGTTAATGATTTAAATGGCGAGAATCCATCTTCGCAAACAAATTTAATAAATTACATTAACCCCGAACCTGTAGATGAATGTTATGATCCCTGTTTATAAATTTCAGTTGCATAAAGCCTTTTTTTATTTTTTTACAAGCTTTCATCTGTGCATACAGACATCATCAGGTATAGAAATAGATTTGTTTTTTACATCCTGGTAATAACAGGATAACGAATGAATAGATGTAATCCGAAATATGTTTTTAGATGTAAAAAACAAATCTATTTCTATACCTGATGATGTCTGTATGCACAGATGTGGGTAAATTACGATATCAACACAACGGCCGAAAGGTCTTGCTAAGAAGCCTATAAAGCCCTCTCTCGTGTCTTGAGCAACTATTTGGCCTTAAACTGCCGGCAGACCTCAGGTGGAACTCGTACATACGATCCATCATCAAAGATGCCGGAAAATTCGTCGGCCTCCTGTACCGCTCCAGTGAGTACCTGGCTCCTCTTGCTATTATCCTCTACCTTTACAAGAACCAGATCAAACCTAAAATTACACTCCTGTCATATTTGGACAGGAGCTGGCCGGTATCGACAACGTTGAAAAGCGTTTTCACATCCTCGTGGGTGATAAAAAATTATAAATCCTGCACAGAGGAGATGCCGTAGGCCCCTCAATGCTCTATTGCTACTTCCATGGAAAGTGCTCAGACGAACTACATTCTTTAGTTCCACCTGTTATGACATTCAGGTCTAGGGCACACTATGCTGCGCACATTGTAACGAATCATCTCATTCCCTCCGTATTATAGTGGTGTGAAGTAGTTTCCCGGCCACTACAATTTCAACCTATTCAATTTAAGGTTAACCGTTAACTCCCTCACCTATCCGCATAAACCTTCCTTTTGTATCACTCTACCTCGAGTGGCTTTCGAGCCTTGTATAGGGTGAACCTTGTTACAGTTTTTTGTGTATATGTATGTGACTAGTGATCCAGTCAAAATGACTCAACTCGCTTTGTAGTCTACCAATCAGAAGCCGCAGAACATTCTATCCGTCGTGTATAAAGGCGGCCATTTTTGTTTACCCTACCCGAATGACCAGTACCAACTTGTCAGGTGAAGATGACAGAAGGAAGTACTACGCTCTGCTACTTTGCTGCGATATCCACTGCTAACCTGAACTACGCTTTCCTACTGTCTCCGAAATATTCACTGCTAACCTCTGGATTCTATACTCGAAGACGACCGTCATAAAATGTCTAACAAACCTCACTGTAAAAATAATAAAACAGGCGCAATAAAGTAAATAATGATAACTTTAAATACTACATAGTAAGCGTCTCCGAGTCCTTGTCGGTGACGAATTAGTCTCAACCCTTCAACCTCTCTCCTATAGGCGGCATGTGGCAAGTCTCTCGCTCGTTTACCGCTACTACGATCCCTGGTCCCGCCAAGGGAAACCTTCACGGCAAGAACACGCCATTCCATTTACATAGAACCAAACCACCTACATTCCGTGCGTATTCCATCGGTGAGGAGTAAGTTCCACGCGAGCGGCTTCCAGCAAACCACTGCTCTAGGGAACAGGCACCCTAGAGGAAGTTTCCCCGATCACTATAATCCTAACCTGTTCAAGGCTGGGGTTAACCGTTATCTTCCACAGAAATGGCCTCCAAACGTAACCCTCTAACTGGAGTGGTCATCGGGCCTTGTAAAATGTGAACCTCGCTGTAAAAAAAAATCTATCAGATCCGTTCCAATGACTAAGTTAATTAAGAAACAGAAAAATGTCGTTAAAAGCAATGTGAAGTTTTCCGATCTGCTATATAATTGTTGTAATGAATGATTCAGCAATTAGTTGGGGATTCTTCTCCAGCTGTGCTTGTCGAACTCTATGCCTTCGAGACGAGGCTATGCCAAAAAGGCAGGGTCTCATCTGGGGAGGTAGACAGCTACGGGACTCCAAGTTAAATACCCTACACATTAAATTCGGCCCACATCTGACCGCAGGGGACGGTTGGTAGATACCCTTGCTTCGGAAATTAGTTGAAGATTCCTTTCTAGCTGTGCGGGTCGAACTCTTTGCCTCCGAGCAGAGAGGATCCCCAGACGAGCCTATGTCGAAAGGCAGAGTCTGTTCTCGGGAATCAACTACCTGACCCAGTTTTATACGGGGAATTTTTGGTCGAGACTACGCGTTTGGTACCCCAAATTAAATTCGGCCTTGTGCCACACCTAACCGCGTGGATCGGTTGGTATATATCCTTGCTTCTGGAATTACTAGCCTGCCACCCGATTCTCTGTCTTTCAGTAGTGTAATCTCCTTTACAATAAACCTGTCTCGTTTCATCTACGCGCGTGTTGCTGTTCCTTCACTCGAGTACCACCTTAGTTTGCAACCCCCTTAGGAATACAACAATAATGGAAATCCTCCTTCACGGTAAATAATACTTTGACAATTTCCTCCCTGTTGAAGAGGAGAATTAAGGCAAAAGTAAGTTCTGTAGAAGGAGTCTGAGAATACCGTAAACAAAGAGTGCTAACAATGAGGGCACTTTTAGGAAAATGGAAAAAAAAATATACATCTTTAAGAGAATCAGAAAAAGTCAGTTGAAATTTCTGAGACGCGTATAATAAGGAAAGTGGGCGTGGAGAATAGAACACTCTATTAGCATACTGAAAGCAAAGGATGCAGAGGAAACCAGTGAGTAAGATCCCTAACGAACTTATTTGAATGGACCCTGGAAGAGGGAGTGGGAACGATCGAAAATTGTGGAGAGACATGACCAGGCACGTCCTGAAAAAACGTGGAATGCAAAGGAAGAAGTAATGGTTACATTGATTGGCTTGTTAACCACCACTCAACGGAGAGACACAGCTCTTTATCTATCTCGCTAGCTAGCTAACTACTTCTATTAAATATATATATATATATATATATATATATATATATATATATATATATATATATATATATATATATATATATCTGTCTATGTTGCCGAACATTTTTCTCGTAGATTGCACTCACTGCAAAAAAAGGCTCAAATTACATGAAGCCATTAGTATATTATGCCTGTCATAGTGACAAAATCTATCTCAATATATTCATTGTCTATTTCAGTGTATTGATTGTCTATCTATCTATCTATCTATCTATCTATCTATTTATCTATCTATTCCAGTCTATTCATATCTTTCTATCTATTCCAGTCTGTTCATATCTATCTATCTATCTATCTATCTATCTATCTATCTATCTATCTATCTAGTGCTGTTATATATATATATATATATATATATATATATATATATATATATATATATATAGTTTATGCAAACTTAGGTAATCCGTATGGGTAGACCCGAGGAGGATGATATCCGGAGAGCTCAATGTAAAATTCAGAGCAGATATGTTTGAATAAAATCAGACCACGTTAAGAAATTCACACATTTTTGACGACCACATGATGTGGTCCGTCAAAAATGTGTGAATTTCTTTTCATTTTTCATTTTTCATTTCAATTTTTGGAAGTAAAGTCTGATGATCCAGAGCCCTTTTAAAGGAGTTATGGTGAAATAATTTATTACATGGATCTTTAACCTGGTCTGTTTTTATTCAATATATATATATATATATATATATATATATATATATATATATATATATATATATATATTTATATATATATATATCAGTGTATTCTTCATTTATCTCACTGTATTATCTCTATCTATCTATCTATCTATCTATCTATCTATCTATCTATCTATCTATCTCTGTTTGTTCATATCTATCTATCTATCTATCTATCTATCTATCTATCTATTCCAGTCTATTCATATCTTTCTATCTATTCCAGTCTGTTCATATCTATCTATCTATCTATCCCTGTTTGTTCATATCTATCTATCTATCTATCTATCTATCTATCTATCTATCTATCTATCTATTCCAGTCTATTCATATCTTTCTATTTATTCCAGTCTGTTCATATCTATCTATCTATCTATCTATCTATCTATCTATCTATCTATCTATCTATCTATTACAGTTTTATATATATATATATATATATATACATATATATATATATATATATATATATATATATATATATATCTCAGTGTATTCATCATTTATCTCACTGTATTGTTTATCTATCTATCTATCTATCCCTGTTTGTTCATATCTATCTATCTATCTATCTATCTATCTATCTATCTATCTATCTATCTATTCCAGTGTGTTCATATCTCTCAATCTAGTGAGCTCATTTACAGAAGCTATATCTGATCGAGAAGAGAGCCAAATTAAATTGGTCTGGGTCGTGCTCTTCTCCCATCCCCTGCCCTTGGCCTTTTCATCCCTACCTATCTCCACCCTCTATATCACTCGAGAGATTACGGCTTCCCCAGAGAAATTACACGGCCTTAATTCTTCTCATCACTCTTTTGGTGGCGATCTCAAACGGCAGCAAATTGCCCAATCGATTCGATCTTTTTTTTCACTTCTCCAGACCTCCAATTGAAACAATTCTTCTCGACATCCCCGCCCTTACAAGCTCGCACCCGAACCCCCGCCTTACAACTCTGAGGATAGAATTGGACTTTGTTGGTGTTAATTTACTTCCGTCGTGTCCGCATACAAAAGAGAATATGTAAGACTAATATAAAGTGTTTATAGAGACAAGAACACGCTTAGAAATGAACGAGAAAGGAGATCGGTACTCAGCGAAAAACAATCCTTGCGCCTAAGTGATTTGCTATTTGTTATGGTGGAACATACCTATTCTATAGTTAATAGACTCTCTCACCTATAATAAGTAGGAGTAGTAAGAGTAACGAGTCAGTCAGTCGTTCACTTCTGAACCGACTGTTTAGCTGAACTCTCTGCCTTCGGAACCCGAACGAGGCTACGCCGAGGGGCGGATTCTCTCTCGGGAGGTAAACCGGCCGTCAACCCGTTTATACGGGTTCAAAAGGCATAGTTTTGGGCCGAGCCCACGGGCTCGGAGATTCCACATTAAATAACCGGCCTTGTGCCACATGATGCCCCAGTTGGGGGGGGGGGGTGACTGAATATCGTCAGTCAGTCAGTCGTTCACTTTCTGACCGGCTGTTCGGTTGAACTCCCTCCTTTCAGGCGGAGAGGAACCCGAACGAGGCTACGCCGAAGGGCGGATTCTCTTTCGGGAAGGTAAACCGACCCTGAACCCGTTTTTACGGGTTCAATGGGCATATTTTGGGGCCGAGCCCACGGGCTCGGAAATCCCACGGGCTCGGAAATCCCACGTTAAAAAGGGCCTTGTGCCACATGACGCCCCAGTGGGGAGGGGTGACTGAATATCGTCAGTCGTTCAGTCGATGTCGGACGACAGTTAGTCGAATACGAAAGTATCAGCGACCACAACTAGATTACTCTGTGTTATACCTATTATATCAAGTTCCTAACGTCGAACCTATTTTAGGACCTCTTTAGTGCAATACAAGCCTCCACTGCAAAAGCACTCCACAACACTATTCGAATAGTGTTTCAGCGCGTATCCATGCTTTTGTTTGCGTGCGAGTGTTAGTTCCAGTCCTGGAAAAGTATGTTCATTTCAATGATTACAAGGTCTTACGGAACAAGGCCAAAGGAAAACTGAGGAACGTCTGCTCGTCATTGTTTATTCGACTCTTAAATATCCTGTAACAATGTAACTAGAAAAAGTCTGTTCGTCACTGTTTAACCAACCCCTAGCTATTCCTCTAACTTGTTTTCAAGGGGGTGTATTTTATATTTCTAGTTTTCGGTGGTAACGAGTGGAACAGAAAAAAAAATTATAAAATTTGAATCTTTTGTTGAAATCAAATTATTCCAGGAAATTGGATTGTGAAAACATCTGCTGCTCAAAGGACTGCAGATTTTGACAGGTGACAATTGTTCGCTTAAAAGCTAATCAGACGAATGTGTAAGGTTGATATTTTGAATGCTAATGACCTTGCAGGTTGGCGATATTTAAAGCCTGGATAAGTTAAAAACAAACCAGATGAAATGAACCTTTTTGACCCCTCTTGTGATGGTGAGACAACCCGTAGGTGGATGGGTCCTTATATATACAGCATTTTGGCGCACGGCAGGGAGAGACAGCCGGGAGAATCGAGAAGAGAGACACATCGAAAATTGGCTGATCAACACACACGTCACACTCGCCTGAACTTAACTCGATGTTCGATTCTCTGATAAAAGTTTGAGTTCCAAGTCGCTATCCAACTCCAGCGCTGTTAAGCTATATCGAGCATTTGTAAATATTCTATCTTTATTTCAGTTATGTGCCATGCATGATACACGTTTAGGCGATCATGTATCTTTCGATACATGACTGACGAGTCAGATTTTTTCCCGCAGTAGGTTGCCATTTCTTTGTACGGTAGACCAATTGCCATCCAAGGCTATAGAACCCGGTCTATCCTGCTATTTACCCATAGCTGGGGGGAGAAGAAGAGGATTCACACTTCTCCCAAGGGTATTAGCACGTAAGTGAATGTAATGGATTCGACTTGAATTCGAACTCGGCTATCCGATTCCTCAATCCGTGCCTCCTACTCAATTATGTGCCATGCATGATACATGTTTAGGCGATCATGTATCTTTCGATACATGACTGACGAGGCATATTTTTTCCCGCAGTAGGTTGCCATTTCTTTGTACGGTAGACCAATTGCCATCCAAGGCTATAGAACCCGGTCTGTCCTGCTATTTACCCATAGCTGGGGGGAGAAGAAGAGAATTCACACTTCTCCCAAGGGTATTAGCACGTAAGTGAATGTAATGGATTCGACTTGAATTCGAACTCGGCTATCCGATTCCTCAATCCGTGCCTCCTACTCAATTATGTGCCATGCATGATACATGTTTAGGCGATCATGTATCTTTCGATACATGACTGACGAGGCATATTTTTTCCCGCAGTAGGTTGCCATTTCTTTGTACGGTAGACCAATTGCCATCCAAGGCTATAGAACCCGGTCTGTCCTGCTATTTACCCATAGCTGGGGGGAGAAGAAGAGAATTCACACTTCTCCCAAGGGTATTAGCACGTAAGTGAATGTAATGGATTCGACTGGAATTCGAACTCGGCTATCCGATTCCTCAATCCGTGCCTCCTACTCAATTATGTGCCATGCATGATACATGTTTAGGCGATCATGTATCTTTCGATACATGACTGACGAGTCAGATTTTTTCCCGCAGTAGGTTGCCATTTCTTTGTACGGTAGACCAATTGCCATCCAAGGCTATAGAACCCGGTCTGTCCTGCTATTTACCCATAGCTGGGGGGAGAAGAAGAGAATTCACACTTCTCCCAAGGGTATTAGCACGTAAGTGAATGTAATGGATTCGACTGGAATTCGAACTCGGCTATCCGATTCCTCAATCCGTGCCTCCTACTCAATTATGTGCCATGCATGATACACGTTTAGGCGATCATGTATCTTTCGATACATGACTGACGAGGCATATTTTTCCCGCAGTAGGTTGCCATTTCTTTGTACGGTAGACCAATTGCCATCCAAGGCTATAGAACCCGGTCTGTCCTGCTATTTACCCATAGCTGGGGGGAGAAGAAGAGAATTCACACTTCTCCCAAGGGTATTAGCACGTAAGTGAATGTAATGGATTCGACTTGAATTCGAACTCGGCTATCCGATTCCTCAATCCGTGCCTCCTACTCAATTATGTGCCATGCATGATACATGTTTAGGCGATCATGTATCTTTCGATACATGACTGACGAGGCATATTTTTTCCCGCAGTAGGTTGCCATTTCTTTGTACGGTAGACCAATTGCCATCCAAGGCTATAGAACCCGGTCTGTCCTGCTATTTACCCATAGCTGGGGGGAGAAGAAGAGAATTCACACTTCTCCCAAGGGTATTAGCACGTAAGTGAATGTAATGGATTCGACTGGAATTCGAACTCGGCTATCCGATTCCTCAATCCGTGCCTCCTACTCAATTATGTGCCATGCATGATACATGTTTAGGCGATCATGTATCTTTCGATACATGACTGACGAGGCATATTTTTTCCCGCAGTAGGTTGCCATTTCTTTGTACGGTAGACCAATTGCCATCCAAGGCTATAGAACCCGGTCTGTCCTGCTATTTACCCAAAGCTGGGGGGGAGAAGAAGAGAATTCACACTTCTCCCAAGGGTATTAGCACGTAAGTGAATGTAATGGATTCGACTGGAATTCGAAACGGCTATCCGATTCCTCAATCCGTGCCTCCTACTCAATTATGTGCCATGCATGATACATGTTTAGGCGATCATGTATCTTTCGATACATGACTGACGAGTCAGATTTTTTCCCGCAGTAGGTTGCCATTTCTTTGTACGGTAGACCAATTGCCATCCAAGGCTATAGAACCCGGTCTGTCCTGCTATTTACCCATAGCTGGGGGGAGAAGAAGAGAATTCACACTTCTCCCAAGGGTATTAGCACGTAAGTGAATGTAATGGATTCGACTGGAATTCGAACTCGGCTATCCGATTCCTCAATCCGTGCCTCCTACTCAATTATGTGCCATGCATGATACACGTTTAGGCGATCATGTATCTTTCGATACATGACTGACGAGGCATATTTTTCCCGCAGTAGGTTGCCATTTCTTTGTACGGTAGACCAATTGCCATCCAAGGCTATAGAACCCGGTCTGTCCTGCTATTTACCCATAGCTGGGGGGAGAAGAAGAGAATTCACACTTCTCCCAAGGGTATTAGCACGTAAGTGAATGTAATGGATTCGACTTGAATTCGAACTCGGCTATCCGATTCCTCAATCCGTGCCTCCTACTCAATTATGTGCCATGCATGATACATGTTTAGGCGATCATGTATCTTTCGATACATGACTGACGAGGCATATTTTTTCCCGCAGTAGGTTGCCATTTCTTTGTACGGTAGACCAATTGCCATCCAAGGCTATAGAACCCGGTCTGTCCTGCTATTTACCCATAGCTGGGGGGAGAAGAAGAGAATTCACACTTCTCCCAAGGGTATTAGCACGTAAGTGAATGTAATGGATTCGACTGGAATTCGAACTCGGCTATCCGATTCCTCAATCCGTGCCTCCTACTCAATTATGTGCCATGCATGATACACGTTTAGGCGATCATGTATCTTTCGATACATGACTGACGAGGCATATTTTTCCCGCAGTAGGTTGCCATTTCTTTGTACGGTAGACCAATTGCCATCCAAGGCTATAGAACCCGGTCTGTCCTGCTATTTACCCATAGCTGGGGGGAGAAGAAGAGAATTCACACTTCTCCCAAGGGTATTAGCACGTAAGTGAATGTAATGGATTCGACTTGAATTCGAACTCGGCTATCCGATTCCTCAATCCGTGCCTCCTACTCAATTATGTGCCATGCATGATACATGTTTAGGCGATCATGTATCTTTCGATACATGACTGACGAGGCATATTTTTCCCGCAGTAGGTTGCCATTTCTTTGTACGGTAGACCAATTGCCATCCAAGGCTATAGAACCCGGTCTGTCCTGCTATTTACCCATAGCTGGGGGGGAGAAGAAGAGAATTCACACTTCTCCCAAGGGTATTAGCACGTAAGTGAATGTAATGGATTCGACTGGAATTCGAAACGGCTATCCGATTCCTCAATCCGTGCCTCCTACTCAATTATGTGCCATGCATGATACATGTTTAGGCGATCATGTATCTTTCGATACATGACTGACGAGTCAGATTTTTTCCCGCAGTAGGTTGCCATTTCTTTGTACGGTAGACCAATTGCCATCCAAGGCTATAGAACCCGGTCTGTCCTGCTATTTACCCATAGCTGGGGGGAGAAGAAGAGAATTCACACTTCTCCCAAGGGTATTAGCACGTAAGTGAATGTAATGGATTCGACTGGAATTCGAACTCGGCTATCCGATTCCTCAATCCGTGCCTCCTACTCAATTATGTGCCATGCATGATACACGTTTAGGCGATCATGTATCTTTCGATACATGACTGACGAGGCATATTTTTCCCGCAGTAGGTTGCCATTTCTTTGTACGGTAGACCAATTGCCATCCAAGGCTATAGAACCCGGTCTGTCCTGCTATTTACCCATAGCTGGGGGGAGAAGAAGAGAATTCACACTTCTCCCAAGGGTATTAGCACGTAAGTGAATGTAATGGATTCGACTGGAATTCGAACTCGGCTATCCGATTCCTCAATCCGTGCCTCCTACTCAATTATGTGCCATGCATGATACACGTTTAGGCGATCATGTATCTTTCGATACATGACTGACGAGGCATATTTTTTCCCGCAGTAGGTTGCCATTTCTTTGTACGGTAGACCAATTGCCATCCAAGGCTATAGAACCCGGTCTGTCCTGCTATTTACCCATAGCTGGGGGGAGAAGAAGAGGATTCACACTTCTCCCAAGGGTATTAGCACGTAAGTGAATGTAATGGATTCGACTGGAATTCGAACTCGGCTATCCGATTCCTCAATCCGTGCCTCCTACTCAATTATGTGCCATGCATGATACATGTTTAGGCGATCATGTATCTTTCGATACATGACTGACGAGTCATATTTTTCCCGCAGTAGGTTGCCATTTCTTTGTATGGTAGACCAGTTGCCATCCAAGGCTAAGGAACCCGGTTGAGGTGGGAGAGAAGTAGTGGATTAATACCTTTCCATCGGGTATTATGACGCAAGTGAATGTAATGGATTTGACTGGAATTCGAACTCGGTTTTCCGATTCCTCAATCCGAGCTGCTATCCATGTCAATTCTTTATTTACTGTTATTAAAACTATCATTTTCAACCGAAATCAGACCTCTCCTCCTTCCGACAAGAGCACAACTTTCAGTCCAGTCGTCAAGAAAATATTGCGGCTCTGGGAATCAAGGTGAAGGGCAACATCCACTTTCTTGTGAGTAAGAAAAACAACACTTATCAGCAACTCTAGACGACTGGCACCAACTCCTTGGTCAGTTTAAAACTGTATGTAACCAACCTGACCTGACAGCCACCCCAAGGTGAAGATATCGACGAGAAATAGGGTCCACATTGTATGGCTGAACGTCATTTGGGGAATAGAGGGTGCTACATTAATATCCGACTCACGACTCGTCCAATTAGCGCAAACACCGCAAGAACTTATCCTTCTTCATCCAACCCCAGTCTGTACCACAATACCACATTTTTTTTACGCTGGGAACCTAATAAATCACCCATGATGATAAAAAATTCTGAATACGTACAAATATTTTTCATATGACGTGAAAGGAGATGAGGAGGTGAACCCAATAATCAAAAATAAAAGAAAACAAGTTTTATCTCGTGAACCATTGCTCTGTGGGACCGACTCCCAAGAAGATGCCTTCCCTATCATTACAATCCTAACGTGTTCAAATCTAGAGTTAACCGTTATCTTACTTTCCCTCTTATCCGCATAAATCTTCTCTTAATATAGACCTCTACCTCGAGTGGCCCCGAGCCTTGTACAAGGTGAAAAAGAAAAACGTAAAAAACAGTCAAACGAAAAGAAATCTGTCTTTGTATGGACCCGTCCAAACCACAAAAATAAACGTGGATGCTGTATTCTTCTGATACACAGAATTGAGAAGTTCACTCGGGGGAGAGACAAATATATATATTGCTAAATAATACTTGCACCCCTGAGGATGATCTTGGACGAAGACTGAAAGTACTTGGGAAATGAAAATAAAAGAAATTTAAACAGCTACAGCACAGTTCACTCATCTTTTAACATCAATACACGAAATGTTATTCGTGAGTATGAACGGATTTTATTAAAAATTAGCAGACATAATGTCTGTAATTTATTCAATCAGACATACCTAAAAGAGAATTTGCTGCCTAAATACACAAATTTCATATATATATATATATATATATATATATATATATATATATATATATATATATATATATATATATATGTATATATATACAAATTTTTCTTTAAAAAAATGTCTAATATTCGTCCATACTTCGAATATTGCTGCCACGTATGATATGGCGGTCCTTCTGTCTATCTAGAGATTCTTGATAAAATCCAAAGAAGAATCTCTGATGTTATTGATCCTAGCTCCGCATCCCGGGTACAAAAAAAAATAAAAAATCAAATATCTCAAAACATATATTCATTTTGCTTAAACTTGAAATTAAACCAGTTTATTTTTCTGGCTTGGCATCTGGATTGACTTTTGCATAAAGTATATAAAATTTTCATTATTTGCATAAAGTATATAATATTTTTATTATTTGCCTAAAGTATGTAACATTTTCTTTATTTGCATAAATTATATAATATTTTTATTATTTGCATAAAGTATATAATATTTTCATTATTTGCATAAAATATATAACATTTTCATTATTTGCATAAAGTATATAATATTTTCATTATTTGCATAAAGTATATGATATTTTCATTATTTGCATAAAGTATATATTATTTTCATTATTTGCATAAAGTATATGATATTTTCATTATTTGCATAAAATATATAATATTTTTATTATTTGCATAAAATATATAACATTTTCATTATTTGCATAAAGTTTATAATATTTTCATTACTTGCATAAAGTATATAATATTTTCATTATTTGCATAAAGTATATATAATTTTCATTATTTGCATAAAGTATATAACATTTTGATTATTTTACTGTAAATGAATGTATGATGGATATTCTAAGCGTAGCACAAGACCGAAATTATGGCGTACCTGGTGAGGATCGAACTCTCGGTTGTATTTGATCTAGCGAGGTAAGTTTTCTAAACATTGCATCACGTCGAAGTGCCCACGTTAATCAATGTACTGTTTAAATATCACATTGAGGTTGATATGCCATAAAACAACTCAAACCAAACCAAACTCTTAAAGGATAAACAATTTCCGCTGATTGCGAAGTCATTTTGGGGTCTTTTTGTTTTCCCAGATCTTTGAATTTGTTTTGCTCATGCAAGCCCAGGTAAAAAACTGTATAAAATTCACTATATTTTTTTTTTGTTCATACTGTTGAACGTGTTAAAATTATTCCACTTTTCAACAAGAAAAATGATAGTTTTAATAACAGTAAATAAAGAGTTGGTAATGATGTTAAGAATTACCGCAAAACATTGATGATCAAACACTCTCCCACAGGCGGGATGTGGTACGCACCTCGCTGCTCTGTCACTACTTCCACGGAAAGTGCTTGAAAGAACTACATTCGCAGAAAGAATACAGCAAACCACCTACATTGCCCCCGTATTCCATCGGTGAGAAGTAAGTTCCCTTCGAGCAGCTTCTTTCCGCGAAGCTTCAACCTTTCTCTCATAGACGGGATGTGGCAAGCCTATCGCTACGTCCATGGAAAGTGTCAGGACCAAATGCATTCCTTGGTTACACCAGTGCTAACCTTCATGTCTAGGACCCGCCATGTTACTGATATTGTAGAAAACCACCCTCATTTCCTTTGTATTCCATCGGTGATAATTTCCCCTACGAGCAGCTTCTTTCCGCGAACCCCTCAGAATAATTCCCCGATCAATACAATCCTGATCTGTTAAAGTCTAGGGTTAACCGTTATCGTTTACTCCTATACATACGAGGGTCATTCAATAAATAACACTTTTAACTTCATCGTCACTTTTAAACTTCAAGAGAAGCGACGAGAAATGACAATAAAAGAACAGATTTCAAGAAGACAGTACTCGAGGCGACAGAGAGGTGATTCTACAGAACGATGCCAAGGATAGCATGGACCTAGCGTGTGAAGTCTTAGAGAGGATGCAAACAAGGAGGAAGCTTATACTTAACATCAGGAAGAGGGAGCTGAATTTCCTATGACACATAATGAGGAAGGAGGGCCTGGAGAATCTGATACTCACGGGTAGAATAGAGGGGAAGAGAGACAATGGGAAACAACGCGTGACATACCTAGCGGGCTTAAAGCAAGTGGATGACAGAACGTGGTCTGGCAGAGATGGCAGAGGGAAGGAACTTGTTGAGAGCTGCAAGGGATAGAGGGAAGTGGAGAGCCATGATCGTCAACATCCTGAAAGCAAACGTCACATAGAAAGAAAAGAAAGAACTTGAGAAGATAACTGAGGTTTGGCTGGAGATCTCTGTATTATCTTTATTGATATATTAGATGTGATTCTACAGAAGGATGCTAAGGATATCATGGACCGAGCATGTGAGCAATGATGAGATCTTAGAGAGGCTGCAAACAAAGAGGAAGCTGATACCTAACATCAAGAAGAGGTAACTAAAGTTTATGGGACACATAATGAGTCATGGAGAATCTGAGACTCACGGGTCGAATAGAGGGAAAGAGAGACAAGGGAAAACAACGCATTACATACTTAGCGGCCTTAAGCAAATGGATGACAGAGCGTGGTCTGGGGGAGGAAGCAAAGAGAAGGAACTTGTTGAGAGCTGCAAGGGATAGAGGGAAGTGGAGAGCCATGATCGTCAACATCCTGAAAGCAAACGTCACATAGAAAGAAAAGACAGAACTTGAGAAGATAACTGAGATTTGGCTGGAGATCTCTGTATTATCTTTATTGATATATTAGATGTGGTTCTACAGAAGGATGCTAAGGATATCATGGACCGAGCATGTGAGCAACGATGAGATCTTAGAGAGGCTGCAAACAAGGAAGAGGCTTATACTTAACATCAGGAAGAGTCAGCTGAAGTTCCTGGGAGACACAATGAGGAAGGAGGGCCTGGAGAATCTGATCCTCACGTGTCGAATAGAGGGAAAGATTGATAAGGAAAAGCAACGCGTGACATACCTAGCGGTCTTAAAGCAAGTGGATGACGGAACGTTGTCTGGCAGAGATGGCAGAGGGAAGGAACTTATTGAGAGCTGCAAGGGATAGAAAGAAGTGGAGAGCCATGATCGCCTACATCCTGAAAGGATACGGCATATAGAATGAAAAGAAAGAACTTGAGAAGATAACTGAGGTTTGGTTGGAGATTTATGTATTATCTTTATGAATATATTAGATGTAGTACTACAGAAGGATGCTGAGGATATCATGGACCGAGCATGTGAGCAATGATGAGGATGTAAGGAAGAAGGAGGATTATACGTAACATCAGGAAAAGGCGGCTGAAGTTTCTGGGACACATGATGAGGAAGAAGGGCCTGGAGAATCTGATACTCAAAAGTCGAATAGAGGGAAAGAGAGACAAAGGAAAACAATACATGGCATACCTAGCGGTTTGAGGAAGTGGATGACGGGAGTTGGTCTGGGGGATATGGCAGTGGGATGTAACTTGTTAATTAGGATCTGGAGAATCTGATACTCAGGGGATTCTCCAGACCCTTCTTCCTCATCATGACCCAGGAACTTCAACAGCCTGTTTCTGATGTTAATTTTCGAATTTTATCAAGAATCTCCGGATATATACTAGACGCACGAGGCCAGATATGGCAGCAATATTCAGTGCACCTGATTTTGTTTAGCGGCATACTTAACATCAGGAAGAGGCAGCTGATGTTCCTGCGACCCATAATGAAGAAGGAGGGTGTTATAGTTGAACACACCTATTCTATAGTTAATAGACTCTCCCACCTATAATAAGTAAGAGTCGCTCAGTGAGTTTGTCAGTCAGTCGATGTCGGTCGACCGGCTGATCGGTTGAACTCTCTGCCTTCGGGCGGGGAGGAACCCGAACGAGGCTACGCCGAAAGGCGGACTCTCTTTCGGGGAGGTAAACCGGCCCTGAGCCCGTTTATACGGGTTAAATGGGTATATTTTAGGGCCGAACCCACGGGCTCGGAGAACCCACAACAAATAACCGACCTTGTGACACATGATGCCCACGTGGGGGGGTGACTAAATATAGTCAGTCGATGTCGGTCGACCGGCTGATCAGTTGAACTCTCTGCCTTCGGGCGTGGAAGAACCTGAAGGAGGCTACGCCGAAGGGCGGATTCTCTTACGGGGAGGTTAACCGACCCTGAACTCGTTCATACGGGTTCAATGGTCATAATTTTGGCCGAGCCCACGGGCTCGGAGATCCCACGTTAAACCGGCCTTGTGCCACATGATGCCTTCCTGGGGTGGGGGGTTGACTAAATACCGTTCAGCCCGAAGTCGGGCGACCGGCTGATCGATTGAAATCTCTGCCTTCGGACGGGGAGGAACACGAAAGAGGCTACGCCGAAGGGCGGAGTCTCTTTCGGGGAGGTAAACCGACCCTGAACCCGTTTTTACGGATTCAAAGGGCATATTTTTGGCCGAGCACACGGGCTCGGAGATCCCACGGGCTCGGAGATCCCACGGGCTCGGAGATCCCACGTTAAATCCGACCTTGTGGCACATGATGCCCACGTTGGTGGGGTGACTAAATATAGTCAGTCGATGTCGGACGACCGTCAGTCGGATACTAAAGTATCAGCCACCACAACTAGATTTACTCTGCGTCATTACCTATTACATCAAGTTCCTAACGTTCTGTACGTCGACCCTATTTTAGGACAGACAAATACAAGCCTCCACTGTGAAACCACTACAAAACAGAGGGTT
>OZ010575.1:73008822-73046322 GCA_963932145.1 Acanthosepion lycidas | reverse complement strand
ACGGATTACACAAAGATTCGCGAATGAAAAGAACGTTTTTTTTCGGTTGAAAACTAAGGTTGCTGCCAATTAATGTTAAGGATAGATTGCCGAATTTAATATTATTTGAACTCGATTTACCAAAGGCGAGCCTTATTCGATTTTCTCTGACCCTACCAAGAGATTTCGACGTTTTTCAAGAAATGGCAAACCGAATCTAAAATTAACTGCGTCGATTCCATTTAAGATGTGTTGGTCTGAACTGGTAAACTGTTTTAAAAAGATTCTTCGGGTCGTTTTGGTGGGGAAGGGGCAACTCAACGCCGCCTATTCAACTTTGCTGAATAAACACCGAAGACTGAGCGGCGGGACAACTCAGGACTGAAACAACACAGCATAAGAACAACCTTCTTTTTTTTTTTTTTTTTATAACCGAATAAAAGTGATTTTAATCACTCTATTGTAAACGTTTTATGAAGTGTAGTTTGGGAAAGAAAATGGGAATAAAAAGGTAAAAAGAAAAGAAAGACCAAAGAAATAAGTTAGTTAAAAGGGGAGGTAGAGGAAGAACAAGTCGCAGGACGAGCCAATTGAATATAATATATCGTTTTTGCTTTTTTTTTTTTTTTTTTGTGTATATATGTGTTTGTGTGTGTGTGTGTATATACATATATGTATATTTATGTTATGTTTCTTGTTTTGTTTTGTTTTTTCATCCAAAAAAAAAAAAACACCCATTCTTAGCCGCATGTAGTAAGATCAACACAACTATGTATACCTAATTTATAACATCGAATAGCCCAAGTGAAGTCTTGATTGGTCGTTGTCTACTGGGGCAACTTAAATATTTCACGTCCTAAAGCTCGTGGCAAAATTTTGTTCTAGGTGCGGGCCGAATACTGATCATATTGGGACTCATTCTGTGATTTCTTTTGTGACCTCCTGTGGAATGAAGTTTTTAATATTCCTATTCAAAAATGCACGTCTGAGGTCTCCTTTTCGGTGAAAGACGGCACTGATGTTTTTATTTCAGCAAGGAAATACCAAGTTAAATCGCGTTCTTCTCCTTCGTTCTCACCTGCATACTCGGCCGCTATAGCCCACAGGCATCACTTTTCTGGCTGCACCAGAACGACACGTCTGATTGCAACAGACGTCTCTTTGTCTCTGCTCGTAATAAGTGAAAGCTTGTCCTCAAAGAAGTGAAGTTACTGTTTGCTGATAGTATGAAACAACATATAGCATCTCGTAAGTTCGGTTCTAAAGATTACTGGCGGCTCTGTTAGGGTGTTCTGAACAACAGCAAAACCTCAATCCATTCTCTATTCAATTAATTCAAAGTCCTGGCATCTAGAGCAAGTAAGTTTGAATGCTTTGCACGGAAATTGTCTGCCAGCTCAACGCTGGACTTTTTGGAGTACCCGTATCCTTTCCTCGCCCCCAAGAAATATAATGTGCTCGCTATATATAGCTACTGATATAGTCAGTCCACATAGACGATAGGGTGTGTGGGACATTCCATTACAACACATTAGAATACGAAGAATACCTTCCTTGAATTTTTAAGATTATATGAGCCATTGTCAGAGTGGTTATACGGATATTTAAACAAAGATATTCACCATCAAAATTGATATTCTGTTATGTTGACATAGAAGATATCTATGCGACGATAACTGTCGTGGAATAGCAGATGCAGGTCGTAAATTCATGATGCGGTTCAATGACGTCGTACCACGTGAGAGACCGAAATATTAACAACAAAACCATATGTTTAGATGCATTGTAATGTGTTGTGGCTAGTCTGAAATGCAATTTTATTGAGTGTGGGTTGCTTTATTTTAGTGTAGATCGCCACTAATATCTGCAGGTTATTTTGCTGTGTCTATGTGTAAGTATTGTATTCACTCTGAAGATGGCTCATGTGAGTCGAAAGGTTAGATTAAGAACCATCTTAATAAAAAGTATCGACAATTTGGACAATTTTTGTCTTTATTTTCACCCGAAACTAAAACAAACATAGGGTATTTAGAACGGCTCATGATCAAGTACAAAATTCATTTTCTGTTATATTTAACAATATGTTTGAATAATGATTATATATATATATATATATATATATATATATATATATATAGTCGAATCCATTACATTCACTTAAAGGTATGAATCCTCTTCCTCTCCCTCCCTATGGGTAAAAATAGCAAGACAGACTAGGTTCTATAGCCTTGGATAGCAACTGGTCTAGGAGAAGGACAACTCTGAATTCAAAACCTGCGGAGGGTCGTTTAGGAACCTTGTGGCATTCGGTGCACCAGGTCTCTGTATTCGTCCCTTCAAAAAGTATGGATGGTCCTGCACGAGGCCTTCACCACTATAATCAAATCTCATGTGCCGGTGTCGGGCTGTCGGTTTCCTGGAAACTGATCTGCTTGACCCTCATACGTCGAATCTCGACGGGAGAGTCGATCATATATATATATATATATATTGTTATGGAGTGGTTTCACAGTGGAGGCTTGTATTTGTACTAAGTCGGTCCTACAATAGGTTCGACGTACAAAACGTTAGGAACTTCATATAATAGGTAATGATGCAGAGTAAATCTAATTGTGGTCGCTGATACTTTAGTATCCGACTAACGGTGGTCCGGCATCGACTGACTGACCGAATACTGGGGCGTCATGGGGGACAAGGCCGTTTTTAATGCGGGATTTCCGAGCCCGTGGGCTCGGCCCAATAATATGCCCATTGAACCCGTATAAACGGGTTCAGGGCCGGTTTACCTCCCCGAAAGAGAGTCCGCCCTTCGGCGGAGCCTCCTTCGGGTTCCTCCCTGCCCAAAGGCAGAGAGTTCAACTGATCAGCCAGTCGACTGGCTGACCGAAGATATTCAGTCAACACCCCCGAGGGCGTCATGTGGCACAGGGCCTTCTTAACGTGGGCTCGGAGAGCCCGTAGGCTCGGCCAAAAATATGCCCATTGAACCCGTATAAACGGGTTCAGGGTCGGTTTTGTTACCTCCCCGAAAGAGAATCCACCCTTCGGCATAGCCTCGTTCGGGTTCCTCCCCGCCCGAAGGCAGAAAGTTCAACTGAAGAGCCGGTCAACTGACTGACCGAACCCCTGAGCGACTCCTACTACTCCTACTTATTGTAGGTGGGAGAGTCTATTAACAATAGAATAGGTGTGTTCCACTATAACATATATATATATATATATATATATATATATATATATATATAAACACACACACACGCACACACACACATATATATATATATATATATATGGTGAGATGGATAAATTGCACAAAAATGAAAATAACACTGGCATCTCATTTTAACATATATATTTAGGAAGATTACACAAAAGATTTCTTAAAATACTAAAAAGTAAATTTATACAAATAAAATCGCCATTGGCTTCGACCTCCACCTTCAGACTACTTATGGACGGTCTCCTTGTATAAGTTGGTGAATGCTGCTATAACCGTTGCCTTCAGGTTATCTTTGGTGTCACAAGAAGTTTGCTTGGGCACTCGCTCACACACATGTTTATCAGTGGGGTTGCAATCTGGAGAGTTAGGTGGACAGATGTTTATATGGTCGCAGGAATTGTCCGACAGCCATGAGTAGGTTCTCGTGCTTGTATGGCATGGTTCAGAGTCCTCTTGCCATAGGGCCCTCTAGCAGCCACCCTGGCAGCACCACCTCTTCAAGGCCCTCACCCATAAATTCGGGAGTTCTTTTCTTATCAAATCGATCCGAGTGAGTTTTCCGAGCTACCGCACTTTCCGAATCAACATTAGACTCATCCCGAATCCGCCACACTATCTTCGGATTGACATCCTAAAATATTCGTATTGGAGCTTCTGGCGCAAATGCCAAGCAGTACAGCATGCCGTTCCAAAATTTCTGGTGAAGTGTATTGCGTCAGGTGATTTTTTTCTCACCTATATATATATATATATTAGGTTGTTGCAAAAATAATGACGTAATAATGTCGTTTTTTGACGTATTTTTTAACGTCAAAAAACGACATTATTACGTCATTATTTTTGCACCAACCTAATATATATATATATATATATATATATATATATATATATATATATATATATATATAGGTTATGGGAACTTACCCCTAATAATAATGGACTCTTCCTGACATTATAAATACTGCGCCTCTCAAGAGGTATGAGGAGATTGTAAGACGAGAAGAGATAATTGAGAGCATATTGTAAGGACATTGGAATAGTGATACTTGTCGAGGCAACATAGTTCGCTCTAACCAAATCTGATAGTCATTACTAATACTTCTACTTCTTTGTATTATATTTCTGTTGTAATATATCTTTGTATTCCATACCTGTATTCGTGTTATTCTTTCAGTGGTTCTAACCTTGGACCATCACCGTAGTAGAAGGAACTTGGACCATAACAATATATATATATATATATATATATATGTGTGTGTGTGTGTTTGTGTTTGTGTGTATTCTCATATATTCTATATATATAATGTACTGGCGTTAATAGCAGGGCACATCGATCGGGTTCCTCACGCTTGTCTGGTAAACAGTCTAGGACAACTTAAATTCAAAATTCAAATTCAAACACGGCTGGGCACGAGTCAAGCAATGCCTTTCCGGGAAAAGAACGCCTACGCGCTACGGGAAACTAAGCTAAACTAATCTACAGAATTTTTTATCATTTCACCCCAGACAAGGAAGTAAAGTCACTAAGACGCAATGAATATGAAAATATGAGAAACAGAGTGCATTATTAAGGGACAGTGAACAGTACAGGAATTAAGAAGACAGAATAAAACGATTGACATTGCATTCAAATTTTGGAAGATCAAAGTTGACTGGAAAACCAGAAGGCGGAAGAGAGTTCCAAAAGCAAGAAGCGTGACAGAAGAAACTGTTATCATAGAACTTACGGTTACATCTAGCCATTTTAACTGTAAAATGATGAGGCCTTGCTGCCAGTCTGGTACTGCGCTTAAATTCGTAAACTCCACGTACCACAGATGTGTTCATCAGAACAATTACCATGAAAGTATTTATAGAAAAGGCACATGGAATCTACGACGGTGTGAAAGTGACTGAAGACAAGATGCAAGGTCAGGACATATAACAATGCTGATTCTTTTTCGTATTTTATCTTGAATCTCTAAATTCACAGAAGAAGCCCCAGACCAGATGAAACAGGAATGTCCTACGCATGAACGAATGATTGGCTTATAAATGTCTAAGATACATTCTGGAGAAAAATTGGTTATCACATCACATTGAACCGAATTTTCTGGTAGCAGACCTAACATTGGATTCAATATAATCAGAGTGTACATGATTTGAGAATTGTCAGAAACACCAAGATCAAAGTAGTCACTAGCTGTATGCATTAGGACTGAATAACAGCATCAAAATTGATTTTGATATACTGTATTTATCCTTGTTTACTAAAATAAATTTTAAACTCTAAATAGACTGTCATTTCATTGAATAATTTAGTGAGAAAATAGAACAGCTTAAAAGTAAAAGTTGGGGTGGTCCCTTTGATTTTTTTGAAGAAAAGAAATGGTTCAATGGCTGAAGGTGATTGAGAAGCAGTGACCTAAATGATTGAAAATTATAGTCGCAATATCCATTTAAAAAAGTTAAAGGCTGTTTCTTTTTTTTTTTACTTTTTTTAATTGGAAGTCTGATTTGAAGTACTCTTCATTTGAACACAGTGACCCGACTAGATGAAAAGTGTTGTTTTTCAATACAAGTGATTTTTTATTGGACCGAGAAAGTGAAATGATTGAAAAATATTAACGCAATATGTTTATCCATTAAAAAAAGTTAAAGGCTGTTTGTTTTTGCTTTTTTTTAATTCGAAGTCTGGTTTGAAGCATTCTTAATTTGAACACAGTGACCCGACTAGGTGAAAAGTGTTGTTTTTCAATACAAGTGATTTTTTATTGGGCCGAGAAAGTGAAATGATTGAAAAATATTAACGCAATATGTTTATCCATTAAAAAAAGTTAAAGGCTGTTTGTTTTTGCTTTTTTTTAATTCGAAGTCTGGTTTGAAGCATTCTTAATTTGAACACAGTGACCCGACTAGGTGAAAAGTGTTGTTTTCACTAGAAGTGATATTTTGTTGGACCGAGAACGTGAAATGATTGAAAAATATTAACCTAATATGTTTATCCATTAAAAACAATTAAAGGCTGTTTGTTTTTTTTCTTATTTTTTTAATTGGAAGTCTGATTTGAAGCACTCTTCATTTGAACACAGTGACCCGACAAGGTGAAAAGTGTTGTTTTTCAATACATGTGATTTTTTATTGGGCCGAGAACGTGAAATGATTTAAAAATATTAAAGCAATATGTTTATCCATTAAAAAAACTTAAAGGTTGTTTGTTTTGTTTTTTTTTTTTTCCTTTTTGTTAATTGGAAATCTGAATTGAAGCTCTATTAATTTAAAGACAGTGACCCCCACCAGGTGAAAACTGATTTTTTTTTTTTTCAATACAAGTGATTTTTGTTGGGTTGAGAACGTGAAATGATTGAAAAATATTAACTCAATATGTTTATCCATTAAAAAAAGTTAAAAGGCTGTTCGTTTTTTTTCATTTTTTTAATTGGGAATTTGAATTGAAGCACTCTTAATGTGACCCGACGAGGTGAAAAGTGTTGTTTTTCACTACAGTGTTTTCTACGGGGCCGGGAACTTGAAAGCGAACATTCAAATTTGTTTTTGTCGGCCCGTCATCTTTTTTCATTCGCGCAAAATTTAACTCGGAAGTAATTGCCACTTTATCGCGTGGCTTGGCATAAATCCCCAAAAATAATGGCAATGTTATTTTCGCGTGATGAGTTTCAAATTCTCTTAAGTTCTGGCTTTGGACGATCAAAAGTCTAGTGCTACTAACTTAGAAGTCAAATGAAAATAACCGGCAAGCAAATTGAAAACCAAATTTCGTGGTACATCAGTCATAGTGCTATCAGTCGATCAATGTCTGTTTATTATTTATTGGGCACTAAAACCGCTTATTTTTCTCGGTAGATATGCCGTTTCGGCCGTTGCGCCCATCATCAGGAGTATATCGATCCGGGGAAAACAAGCGGAAATTATTAACTGAACCCTAAATTTGATCCATTTTATTTCTGTATCATTAAAAATTAGGTACCTCCATGAAAAAGCTAAAAAATCAACATGTGATGAAAACATGCTCCAAATGAAATGAAAAAAGTTTTATCGTCAAAATCGTTGTTATTATTAAAAGGAACGATCAAATTATTTATGATTATTTCATTAAATTTTAAACACCTTTTGAGAAAATTCAAAATTTTGATTAAAATCTTGTTTGTCTGGCGTCAGCTGTTGTATTAAGTTTTAGTATTGCAAAGTTTAGCCTTTTTTGCCGTGACAGTTACATTAATTTGGAAATTCTTACGAAAATCAAATAATTGTCGGATTTTAATGAAAGTTTCGGGACTTAGTTACAAATAAATGAAATTATTTTTTAAAGTGTCTTTATGAGAAAATTTAGCCGTCCTACATCCGCGTTCTGGGTAAGACGACAAACTACGTCCAACAGCAAGGCCTATGATCAGGAGGTTTTGAGAAGCGTGGTACCACCACTTAATTGCTGTTATTACAAAGTTCATCCTAATCCGGGGCGTTTAGCATCTGTTAGGGTCCCAGTTATGGGTAAATAGTTAACGCCGAAACTGGAGTCAAAATACTATGAATGTGTAAAAATGTTTTAATACCAGAAATACTTTGTAAAAAGTTATTACCAGCAATACATTTTTTTAAAAATTACCAGCAATACATTTCTGAAAAAAAAAATTACCAGCTATACATTTTTGAAAAAAAAATTTACAAGCAATAAAAATCTTGTCGGCATTAAATAACCCATTGAGGTTGATATGCCGTAAAACAAAATAAACCAAATCAAAGAATACATATTCTATTCATACGAACCAATCCTAAAAATCTTGTCAGCATTAAATAACCCATTGAGGTTGATATGCCGTAAAAGAAAATAAACCATATCAAAGAATACATATTCTATTCATACGAACCTATCCTAAAATCTTTTCAGCATTAAATAACCCATTGAGGTTGATATGACGTAAAAAGAAAATAAACCAAATCAAAGAATACATATTCCATTCATGCGAACCAATCCTAAATATCTTGTCAGCATTAAATAACCCATTGAGGTTGATATGCCATAAAAGAAAATAAAACAAATCAAAGAATACGTATTATATTCATACGAACCTATCCTAAAAATCTTGTCAGCATTAAATAACCCATTGAGGTTGATATGCCGTAAAAGAAAATAAACCAAATCAAAGAATACATATTCTATTCATACGAACCAATTCTAAAAATCTTGTCGGCATTAAATAACCCATTGAGGTTGATATGCCGTAAAAGAAAATAAACCAAATCAAAGAATACATTTTCTATTCATACGAACCTATCCTAAAAATCTTGTCAGCATTAAATAACCCATTGAGTTGATATGCCGTAAAAGAAAATAAACCAAATCAAAGAATACGTATTATATTCATACGATCCTATCGTAAAAATCTTGTCGGCATTAAATAACCCATTGAGGTTGATTTGCCGTAAAAGAAAATAAACCAAATCAAAGAATACATATTCTATTCATACGAACCTATCCTAAAAATCTTGTCAGCATTAAATAACCCATTGAGGTTGATATGCCGTAAAAGAAAATAAACCATATCAAAGAATACATATTCTATTCATACGAACCTATCCTAAAATCTTTTCAGCATTAAATAACCCATTGAGGTTGATATGACGTAAAAAGAAAATAAACCAAATCAAAGAATACATCTTCCATTCATGCGAACCAATCCTAAATATCTTGTCAGCATTAAATAACCCATTGAGGTTGATATGCCATAAAAGAAAATAAAACAAATCAAAGAATACGTATTATATTCATACGAACCTATCCTAAAAATCTTGTCAGCATTAAATAACCCATTGAGGTTGATATGCCGTAAAAGAAAATAAACCAAATCAAAGAATACGTATTATATTCATACGAACCTATCCTAAAAATCTTGTCGGCATTAAATAACCCATCGAGGTAGATATGCCATAAAAGAAAATAAACCAAATCAAAGAATACATATTCTATTCATACGAACCAATTCTAAAAATCTTGTCGGCATTAAATAACCCATTGAGGTTGATATGCCGTAAAAGAAAATAAACCAAATCAAAGAATACATATTCTATTCATACGAACCTATCCTAAAAATATTGTCGGCATTAAATAACCCATCGAGGTTGATATGCCATAAAGGAAAATAAACCAAATCAAAGAATACATATTCTATTCATACGAATCTATCCTAAAAATTTTGTCAGCATTAAATAACCCATTGAGGTTGATATGCCGTAAAACAAAATAAACCAAATCAAAGAATACGTATTCTATTCATACGAACCAATCCTAAAAATCTTGTCAGCATTAAATAACCCATTGAGGTTGATATGCCATAAAAGAAAATAAACCAAATCAAAGAATACTTATTCTATTCATACGAACCTATCCTAAAAATCTTGTCGGCATTAAATAACCCATTGAGGTTGATATGCCGTAAAACAAAATAAACCAAACCAATCTAAACCAAAGAATACATATTCTATTCATACGAATCTATCCTAAAAATGTTGTCGGCATCAAATAACCCATTGAGGTTGATATGCCGTAAAACAAAATAAACCAAACCAATCTAAAGCAAAGAATACATATTCTATTCGTACGAATCTATCCTAAAAATGTTGTCGGCATTAAATAACCCATTGAGGTTGATATGCCGTAAAACAAAATAAACCAAACCAATCTAAACCAAAGAATACATATTCTATTCATACGAATCTATCCTAAAAATGTTGTCGGCATCAAATAACCCATTGAGGTTGATATGCCGTAAAACAAAATAAACCAAACCAATCTAAAGCAAAGAATACATATTCTATTCATACGAATCTATCCTAAAAATGTTGTCGGCATTAAATAACCCATTGAGGTTGATATGCCGTAAAACAAAATAAACCAAACCAATCTAAAGCAAAGAATACATATTCTATTCATACGAATCTATCCTAAAAATCTTGTCGACATTAAATAACCCATTGATGTTGATATGACGTAAAAGAAAATAAACTAAATCAAAGAATACGTATTCTATTCATACGAACCTATCCTAAAAATCTTGTTGGCATTAAATGACCCATTGAGGTGTTGATATGCCGTAAAAAGAATCGAAATCAATCCAAACTAGTAAATCTAGATAAAAATATTTATTTACATGCGTTTCATCCCCTTACTTAATTATATGAAAACTTGGGAAATTCATCGAGTTAATTTTTCGTGACTATATTGGTTAAATCAGAATGCGTTGAATAATTTAAACCACCGAATTTTCTTCGCAAAATCCGACCCGGTTTTAACGAAAATCTGTTCGGAATCGAAAAAAAAAAAAAAAAAAAAAAAAACGCAATAAAATTAAGACATTATTTAATTTTAATTGCTTTTTATGAGTAATATATACTAAAGACAATATTGTCTGAAGAAAAAATATTTTCGACGAAAAATGAATTTTTACAAGTTTTGTTTTCATTTTTTTACAATTTAAAATTGAATAATTTATAAAGTTTTTAAATCTTTTAAAATTCATTTTCAATGAGATAATTCTTAGAGAATATTGTTATTAAGTTTAATATATTTACTAATCATAAATTGTAAAGTTTATTACAATCTGACGAACCGAATATTTTAAGAAAGAATTTCGATTTTTTTTGTATGTGTGATTACGTACAAAACTTCTGAGGAATTTATATACAAACCAATAAATCTATCACTTAAAGTTCATCCCTTACGGCGAAGAAAACTTTAAACTTTATTGTCTGCTCCACCATACTTAAGTATGAACACATTCGGCTTTCAATCGAATATAAATAAATCGATAATGAAGCCAGAAAAACAAAACCCCGTAGTTAAGAAATGTTTGTATACAACATTTTATGCTATAAGTACTATCTATTTCAAATCCGATTATTTTAACTTTATATTTGCTAATTTTTCTCAAATAATGTTTTAGAAATATAAATTTGATTTTTGCAAGATTTTTAAGATCGAGAATTAACTTTTGTCGTTTTGATCGATTTTATTAAAAAAAAAAAACGATTCCGATCAATATAATTTCTAATTGAAATACACCACAGAGTATTTTGCTTCCTGGAAATTTTAAATCCTTTAGCTTTCAATTAAAGCCAAAAAAGAAAGATTTTCATTTTTAAAAATTAATTTTAAACCGAATTAGTGGGAGTACGTAATTAAATCCGAGTGTACCGAATTAGTGGGAGTACGTAATTAAAACCGAGTGTACCGAATTAGTGGGAGTACGTAATTAAAACCGAGTGTACCAAATTAGTGGGAGTACGTAATTAAAACCGAATGTACCGAATTATTGGGAGTACGTAATTAAATCCGAGTGTACCGAATTAGTGGAAGTACGTAATTAAACCCGAGTGTATCGAATTAGTGGGAGTACGTAATTAAATCGAGTGTACCGAATTAGTGGGAGTACGTAATTAAAACCGAGTGTACCGAATTAGTGGGAGTACGTAATTAAAACCGAGTGTACCGAATTAGTGGGAGTACGTAATTAAAACCGAGTGTACCAAATTAGTGGGAGTACGTAATTAAATCCGAGTGTATCGAATTAGTGGGAGTACGTAATTAAAACCGAGTGTACCGAATTAGTGGGAGTACGTAATTAAAAATTCAACTTTGAAGCAATGAGCTTGGCCTGGCGAGAATAATGTCTTCAAAGTAGCAGAGAAAAAATGGGTAAACAATATTAATGTTATTTGTTTTTATCATTGGTTCCAGAATATTTTTGCAGAATAAAATCGACAAGAATAATTCAAATATTCTTACGTGGTCTTAATCGTTTCAACAGAGTGTTTACGATAAGACTGTAATATCTGAACTTCCGTCACTAAGTTACTCTGCGAGTAATAATAGTATCATGTTATCCTAACTTCCGCATGATCGCATGGTCGGTGACTAATATCCCCACCCACCAAATAGTCCTGAGCATAAACCACACCAATCAGCAAGTTCTCTTATTGGGAGATTGAAGGTTTTGAGAAGCGTCGAACAACCCGCTTAATTGCTTATTTTCCAAAGTTAGGGTCTCAGCTATGGGCATATAGTGAAACCCCAAACAAAAACAACACACTATAAAAGTATAAAAATACATTTGTATACAGTGTATATTTTGTTATAGTAATGGTATAATTAGTTCAGGAGACACGGTTGAGTAATGGATAGCGGCTATGGTTGAAGCATCGAGTTCGAATTCCAGGCGAGTTCATTACATTACTTGCCTTGGGAAAGGTATAAATGCTCCTCTTCTCCACCCCTAGCTATGGGTAAAATAGCAGGGGTTCTATAGCCTTGGGTAGCAGCCGGCTTAGGAGAAAGAAACTCTGAATTCAAACCAGCCTGGTGGGAGTTGGGCTCTGTGAGGTTATCTTGCCAGAGAAACACCACTTCTACTGCGGCTGCAGTATATATAGTACCCCTACGACCCTGAAAGGTCACGGCTTTCACGATATTCGGATCGTAACCTGCATATAATTTGTTTGTGTTTAGTGTATGATTTGTTCGGAACCAGAGTACAATTTGTTTGGTTTGGTTTAGTTTGATTTGTTTTACGGCATATCAATCTCAATGTGTTATTTAATGCCGGCAAATTTTTTATTGCTTGCAAATTGTTTTTCTTCAAAAATCTATTTCTGGAAATATTTTTCCTTGAAGAAATCTATAACTGATAATAATTTTTTTCAAAGAATGTATAGCTGTTTTTATTGCTGGTATCTTTTTAAAGTATTGCTGATAATAATTTTTCCTTCAAAAATTATTACTGGTAATATTTTTTTTTTATTACAACGTATTTCTGGTATTAAAAACCTGTTTTTACACAAGTTTGGGTGTTAACTATTTGCCCATAGCTGGGACCCTAACAGGTGCTACCACCCCGGATCAGGGTGGACCTGGGAACACCAGCAATTAAGAGGTGGTTCCGCGCTCCTCAAAAACTCCTAATCAGAGGCCTTGCTATTGGACGTAGTTTATCGTCTTACCCAGGACGTGGATGTAGTTTATCGTCATACCCAGGACGATATAACTTGTTTGGGTCCAGTGTATAATTTATTATTAACCAGTGTATAATGTCCCTGAGACAATTAATTTCCATAATGTGTTCATTAGTAGATTATTAAGAAAGAGGTAGTAGCAGATATTTGTTAATCTGCTAGGAAAGGTTTGGCAAAACTTCCTGTTCAGCGACAGCAATTGATTGAAAGCAGACGAAGTTACGAGAGATATCAAAGGTTTGACTAAATCAGAATTTAGAAAAGCATGTCACATGATAAAGAAAACCAATTAACAACTGATTTATTGGAATTTATTTTGGCTATTTGTAAAGAATTTGTTTGTTAAACAAAGGGTTTTTTTTTTCTTGTTTATTTTTTATTTTATTTTCGCTGAGAATAATTTGTTAATTAGAAATCTAATTGAATGAAAAATATTAATTTCAATAGGTTAGGGACATTTTTATTGGATAAACTATCGATGGGAGAATTCCGAATGTTGTTTTGATCAATTTTGAATTTTTAACTCAGTGACCTTTATGTTTGGAAAGAAAATTTAGCGTTCTATTCAAGCGCTGCTTTTGGTTGGAAAATACAAATGTAAAGATTAAATTCTTTTTCCTTCCTATGATCCCTCTTCTTCCGGATAAATGAGACAACACATAAATTTGACTGGTTAATATGTTTTTTACGGTTTATCAACCTTTTACAGGTTATTTTAAGCCTGAATGTATTTTTTAGATTGTTACATTTTTGGAGTGATAATAATGATTTACTGATGCAAGTCCTACTAATTAACCCATAGCTAAGAGGAAGAGAAGGATTCATAAGGGTGTTTACACATAGATGAATATAACAAAACCGACTAGAATTGGAACTCGGCTTTGTTTTATCTCATGTATAATATTTTGGTAAAGATTTTGGCGACCAATGTCTAATCTGTTTGGTACGAATGTATAATTTGTTTGGGACCAGTGTATAATTTGTTTGGGTTTTCAGTATAATTTCTTCGTAACAATTTGTAATTTGTTTGCATCCTGGGTATAATTTCTTTGTGACCAATTAAAAATTTGGTGGGGATCAGTGTATAATTTATTTTTAACCAGTGTATATTGTCTTTGTGACAATCCATTTCCATTAAGGAACCGGTAGCAACATATTTATTTTCAGATAACAATGATTTAGTGATACAATTTTTACTAATTAACCCATAGCTAGTGGGGAAGAGATGGATTCGTATTTTTTCCGAAGGCTATTTGCGCGTAAGTGGATATAACGTACCCGATTAGAATTTGATCTCGTCTCTCCGATTTCTAGTTCTTGCCCGTTATTCAATACACCACCCGCACATCAAAGTTTTCAAAAGCCGGTATTCTCGAACGGTCACCCATCTAGTTACTGACAAGGCTCGACGTTGCTTAACTTTGGTGGTCTCACGAGAACCGGTGTTTTAACGTAACATGACCGTAAGCTTGGCATATGGGAGACGTGAGCAGTTTAGATTTAGGGGCGAGTGCAAAGACGATGTCAGCTTTTTAAGTCTGTGGTTTTAAGTGGCATGGACCAGTTAAACAGGGCACTGGCAGTATGAGCCTGTGGTCATAGGATCTCTGTTGGATTTTGCTTCTTTTCTGTTAGGGGATACGTGGAAATCTCTCGGAGATGTAAAAGTTACGATTTGTTTGTGGTGAGGTGTGCGTAATTTCATCTGATTCATGTTTTTTATGACCCTCTGATTAGCTTTTTACGCAGTAAAAACAGTCATTATACTGTAAAATAAGAAGTACGTAGAGAGCTCTTAGTTATTCGCTCTTTGGCATGAGTTCGTTAGGTGAGACAATGGCAGTAAATAGTGTTACCTGTTCGGTGAGACAATGGCAGTAAATAGTGTTACCTGTTAGGTGAGACAATGTCAGTAAATAGTGTTACCTGTTAGGTGAGACAATGGCAGTAAATAGTGTTACCTGTTAGGTGAGACAATGGCAGTAAATAGTGTTACCTGTTAGGTGAGACAATGTCAGTAAATAGTGTTACCTGTTAGGTGAGACAATGGCAGTAAATAGTGTTACCTGTTAGGTGAGACAATGACAGTAAATAATGTTACCTGTTAGGTGAGACAATGTCAGTAAATAGTGTTACCTCTTAGGTGAGACAATGGCAGTAAATAATGTTACCTGTTAGATGACACAATTGCAGTAAATAGTGTTACCTGTTAGATGAGACAATGGCAGTAAATAGTGTTACCTGTCAGGTGAGATAATGGCAGTAAATAGTGTTACCTGTTCGGTGAGACAATGGCAGTAGTGTTACCTGCTAGATGAGACAATGGCAGTAAATAATGTTACCTGTTCGGTGAGACAATGACAGTAAATAGAGTTTCGTCGGTGTTTCCTTCTCCTCGATATTTTTTTAAAATCATTTCTCCCCGAGCAAGGCAATTATGTCACTAAGACGCAAGATGTTACTGTGAGTGAAAGAGAATGAAAAAGAAAACTTATGGTATTGACATGCTCTTAAACAAACAAATCAAATCAATCATTCTCTTATAGAACCAGCACACTTGCTTTTAACATGACTATAGAACTACGGTAAGCATCCACTTACCTCGTTTTTAAGGTATAAATAGTAAAAGGTTTCAGGAAGACAGAAGATGGAGATTGAAGTTGCATTTTAAATTTTGAAGATCGTGGGTGGCAATGTAGCAAGAAAACGGGGGTGGGGGAGAGTTCCACAGGTGAGAAGTTTGAGAAAATAAACTATTAGAATAAACCTTACGGTTAAACCTAACTATTCCAACAGTAAAACGATAAATCCTAGTCGCCAATCATGTCGGCTTTTGTCTTTTTTTTAAGCATTTCACCCGAAGCAAGTAGGAGTACCCCTAACTCATAAGGGGTTATAGCGAAAGTAAAAGTAAAGACGAGTTTGAGGAAAAAGGATAAAGAGGAAGACGGGGATTAAGATCAAGGCATCAGAAGATGTCAGTTGACATTACATTTAAATTTTTGAGGATTATAGTCACCAGGGAAACGAGTAAGAGGAAGGGAGTTCCACTGTCGGGAAGTGCGAGAAAAGAAGCTGTTGGAGTAGAAGAGGCGGTTACGTTTTAACTGTTTCGAGAGTAAAAGGGTGGAGCCGAGATGCCAACCTAGTATCTCGTGCTCCAAAATCGCTCCCTTTAAGATGTCAGCATTGATGACCACATTCATCTCCAACAAGCAGGATCAGGTAGGTGGGCGCGGCCATCAAAGTGACACTGATCAGCTACAACCAGCCTTAAGTTGGACAGCCGCCCGCCCCAATAATGGTGCTAACCCGCCACAGTCAGCCTGCTTCAATGGGTGCTCGGATACAGGAGAAAATCTGAAGAGCAGACAGTAAACACTGCACGAAACAAAGAAAAAAATGTAACATGTACATCAAGCCTGACAGAGAATTAAAGTGAGCACAGCGCTTTAAAGCGGGAAGGGCTCGTGTAACGAACGAAAGACGAGTGGTTGCTTTGATCAGGGGAAAACTACGAATCGGATTAGCACAAGGGGGTGGTAATCATGGCTATCTGCTATGGCTGTATACCGTGAGCGTTCGGTTCCCAAACAAGCAAGCGGTGCAGACATTGCTTCGTGAGCAATCGAAAACTCGAAGAAGCTCGTTGAACGATATCAGAAGTTCATCGCCAGGCAGGGTTTGTGGGCGACTGGGTCAAAAACTATTTGTTTTTTTTTTTATCCGTATAAATAAAGATGTATCAAAATACTCATTATTCTTGATTTTTCTCGTCGGAAAGAGTATTAGGGCAGTCTCTCACACATCGCAGAAAGAATGTAAGGTCAACGTATCGTATCCAGGGAGACGAAGTTTGCACCACAGACTGGGTGAGAGTGACGGACGATATATTGAACTGAAATTATAATGATTCATGTCACGTTTATTGAAATTCTAGGTTTGACGATAAATCCAGCAGCAATTACTCTAATCGGTAGATTGGAGGTTTTAAGTGGACTGGAACCAACTCTTAATTGGTGTTGTGCCCAGGCCCACACTGACCCAGGAAAGTAGCACTGTTAATGTTCCAGCTATGGCAAATAGCGAACCCCAAACAAAAACAAACCACTGTGAAACTATAAAATATGTATTTTATAGTTTCACAGTGATTTGTAAAATACGTGCAACATAAAATTATATATATATATATATATATATATATATATATATATATATATATATAAAAGTGAACATTGAAGTCAACACTTAGAGGTGACAGGCTGTTTCATGCTCGACGCAATCGTCAGGACACGAGTGTTGTTTTTTGTTTTTTTCAGTTATTTATATATACAGGTCAGTGGTGCATTGTAGGTAGTCTATTTTAGCGGTTATTTTCCTGGAAGTCCTTGATTTATTTATTTGGGTTAATTTATTTTGCTTGTTTTTATTTATTTTTACTTTTTATTTTTATTTATAAAAACAACACCCGTAGCCTGACGATTGTGTCTAGCATGAAACAGCCTGTCGCCTCTAAGTGTTGACTTCAATGTTCACTTTTATATTTACACACGCTCTGTCTCTACTTTATCCCCTAAATATAGCACACCTTAAGTCTATATATATATATATATATATATATATATATATATATATATATATATATATATATATATATATATAGAGCTTGGATTGAGGAATCGGAGAGAACCGAGTTCGAATTCCAGTCTAATCCATTACATTCACTTACGTCCTAATACCCCTGGGAAAAGTCTGAATCCTCTTCTTCTCCCTCCAGCTATGGGTAAATAGCAGGACAGACCAGGTTCTATAGCCTAGGATGGCAACTGATCTAGGAGAAGGACAACTCTGAATTCAAAACCTTGCGACACTTGGTGCACCAGGTCTCCGTATTCGGCCCTTCAAAAAGTGTGGGTGGTCCTGCACGAAACCTTCACCACTATAATCAAATCTCATGTGCCTCTGTCGGTTTCCTGGGAACTGATCTGCTTGACCCTCATACGTCGAATTTGACGGGAGAGTCGACGATATATATATATATATATATATATATATATATATATATATAACCAACAATATATTTTATCTGTAATTGAAGGCATACAATTGCGTTCAAAATATATTTATTATAAAATTGTTTTTCAAAATATTTAGATTTCGGCATTAAATAACCCATAGAGGTGTTGATATGCCGCTAAACAAAATTCAACCCATCCAACAACCAACATGAAAGAACTCTTTCATGACATTAATCCATACAATATCCTGCAATTTCTTAAAGAAATGAAACTCTATCTATATTTATGAGATGAGGTATTATGTACAATGTTTACATTACTCGGACTATCGTCATCATCTTTGGGGGTTGTCGGAGAAAATACAAAGGATCTGCGGTCCATATAACATCAGGATAAACCTTCAAAAGCTGAACGACACTTCCCAGATACCTATTAAGACTCCCCCCATAGAGGGGAACATGACTAGGTGTACGTTATCCCGTGTAGCTGCGGAAAGAGTTATAAAGGCGAGGCAGGCCGCCCCCGTAAGGTAATTCTTGAACACCAAAAACCTGTAACACGAGTGGAATTGGAAAAATCAGGCGTGGCTGAACACATATGGAGAGAAAAGGAAGATCACCACACCCTGTCGGATCAGGTTGAAATCACAGACAAAGAACATCATTGAAAAAATCGTAAAGTTAAGGAATCAGCACATATGCTCCGCCACAAAAATCTCCTGAGCCGACCAAGCATAGAAATGAATACAATTTAGGAAACTAGTAATAAGGAGTGCCAAAGAGTTGGTGCATTTGAAATATTTAGATTTTGTCATTAAATAACCCATAGAGGTCGCTAAAAAAATCAACCAACCAAAGAACATGAAAGAACCCTTCCATGACATTAATCCATATAATATCCTACCATTTCCTGATGAAAACAAACTGTATTCTAAAGTATAAATTTAATTAAAACTACAACATAAAACACGTATATCACCACCTCTAATGATCATATCCACACAAATATGTATATGCATAAAAGCTGAGTATCATCTACCATTTCTTCAATTGTGAAAGCAGAATAACATATTTTTATTACTTCCAAGCTCCCAAGAAAATTAAATTTCGGCATTAAATGACCCATTAAGGTGTTGATATGCCGTTAAACAAACAAACAATCTCTCAGAAGATTGTCTAGCATACACTGCCATATAGGAGGACTGATATTACATAACAGTTCAGTACTCTTCTTTTTTTTTGTTTCTAATGAAATTTTCCTATTTCTTAATACTTTGCTTAGCTTTTGGAAATCTCTTTTGTTATCCCAATGCGCCTTCGGATTTCGGTGTTGCACTTTCCGCTCACTCTTGAAATGCTCCCCAGATTTTTAATTTTCATTTTGCATGTTGGGCTGTCCCTTTCTGCTTACATACTGTCTGCTTGCAATTGGTGATTAGTCATTTCTTCCTGCTTTCTCACTGGAGATATTGAGGCTTACGTTCATATCCCGTTGAAACAGCGGTTCTCGTACGATCACCGTAGTTAAGCAAAGTCGTGTCTAGTGCGTTCCGAGGTGGGTGACCGCTTGGGAATAAAACATCTATCTGAGGATCTTCTACCATACATTCAACTGCGAAAGCAGAACAACATATATCATTATTTACATTATTCGGACTATTGTCCTCATCTTTATCACAACGTTTCGGCCGTTGTACGCTCCGGTCTTCTTCATGTGGTTGGAATTTCGAACTGAACCCTTTATTTTGCTCACTGGGGTAGACTGTTCTAGTTCCACGTGCTATGTTTGATGAATGTCAGTTATCAGTTATCTCCTGCTAATTTCCCTCTGAAAGTTCTCCACTGCCTTAACCGGGTATTGAACTCACACTCTTTGGGTCCTGTCACTTGATCTAACCAACGCCTTTATTCACTGTGCCATGTGTCCTTGTGATAAATATGGCGACAAATATGAGGACAATAGTCCGAATAATGTAAATAATGTACACAATAGCTCATCTCAGAAATATAGACAGATACTGAAGGGCCGAAACGTTGTAATAAATATGGCGACAGAGATGAGGACAATAGTCTGAATAATGTAAATAATGTACATAACACCTCATCTCAGAAATATAGACAGATACTGAAGGGCCGAAACGTTGTAATAAATATGGCGACAAAGATGAGGACAATAGTCTGAATAATGTAAATAATGTACATAATACCTCATCTCAGAAATATAGACAGATACTGAAGGGCCGAAACGTTGTAATAAATATGGCGACAAAGATGAGGACAATAGTCTGAATAATGTAAATAATGTACATAATACCTCATCTCAGAAATACAAACATATATCATATTTTATTACTTCCAAGCTCCCAAGGAAGTTAAATTCCGGCATTAAATGACCCATTAAGGTATTGATATGCCCTTAAAAAAGTCAAATCAATCATTCTCGTATAGAATCAGCACGCCCACTTTTTACATGGCTACAGAACTACGGCAAGCACTCGGCGTACCTCGTTTTTTAAGATATAAAAAGTAAAATCGAAAATTTTCCATTTCATTTAGACAGAGATGACAGCAGAATTGATTTTTTGTTGGCGAAATCAATCAGCCTTCATCGACGCGAAAACCTATAATTTTAGGTTTCTCTAGGAGTTTCAATTTTAAGGTTGGTAGCATAAAAAGGTTTTTTTCCCTATTCTTCTCTTCAATTTACTTGAAAGTTTTTCTTTTTTTTTTTTTTTTTTTTTTTTGGGAAATCTGGTCAAAGTGACAAATGAATGGCAAATGTATTTGACAGGATGGGAAGCCTGAAAAAAAAAATCCATTCACCAATTTTCTTGAATTCATGAAATCTTCAGATTCCTTCATTCGTCGGTGCATTCTCCGGTCATTGGCAGGTGTATCTAACATCTGTGGTACTATGAACGGTTATCAGTAAAGATATTTCCGTCCTCAAATAATCAAATATCAATAGATCGACGATGAAAGTTCCCATATTGACGAAGCACATTTTAAATGCAAGTATCTTGGATTATAAAAATGACGGAGTATCAAATAATTTTATTACATAACAGATACACAACAGTTCAACATATTATCTAAGATTTGAAAATGGCATCCCTGAAATGGTCACAGCCACGAAGAGAAAATTTACGACCTCGTTCTTTGATTTCAAATACAGACATTATGAGACTCAACCGACAGGAAAAGACGTCAGATACCCGTAGGAAATAGCAACATCTTAGGTAATATGATGAACTCTTGTAACGGGCGTTCTAATAACTTGGACCGATTTTAAATATGAATTAAGTTTAAGCGTCTAATGATTTTTTTTCTTTTTCTTTCTGATTTAGCAACTTAACTCTTTGGCAATTTCAGCTATATTTGAGATGGGACAAATCATTATTATTGTAGAATCAATGCAATAATCACCTTCGCAGGAAGGTCCCAAACTAGCGTCCAGTTGGCAGACATAGATGAGCGAGCAGTAATTCAACACAGCTCTGTGCTCAAGAAAATCTAATGGCTGTGGCAGAATTAGATCATTACTGTATTGTAAGCTCTCCGATACCAGAAATTAAAATAACTGGTATATATAGCAAGAATGTTCTATTCTGCCACTTAGGCAATCCCAATCTCAGGTTGGCTGCTGGTTCTAGTATTAATATTGTGATAGATAAATATATGTTCAATTCCTTTCCATTTTGTCCATGATCCTTGTTGGGAAAAACTCAACCATTCTACTGTAACAATTTCCCTGGCGCCTGCTCGGATTTCATTTTGTAATAACTGGTGCCTTTCTTTACCTTCGGCTTTATTGTATCGTTTACTGGGAAAGTAGCCCAATCCTGTCTTCCATTTTACCGTGATTCCTATTAAGACTTTTTGTCTAAGCCTCTCTTCTGCCACAGCCATTAGGTTTGCTTGAGCACAGAGCTGTGTTGAATTACAGCTCGCTCATCATGTCTGCCAACTGGACGCTAGTTTGGGACCTTCCTGCGAAGGTGATTATCGCATTGATTCTACAATAATAATGATTTACTGATACATGTTTTAATGATTAGCTCATTGCTGGAGGGCGTTGAGAATATGCGGATTCATAACTTTCTCAAGGTATTTGCGCGTAAGTGGATATAACGAACCCAATGCGAATTGAAACTCGAATCTCCGATTGACAAATCCGAGTCATAAACAACTAAATTAAACGCACACTCAAGATTACAGCATTTGGATCCACAAATGAGAATTGTAAAAAGAATGGAAGTATCACCATAGAACTTACGGTTACATCTAAGAATTTCAGCTGTAGGGTCTCGAATAGCTGATCGTCCGAATCATTCGCTCCACTGCCAAAAATCTAGGCTCAACGACACAAAGGGCCATTCGTCTAGGCACTGTCTCTCCTCCAAGAGGCGGCTGGGTTTATTGGCCAGCGACTGAGGCGTTCCAAAATAGGGTTTTGATAATTTTTCAAAGGTAATGCCGATAAGCCCTCATTTAATTCGGCCTTGTGCCCCCTTTCGTTGCATCCTGGCTAAATACCGCCACCCCTCTCCTGCATTTAAACTCATAAAGTCAAGGCATCAATGATGAAAGCTCACCAGAACAATTACTGTGAAAATATTTATTAAAAAAGGCAGTGGGAAGTTAGTGAAGCTGAGATGCCAGGTCAGGACAGATAGTATTGCGGATCCTTCTTTGGATTTTGTTAAGAATCTCTAGATACATAGCGTAGACATGAGACGAGAGGTGACAGCAATATTCAATGCGCGGACGAATGATAGAACTATAGATATATCAGATAAATTCTAGTGAAGAAAATTGTCTAGAACGAGACATTGAAGCGAATTTCCTAGCAGCAGATCTAGCAATTAGTTCAATGTAACCGTCCCAATTAATGACAGTGGAAAACGTAAGACCAAGAAGAGGCAATGAGTAATTTTAGATATCCCTACCTATTGCTTTAAAAAAAAAAACTTTATATAAACTAGACAAATGGCACGGTTAGAAAGTGTGTTGTAAATGATATGCGCATGCCACACCTCCTTCGGAACTCTATCGATCTCAGTCGTCGAGCATTTGTGACAAAAGGCGACGAAGCAGAAAAAAAAACCCGACGTCGGGGGTTATATAAAAGAGAAAAAAAATATTATGCTAGTTGTAGTTGTACAGCAGTGTTGCCTGCCGCCTGAGAATACAGACCTAACTAGATTTTTAAAGATACATAGAACTACTGTTAAAAGTGATATTAGAAGAAATTAAAACCGAAAATAGACTGTTTTCCGTTTTCCCTTTGGTGTGTTTAAATGCAAGACAATTGTTCGACTGAACATTACCAAACCAACGATATCACAATCAGTCAGTGTTCAATCTTTGGCGAGGTGTCTTAACGATATCATAATCAATTAGTGTTCATTCTATAGTGAGGTTCTTAACGATATCACAATCAGTGTTCATTCTATAGCGAGGTTCTTAACGATATCTCAATAAATCAATGTTCATTCTATAGCGAGGTTTCTTAACGATATCACAATCAATCGGCGTTCATTCTATAGCGAGGTTTCTGAACGATATCACAATCAGTGTCCATTCTATAGTGAGGTTCTTAACGATATCAAAATCAATCAGTGTCCATTCTATAGTGAGGTTCTTAACGATATCACAATCAATCAGTGTTCATTCTATAGCGAGGTTTCTGAACGATATCACACTCAATCAGTGTCTATTCTATAGTGAAGTTCTTAACGATATCAAAATCAATCAGTGTCCATTCTATAGTGAGGTTCTTAACGATATCACAATCAATCAGTGTTCATTCTATAGTGAGGTTCTTAACGATATCACAATCAATCAGTGTTCATTCTATAGCGAGGTTCTTAACGATATCTCAATAAATCAATGTTCATTCTATAGCGAGGTTTCTTAACGATATCACAATCAATCGGTGTTCATTCTATAGGGAGGTTTCTTAACGATATCACAATCAATCAATGTTCATTCTATAGCGAGGTTTCTTAAAAATATCACAATCAATCAGTGTCCATTCTATAGTGAGGTTCTTAACGATATCACAATCAATTAGTGTTCATTCTATAGTGAGGTTCTTAACGATATCACAATCAATCAGTGTTCATTCTATAGCGAGGTTCTTAACGATATCACAATCAATGAATGTTCATTCTATATATATTTTCTTAACAATATCACAGTCAGCGTTCAATCTATAGCGAGGTTTCTTGGCCATTGTGACTCTATTTAGCTATGGTAATTGGCTAACTAATTAAGCATGGAAATTAAAAACGAGCAATTTTTAAGGCGAGAAAAAGCTATAACGAAAGACATACTGAGCGATGTTATTTTTTTAACAAAAGAAAAATGGGTAAAGATTTTATTTTCCTTTGCGAAGAAAGGTATTTTTTTCGCAGAAGATAGAAAATTCGTAAGATCTCGGATCTGTCAGAATTAATTTATACCATGACGTGACAAGGAAAGCAGAGTACGGGTAAAGATAACAATCTGCCCATGGCAATAATGAAAATTTCAATTTGGTCAACAGGCATACAAAGCAGAGTTCTAGAAGTTATTCGGAACCGGGTCAAGCATGCGACCGAGAAAGAATTAGGCGAGACCACCCACAAAGAAAAAGGAAGGAAAAGGTGAAAGAGAAAAAGAAAAAGAATAAGCCATTGACTGTCTTTCGGAGATGTCATTTGGTTTTGAAAGGAGAATAATCTGTTGTATGTCCGGAACTTGTCATGATACAAGTTTGTTACCTGGACAAGCTGTTGGCGACAGAATGCGATGATGTTGAGAAAGAGAAAGAGATTTAGTCGACCACCCAGATAATAAGTCGGCGAAAATCCCATTAATTAATCCCAGATGACATCAAGTTAAGATAAAAATTTAATGTCCACAATACGATTCATAAGAATTCTGGCCGATGGAGGAGAGAGAAAGAAAAAGGACGATAATTTTTTTTATTTGAGCGATAATTGTAAACTGAGGCCAGTCTAGCCACACCAACACTGCCGAGCGTTCATCGGCTGAGTGGTGGCGTTAGTGATGGGCGAAGGAAAACATATGAGAAAGGAGTGAAAAACTGTTGACGCCCTCTGAGGGGATTGGTGTGAGATACCAATATGAGAAAGGAAGAATTTAAGAGGACAATTCCTTTACGAACCCCAACCACAGAGAGGGGAAGAACCCCTCTAAAACAGAAAGTAATTGACTTCCAAAAATGGGAGGTGATAAATTTTCCTGTCCGAAAACAAAGAAAATCCTTATTGCGGATTTGGAATTATCGAGCAACCCAAACCACGACAGGCTCCCACCCGGTTTTGGTCGGCGTCCATATAAACGAACGTCCCCACAGTTAGAGTTAGAGTTGGAGTCACAGAGTTGAATTGCAGTTGAGCTGTGAGCTCGGAGACCAGCCTCGCAGGAGGTGACTGAAAGAGTTCCACGCATTCCGACTTAGACTTCTAACCAAAATCAATTTTATTTTTGAAGAACGACTTAGACTCACACCACCAAAACCAGTTTTAACGAATATCGCCTGAAGATACAAAAAAGCAGTTTATTGGAAGACTACTTAAGATATTAAGACTCGCCTAAGAAACGCAAAGTGTCACGAATCCATAAAAGCGGTTTGGGAGAAAGACACAGTCCTGTATTCAGCAAACATATATAAAGATACTTATTATTTTTTGTTTCAACACATTTGAATCTTTTGAGTTGTTACATTATTTTTTTTTACATATACTTGCGCGGTATCACCTTTGCCAAGGATTCGGCTTGAACTACGGCCCGACGTCTGATTGATTTCGTCTATCTAAGATCAAATCACAACGTGGGTAGGTTAGACTAGAAGTCAAAGCAGTTACTTCGGTAACCAGACGTTCGAAGCGAGCTGGGAACGAAAAAGCTGATATCGAATCTAACCAAATTTCAATCCGAACCAGCCAAGGGTTAGATCGTCACAGGATAGCACGGAAGCAGAGACCGGGGTGACGTCACACGATATCACAATCAATCAGTGTTCATTCTATAGTGTGGTTCCTAACGATATCACAATGAATCAGTGTTCATTCATTAGCGAGGTTTCTTAACGATAACACAATCAATCAGTGTTCATTGTATAGGGAGGTTTCTTAACGATAACACAATCAATCAGTGTTCATTCTATAGTGAGGTTTCTTCATGATATCACAATCAATCAGTGTTCATTCTATAGGGGGTTTCTTAACGATATCACAATCAATCAGTGTTCATTCTCTAGTGAGGTTTCTTAACAATATCACAAACAATCTGTTCATTTTATAGCGAGGTTTCTTGACGATACCACAATCAATCAGTGTTCATTCTATAGCGAGGTTTCTTAACGATATCACATTCAGCCAGTGTTCATTCTTTCGCAAAGGTTTCTTAACGATATCACAGTCAATCAGTGTTCATTCTATAGTGAGGTTTCTTAAGGATATCACAATCAGTCAGTTTTCATTATATAGTGAGGTTTCTTAACGATATCACAATCAATAAGTGTTCATTCTTTCGCGAGGTTTCTTAATGGTATCACAGTCAGTGTTCATTATATAGTGAGGTTTCTTAACGATATCGCAAACAATCTGTTGATTCTATAGCGAGGTTTCTGAACGATATCACAATCAATCAGTGTTCATTCTATAGCGATGTTTCTTAATGATATCACAGTCAATCAATGTTCATTCTGAAGAGAGGTTTCTTAACGATAACACAATCAATCAGTGTTCATTCTATAGTGTGATTTCTTAATGATATCACAATCAATCTGAGAGAGTAGTAATTCTGTTAGGAAAAGTGTTATAGGAAAAGCCTAGGCGTAGATTAATAATTAGTATAATAATTCAATGGCGGAACTCTGCCAAACAAACGAACACAAGTGTATCAAGAAATCAAAAGAAAACGGTTGAATCCGTCAACAAAAAAAAAAACAAAAAAAAAAAAACGTTTCTACACATGACAGTACTTCACGTAATTTTCAGTTGAAATATATAATAAAAAGGCTTAAACACTAATATTCCATGGTCATAATTTATTCCATTGGAATCGTAAATACCACTAATATTATATATATATATATATATATATATATATATATATATATATATATATATATATACCGGGTGTAACACAAAGTTGCCCAAATCCTGTGACAGCAAAATTGTACAGTTGTTAAATTAAGCTCTGAACTGTTGTATCTTAGAAATGATTAAAAATATCTGACTGGAATTTTCAGAGGTTTTTTATAAGACTATTGGACTTTGAACAATAAGCATATATAATAACTCTCACTGCTTAACAAGTATTGTGATGAAATCTATTATAAAGGAAAATGACGTTCATCATTTATTAACCATAAACTAAGGATCGGAAGACCATTGAAATAAAGTCCATATATATGTATATTCTTTCAGAATCCTTTGCCAACTTATTCAAGATGGTTTTCGTCCTCTCTAACTTTTTAGCTTTCTGTTCTAGTGCAACAAGGTGCCTCACAGTTTTCACATACGATTTCATTTGCACGTCTTTTTCACTGCTCTTTGAACTGTCATAGCTGAAATTCTTCTTTCACCTACCAAATATTTTATGAAGTGAGTTGGATATTTTCTAATCAATCTATTGAATTAAGTTGAAATGATGACCATTCTTCCTGTTGTAACCTCTTGATAGAGTTTTTTCTTTCTACTGTTCCCTCTTTTGAAAACTTATTCACCGTTTACTTGATGGTTCTTGAATGGACTTTGAAGATGGAAGCCAGAGTATGAATGATCTTTATCATCTCACCATTGATCATTTGGGAAGAGAGCGGGGCTGACAAAACGATTTTAACCTGCTGATATGAACAAATAACCTCGAGCCCCGAAGCGATACTAGGATGCGATGTCCCCTATGCAGAGTTTTTAGCTGAATAACTTAAAGGGTTTTTCAGTGATTTTTACGACAAATGCTGTCTAGATGGCTATGCGTTTTATCTGAAAACCTGGAAAAAGAAACATGATTAGTTTAGTGTTTTGTTTTTTTTAGATATGACACCCGGTATATGACTCGTTATTAGTGTCCCACGTGATACGTGTTGGTTTCGGCTTCTTCAGGTCGGAATTGAAAACAAAGAAAAAGCGTTGTGATTTTTGAGAATAAGAGGAGCAATACATACATATATATATATATATATATATATATATATATATATATATATATATATTGAACAATAAAAAAATAAAAAAATAAAAATCTTAAGACACACTGGGTTGTAGATTAATATTCGTTCGTTTTTTTTATTATTATTCCATTTAGATTCCTCGACTAGTTTCGGCCGAAATGGCCATCGTCGGGAGGAGAAATATTTCTGCTTGCTGCTAGCACTAAACTACAGAAATGAATTTCTTGATGGAGAAAAGGAGAAAATGAACTTTTCTCTGTAGTTTTCATTTGTTTTATATATATATATATATATATATATATATATATATATATATATATATATATATATACATATATATATATATATATTATTATTACTATTATTATTATTATTATTATTAACCTTCTTAATAAATACAGTGTTGCAACAAAAATGCTTTAGCTAAAGCAAATTATATTCAACGTATTTTTTAGCAAAGAATTTAAGCATTTATGTAAATTTTAGTAATTTTAACTTAACCCTTCGATCCCCGAGTTCCTGAACAATTTTAACCCTTCTATCTGATCTCCTGAGTCAAAATCCCCAAATAATTGATATGTAATTTTTCACGGCAGCTATAAAATTACTTACAAGTGTTTACCCAGCGTTCAACCGTAAGCTGAATATTAAGTCATTTTTGTCTACCTCTTTTCAACCGGTGGCAACCGGTAAATCGGTGGTCAGAGCTCAAAGGGGCAAAAGCCCACATTGAGTGGGCTTTTGTCCCCTTGAGTATGCACAAATAACCTCGAGCCCCGAGCGATACTAGTATGCGATGTCCCAATGCAGATACGCTCTTCCGATAAAAGAACGCTATCGTTCTCTCGGATAGCGTAACCCCCACCCCCCATCAGTGTTTCCGTTCATATGATTTTTCGACGATTGCTTGCTGATGAGAAAAATTCAAACTCTTTTTTAAAAAGATGTATACATAGAATAAAACATTCTTGAAAGATAAAAAAAAGTAAATGTCCAATTTGAGATGATGTTTTCTGTACTCACGTGTTTTTCGTCCAGATGTACTGGTTCTGTGTCTCCCCTCCCCCGGGGGAACTCCTGTCCACGGATACATTTACACCTGGCTTATATTGATGTCTCATCTTCAATGATCAACGTCACACGCAGTTACGCATTAGGAAGAGAACTGGTACTTACCTGCAAGAAGAAAAGAAAATGATTTTTAAGAAAGCATCAACACAAAAGAAATAGATTACAAATACAGCAAGTGGATGCCTGAGTAAGCGTTACCAAAAATAACTCAAACTACCCGGAAATCACAGCTTCAAGAATGAAAGGCAAAGTATATATTATGAGCTTTTAACATTAATGGGTTTTATAGCTTTTGCAAAATCGTGAGGAAATTTTTCTCGGCGGAGTCAATCCTTCAAATCTACAAATCAACCATTCGCCCTTACATGGAGTATTGCTGCCATATATATTCTGGAGACCCTTCTATTTGTCTCAAGGTCCTTGATAAAATCCAAAGACGGATATGCAATGTAATTGGCCCTAATCTGGCATCTCGTCTATAGACCTCTCTCACAGACGTGCCGTTGCCTCCCTCTGTCTTTTTTTACAAATACTTTCACGGTAAGTGGTCCAATGAGCTGCTTTCGCTGGTTCCCAGACTTTATGAATTTAAGCGTTCTACAAGGCTGGCATTTAGCTCTCACCCTTTCATTGTCGAAACTATTAAATGTAGCCGTCTCTTCTACTCCAATAGCTTCATGTCTCGCACTTCTCGCATGTGGAACTCCCTCCCCTTTTCCTGTTTCCCTGATAGCTATTATCTCCAACTATTTAAATGTAATGTCAATCGACGTCTCCAGATGCCCTGATCTATGCCCTATCCTTCTCTTCATCCTTTCCTCTATCACTCCTCTTTGCTCTCGCTCCAACTCTCTGTAACCCCTTGCTTCCCGCCTTGCTTGGGGTTGAATGCTTAAAAATATATATATGTCACGTCACAAAGAACTGTTGGAACTTCTATGCAACATTCACTTGTTTCGGAAATCTATTAGAACAATCCAAAACTTATATGGCTAGAAAACCGCCTGCATACGGATAAAAAATGAATTCAGTAAATATGAAAATATAGAAAGGAGTGTAAGAAAAGTATGGGTCTTCTAACCAGACTTATTCAAGCAGTGAAGCGATTCTGATAGAATTAGAAGTCCTGCCAGGATTCTTTATTTGCGACAATATGAAAAATATAGGTTATCTACCCTCGATTGATATGATCCTTAGTAGGGAGAGTCGAGTCCCTTTACCTGGTAATAATGTGTAAGACACAAAATTAGGCGCCAAATGGATTTGAGGCCCCAAAGAGGAGACGCCTGAAGACCGCCGAGGTGAAAAGACGCGTTTTAGCCTGCTCCAAGGAACAGGCGATGCTGGCATCGATCAAAACTGAATAGACATGTTAATACCTCGACAAGCAGACATCGAAAGAAGACATATGATTAACTTCAGATAAGTGTTTGTAACCATTTTAAACAAATTCATGTAGTGGACTTTCTTCTCGCTGAACTGGCATTAACCGCTAAAGAAATATATTTATCAATTCTCACTTCTTTTTCTCTTTGTATACATGTATCATTTATATAATAGTATGTCTTCAAACTTCCGATTTGCTTTGTCATTCGTTTCTCGTTTTACGACTGATATGGGGAGTCGTTATTTTCCATACAATCAGTGTTATGGCATCTTACTGGCAGCTAATATTTAAAAAATCGTGTTTTTTTTAACCCTCAGTACTGAGATTATAGGACGCATATTTTGGAGCAGATATTAAGCAATACCAGCTTTCTTTCTTTGTTCTAACAACATAACTCCTCTATAGTTGCTTAGACGGACCGCTATTCTCTACTCTATTCACTATACTATTTCGCTATTCGGATCACTAGACGGTGGTTACTTTACGAGCGAGTATTATCGGGAAAGAACTTTTAGTGCGTGTGTTAGTCGAAGGCGTCTGACACCAGTATTGTTCAACGGCGTTACTATAGTTGTATCTGCGATTGCAAAGTCTCTACTACAACGAGCATTAGGAAAGGGACAACGAGTATTCGTTGACATTACAAAATTGGCAACGAGTGTTCGTTGGCATCACAAAAAATTGTTTTCAAAATATTTAGATTTCGGTCTTAAATAACCCATAGAGATGTTGATATACCACTTAACAAAATCAACTAACCAAGCCACGTTGTTTATCAGGATTTAAAAAAAAAAATAGCAAAGTGCAGTTTCAGAATTATTCAGATTAATGAGACATAGGAACGCATACAAAACGGAAAATTAGTCAGGAATATATGACCTTAAAAATAGATATTCAATTTTCGTTAGACGTAAAGAGTCTGGGAGCGATGATTAATCGAAAAACAAATATCAGTAAAAGCAGAGAAAGTTTTAAAAAAATATTTAAATTACTGGGAAAAGAAAAGCGAAAAAAAAAAAAAAAGACGCATAGAATCAAAAATTATCTAGGACATTTAATGAAAGGGGCACCTCGTTGTGCTGTAATGATTGGCAAATTCGATCCGCACTGGGTGCTCCATACTTTCGACCCTGTAATACATTTAATCTACGTTTAGAAAATTACCATAATGAGAGAAGGGGAACCTCGACATGGTGTAATAGTTAACAAGCTTATCTCGCTAGAACAGTTAACGATTCGTGAGTTCGATCTTCACTGGTTGCCCTATACTTTCGGCCCCGTGGTACTCTTAGAAAAAAAAGTGATTGTTATGGGACCTTACCCATAATAACATAATGGACTATTCCAAAAGTAATAAATACTGCGCCTCAAAAGGAAGCAGAGAGTTTCGTCTGAAGTCTGGAGTTCAGTCTAAAGTAAGTCTGTCAGAAGTCCGTCAGGAGCGAGTCAGTCAGTCGAGTCAGAGGCAGTCCGAAACAGAGTCGCGGTCAGACAATTACTACTAAACCTGATTTTTCGTCCTAACACTTTCTACTTCTCTGTATATATTCCTGTTTGTAATATATCTGTGTTACTCCATATCCGTGTTCGAGTTCTACCTTGGGTTATCACCGTGGTACAAGGAACCGGACCATAACAGTAATGCTGGGAAATTTGACTTTCACAGGATATATTACATACATTGGCCAACGCTTTTATCCACTGAACCATGTCTCCTTGAGTATATGGATTTTTAGGGACTTATAAACTTAATCTCCAACAATTTGTCACCCACAAGGATGTGAAGATGCTTTTGGACTTTATCGTGACTGGAAAGTGAAGACTGGGCAGCTCCTGCCCGTATGTGACAGCATTGCTCCATTTTAAACCTGATCTGGATCTAGTAAAGATAGAGGATATCAAGAGAGGTCAGGTACTTACCGGAGCAGTACAGGTAACCAGTCATTTATGAAGCATCTTTACCGAGCACGACTTGAACTTGCGAAAGTTTTTCGTTCATGAAGCTTTTACCTGGGGGAAAGTATTGTGGAATCTTCCACATCAAGCCAGTTAACCCCTGCTAGAAAATGCACTATTCCTGTTGTAATTTTCACCATCACCATCTTACAAATATATAACAAGCATTCATTGGTTAATGCCCTTCAATCTAGCTTGCTGATTGGTCAGTTCCGACCAATCAAACCGCCTGGATGCGACAAATCTGTTTTCCCGCTCAATATGCTCGGAACCTCCCACGTGATACAAGACCTTATAAAAACAGAACACGTGTAAACTCCCTCGTGTTTCTTTTCCTTCATCTCTCTCGCGTCTCATTTGCTAAGATGTAATCTTTAAGAACTCCCGTCTTAACTAATGCAGTCAGACGTTAAAGACCATTATCAACATTCGTGCAAGTACGAACTCTGAAATCTCTTCTGAACTTTTACCAACTTGTACAATACACAATTCCAAACATGCTAAAGAAACTTTATTCTTCCTAGACTACAGTTTAATAATTACTTTAACTTTATGAGCTTAGGTACAAATATTTCCAAGTCTAAGAGACACAACTCTGTCTAACCTTTTCACTCAATATTCATGGATGTATATCAAACACTAATAAGCTCAATTGTTACGTTTTAAAACAAAATGTTTATGAATCATTATTCTCTATCTTGTATTAATTGTTGTGGATGGAAGATTATTGAACACACACAACTTTAAGCCTTCTGATAATACAAACCTTCTATTCCTCTCTAACAATCATCGCACATCCACAACAAACTCTGGGTTATAGGCGCTCAAGACAACGGGGTCCTCCACGAGACAACATCCATTTTCAGTTTTAAGGAAAATGGAATCAAAATGGACGCTTATACTCAGAACCAGAAAGAGAGAACTTAAATTTATTGGTTATATAACTAGGAAGGAGGGCTTGAAGAATTTGGCACTCAGGGCATATCAAGAGTAGAAGAGACAAGAGAAGGAAACTGGCCATCTTGTGCGATCGGAACCGAATAGATTCATTCAAAGGAATAGCTTCCTTATAATTAGTGGGTATATTCTCTATGAAACAACAATAATCTATAGTCGGATTTACTACGTCGTCTAATGTAATCTTTTAAATATTCAGGCATTTTTCGTAACCTGTTTGTATATCGTCTGTCCGGTATTTCTGCATTAGGATTATCTCCCGGATTATCGATCAGACTTGAATGTGTACTTTCACTCTCTTGTGTCCCCTCTCATCAAGAAGTTTTCGCCAGATAGTTGGGAAGCATTGCATCATTTTCTTCGACGGAAAGTAAAGAATCGTCAGATTCTCAAAGTTTTCAGTTAATGTTACACATCTGACTCTTTTGACAGTCAGGTGCGGAAGATTTGGCAAAGGGGGGGAAACCTTACTAAGGATGTGGAGAGCCATAATCTCCCACGTCTTGGAAGGATACTGCGAGTAGAAAAAGACAGTAGCATAACTGATGGACGTAACGACAATTAAAATGCCGCCATTCTTTTAAAAATCATCAGAACACGTCAAAGACTATGAAAGGAATTGAAGACGTCGCTAAAAGAACACATTGCGATTTTAATATAATGAAATGTTTTGAATTATTTTTTTCTTCTTTCAGTCAGTTACTCTGGTTTCTTAAAGACAATGGATCTTTCTTCTTTGAAAGTTAACGGTCTGTCTTTTCTGACAAAGATATAAAACGGACACTGGTTCCAAAATGAAAGAAAACATATTGAAATCAAGGTGAATGCACTTTTTAAAAAGGTCAAGTTGGGTTGGCTTCCTCACGACTGGTGTGTTTCTTGACAGTAGTTATTGATCCTTTGTCAAATACGTTAGTTACTGTGGAGTGGTTTACCGTACCCTGAAGAGAATCAACAAAAACAATCAAAAGACGCCTTTTTAATCATGTTTTTTGTTTTGTTTTTTTAATTGTTGGAAAAGAAGTTTATCCCTTATCAGAAGGACATGAAGAGAATTGAAGATAATCCCAGTCCCGGATTTACGTATGGGTTTGTATGAGCAGCAACCAGGAGACCTCAAGGCAAGAACGGCACCACAGAACCCTTGATAATAATATTAAAGAATAATAAAGATATGAGAACTGATTTGTTTCTTTTCAGACATAATGGGGTTCCTTGAAATAATTTCAAACAGTTTATATTATTTGGACCCCTATAGTTAGGTCTTTTGAATTCAACTGGGCTTCTTGAAGGGGTTCTATTTAGATACATACACAAAATTTGATCATGGCTTCGAGTTTCACGCTATGTAGACATGAAAGTTGAAGTCACGGTGACGTTTTGTCTGTGACTATTTTAACCTGTATACACATATATCACTCTATATTTCTGAGATGAGATATTATGTACAATATTTAGATTATTCGGACTATTGTCCTCATCTTTGTCGCCATATTTATTACAACGTTTCGGCCCTTCAGTATCTGTCTATATTTCTGAGATGAGGTAAAATGTACATTATTTATATTATTCGGACGATTGTCCTCATCTTTGCCGCCATATTTATTACCACGTTTCGGGCCTTCAGTATCTGTCTATATTTCTGAGATGAGGTATTATGTACACTATTTACATTATTCGGACTATTGTCCTCGTCTTTCTCGCCATATTTATTACAACGTTTCGGCTGTTGTACGCTCTGACCTTCTTCGGGTGATTGGAATGTCGGACTAGACCCTTTATTTCGCTCACTGGGGTAGGCTGTTCTAGTTCCACGTGCCATATTTAATGGATGTCAGTTAGGCGTAAGTTAGATCCAATGACAGGAGTGTTAGTTCAATACCAGGTGAAAGCAGTAGAAAACTTTCAGAGGGAAAATTAACAGGAGATAACTGACAACTGACATCCATTGAAGATGGCACGTTGCATCTTTGTAGTGAGTAAACGGTTTCTGTCGATATGATAGATAGATAAAAATTGTGGTTAATATACATACATATATATATATATATATATATATATATATATATATATATATATTGAACTATAAAAAATATTAAAATTTAAAATCTTCAGACACACTAGGTTGTAGATTAATATTCTTTCGTTTTTTTATTATTATTTCATTTAGATTCCTCGACTAAAATGGCCATCATCGGGAGAAGAAATATTTCTGCTTTCTGGTAGCAGTAAACTACAGAAATGAATATATATATATATATATATATATATATATATATATATATATATATATATATATATATATAATGTATAAAAATAAATTCCCAAGAGGATAGAATCCAGGTTGAACTCAATATCCAGGACAGAGTAAGAATATAATATAAAAGGCTCAAACACTAATATTCCATGGTTATAATGTATTACATTGGAATGGTAAGCACAATCCAATTCCTAAGACCTACAAATTGAAAAAGAAAACGAAAAATATAACATCAAATTTTAGTGACAGTGTATGTGTGGGAGTGGAAAACAAGTGCTACGGGGAGATATATGAAAGCTCTAGAGAGAGGAGTAACAGAAAAAAGAAGAACAGGAAGGCCTAGGGGTGAAGGTGGGGATTAAAATTTAACAAAGAGATGTTTTAAAGAGCAGAGTTAAATAATATATGATAGATAGATAAAAATATATATATATATATATATATATATATATACATATATATACACACACATATATATATATATATATATGTGTGAGTGTGTGTGTGTGTGTGTCTGTGGTGCGATGGGTAAAATGTCGCCTAAATTACGCAAAAAATGAAAATAATACTGACACCTCATTTTAAAACCTATATTTACCAAAGTCCCACAAGAAGATTTATACCAAACAGAATGGCATAGATAGATAGATAGATAGATAGATAGATAATATTAGTGGTAAATATACATATGCAAAATATATAAATATATATACATACACATACATGTATATTTTTTGAATAAAAAATTCCGAGAGAATAGAATCCAGGTAGAACTCAATGTCCAGGACAGAGTAAGGATATAATAAAAAGGCTTAAATATACATACACATAGGCGTGTACCCACATGTTTGTGTGTGTGTATGTATGTGTATGTGTGTATTTGTGCGGATATGTGGATATATGTGTATGTATGTACATGGGTATATGTATGTGTGTATGTGGGTACACACCTATGTATATGTATATACGTGTATATTTTATTGTGTATGTGTGTATTCGCATGTGTTTTTCAACATAAAAATATAGATCCTTGCTGGATTAGATAATCGTTATGCTTATTCTTTATATGTTTATATTTGATTTGTAACCTGTAGTCGATATTAATTTTGTCAAATTTTCTCAGTTACACAGCGGCCCTTTCAGTAAATGTCCTTCAATTTTAGTTTCCCACGCCCCATCTCTCTCCCCCACCACTTCTTTCCTTTTCTCTCCCTCCCTCTTATAATGATCTTTAACATTAGATCGTCTATGGTGTGTGTATGTCATCACGAAATGTATCTTTAATGTATTAGACAATCAACAACATTCACATTTCCCCCTTCCACTCACCTCTAGTTTAAAAACCCCCTCTCTGTTAAGTTTTAATCTCCCACCTTCTCTCGTCTGTTACCCCTCTCTTTAGCTCTAACATTCGTCCCACACTCTTATACTTACACTCTCTCTAAATTCTATTTTT
>OZ010575.1:73001322-73003822 GCA_963932145.1 Acanthosepion lycidas | reverse complement strand
TATATATATATATATATATATATATATATATATATATATATATATATATATATAAACAGTGAAGTCAACACTCAGAGGCGACAGGCTGTTTCATGCTTGACGCAATCGTCAGGCCGCGAATGCTGGATATTTCCATGGCTATTTATATATATATTAGTGGTGCATTGTGGGTAATATATTCTGGCTCTTATTTTGCGGGAGTGACTTGTTTGTTTATTTATTTGTTTGGGTTAATTCATTTTTTTGAGTGTGCATGGCTTGTTCAGATTGCTGATCAGGCTAGATAACAGACTCTCTCCCAGGAACTGTAACTAAGGTCTGCTCAGATGGGCACACATTTCTGTTTCTTGAACAAACACAAATGTGCTTAAGCGCGCGTCTGCAATAAAGATCGGTTTGCTGCCCTAATAGACGGGTATCCTCGAATACGTGTGGCCGGCTATTATATATATATATATATATATATATATATATATATATATATATATATATATATATATATATATATATATATATATATATATATATATATAAATAAAGAACAGTAAGATATATAATCCGGTGTTCTATTTATATTTTTTTTATTTTTACAAAACAGTGCTCAATGTAAATTTACGGAGCATAAATATTATAAATTAACTGATTTAAAATATGGTTTTTCGCTACACATGTTTAAAAAATGGAAGCTAAAAACTTTAAATTTAATTATATAATTAATTTAAAAGAATTAGTTGCGTTTCATCATTAAGATGAAATTAATTAATAATAGATTAAGCCATAATTAAGATGCTTAATTATAGATTATGCTATAATTAAGATGCTAGAATTTGTAGGTCATTCGATGACCCATGTCTTTTTTGCATACATGAGAAACTATATATTACTAAGATTATAAAAAATAAAAATTTACTGAATCAGAGAAATGAAATAGCTATTTTTTTGCCGTCATTCTCAAAAATTTTCCTTCAATAATATTTAAAAATGAAATTAAAAAATGGGAGCTGGTAATATACATACTTATATTTGATGAAAAAAAAAATTAAATAATGTAAGTAATTCTATTATATTTAGTTGTTTTAAAAAGAAATATATCCTATTAGTAATTAAGAGTAAAAAATATTTTAAAATTTTGGTTTAATAAAATGTATTTTAACACAAACACATAAAAAATCTTTGAGTATATACAGAAAAAAATGCCGAAAAACATTTTGTCGTTAATAAAAAAAACCCCAAAAAAACAGAGGACACGAATTTAATGGATGTCAGAATTTGTTGAAAAATAAACCCCTACTAAGGGTTATAAAAAAAACCGATATCATGACGTATTGCTTCAGTTCTCAATCATCTTCATGCAATGAGACAGTGACCATTTGAAAGAGGAGGTTTCTAACAAGGGCGAGTCCTCAGCAAAAGGCTTTCTGCATTCTCGAGGTTGCGAAAACAAATACGGTTGTCACGGTGCAGCGAGCTTTTCAAAGGCAATACGACATTAATCCGTCCTCTTCTAAGAATATTCGATGGTGGTTTAAACAGTTTCAAGAGAGTTGGTGTCTGTGTAAGGGAAAAACTCCAGGACGACCACGAGTTTCGTAGTGGCAAGAAACCGTGCTGCGTTTGATGGGAACCCACAGAAGTCCACAAATCGAGCTAGCGATCTCTCACTCCGCTATCTGGTCTGTGCCAAGAAGACGTCTGTATTTGAAACCTTACAGACTTCGCCTCGTTTAGGCACTTACCAAGACCTTGCTCTTTGTGCTTGGCATGCGATATCTCCAGACCTCACCGGTCGATTGATTTTTTTTCTTGTGGTGATACGTGAAATATCGTGTTTATGTTTCAATCTACCCTCTAACCTCGATGACCTTAAACATCGAATGACAATAGGGATCAAATCAGTGGATCGTGATATGCCGATACGCGTCTGGAAGGAATTCTCTTATCGAATTGATGTTGCCCGTGATGAAGGTGGTGGCCATATTAAACGCTTGTGAGACACGAAATAAAAGCTAATTTTGAGTAAAATACTTGTGAAACGTTGCGAGCCTCTTGCGGCTATATCGCTATTTCCATGGAGAATGTTCAAACAAACTACATGCTTTATTTCTGCCAGTTCTAACCGTCACAGCAAAAACTCGCCGTGCCAGCCTTATTGTAGGGGGCCACACTCTTTCCTTTAATACCATATTGTATGTATGTGCGTGTGAGCCAATATTTGTAATTGTAAAGCGGAAGTGAGTAATAAAATACGATATGTGTTTGGTTTTGAGAGTTTGCTGAGATACAAAGAACAATTATACTCATTACTTAGAAAAAAAAAATTTTAATTCAATTTAATTTCCTTCTGTGGAAGTCCTTTCCAAAGACGAAACGTTGCAAGTCTCTTGCTACGATATCGTTATTTCCATGGGGAGTGTTCAAACGAACTACAATCCTTATTTCCACCAGTTCTAACCTTCACGGTTAAGATCCACCATTCCATGCACATTGTAGCGGACCACCC
>OZ010575.1:72836322-72996322 GCA_963932145.1 Acanthosepion lycidas | reverse complement strand
ATTAAATAACCGGCCTTGTGCCACATGAGGCCCCAGTGGTGGGGGGTGACTAAATATCGTCAGTGAGTAGTTCGAGTAGTTCAAGTCGAGTCAAGAGTCGAGTCAGAGGCAGTCCAAAACAGAGTCGCTTTCAGACAATTACTCCAAGACATTGGAATAGTGATACTGGTCGAGACTACATTGTTCTCCCTACTAAACCTGATTGTTCGTACGAACACTTCTACTTCTCTGCATATATTCCTGTTTGTAATGTTATTCCATACCTGTGTTCGAGATCTTCTTCATTGGTTCTACCTTGGACAATCACCGTGGTAGAAGGGACCGGACCATAACATATCAGGGAACCACTTTTTAGGCAAAGCATATCCTACCAGTGTGTCTATGGAGATCAAGACGACGAATCGAAGACTGAAATACCGATTTAAGGAACGCACATCTCTCGTTCAGATTTCTACGGATCTATATCTGCAAGGTTCACTTTTAAAACTCATTTGTTTCGTGGTTACCCATATGTAGGATTAAACAACCTCGGATCGGCGTAAAAGGCGACCTTTAGATAAGACGAGATCTAAAAATATATAGCAAATTTCCATGACTTTAAACTATATCTGTGGTATAAGACGACTGCTTATTGGTTATATGATGTTATTGGAAATGTTGTTACTGTATCCTTAGAAATTCAAAATAAACGAAATAACAAAATCGATTCTTTTATTTGCTTATCCTACACGCATTCTCTAAAAGGGGAACCAGTGTTTGCTTTACGTTTCATCACATGATGTCTCCTGAATACAGCTTCTTTTTATTTCTCTTCATTTCCTATATCTAAAGAGTTACAAACAGCCTGGTGTACTAATGGTCATTTACTTATACATCATCGACATTCAAAAAAATATACAGGACTATTTGAAATATTTTATTAACTTATGACCATATCAATGAGGGGACTACCAGCAAAACGAAAAAGCCTTCAAGCGAAGTTTATTATTGGAATCTTTCTTCGAATAAGCAGTTTATTATGAAGTTATGCCAGAAATGGTTTTATTACTTTTATTATCAGTAAATTTGATAATGTGAAATTTTTCATGTACGTCATTGGTTATTGCGCACTGAGGCCGAGGTTTAGCCCACTGACAAATATCTCTCAGAATTAAGATATTCTTTTTTAGAATTGTTATTCAACATACACCTTTAAGTGCCGAATATAGGTTCGTCATCAGTACTGTTGGTCCCATGTCACTAGAAGTTTCGGGTCTAAATAATCAACAGACCTCTTCGATGGGCGACCCAACCGAAAGTGATCAGTATATGGCCCGCACTCAGAATAAAATTTCCTACTAGCTTTAGGACGTGCATTATGTAAGTTCCGCCAAAAAAACGGTAACTAATCATGACTTGGGCTATTCGATGTTATAGACTGGATATGCTTGGTTGTACTGATCTCCCTACATGCGGCCAAGACACGGTGTTTTCGGGAAGAAGAGAAGAAAACAGACCAATATATATATATATATATATATATATATATATATATATATATATATATATATATATATATATATATATATTAATAAAATAAAAACGATTTATTATATTGGCTCATTTTATGACTTATTTTTCTTTATCTTCCTCCTCTTTCAACTTCTCTATTATATCTTATTTGTTTGGTTTTTCTCTTTTTTTTAACTTTCCTTTTATTTCTGTTTCTTCTTCTTTTTTTCTCCTTTCTCAACTACACTTAATAAAATGTTTACAATAGGCTGATTAAAATGACTTAGACTATTTACAAAAAGAAAACTCCTAAAATGTAAATTGTAGTATAAATTGACCCATAACTTTTAAGGGTGATTTAAAGGTCGTTTTATACGCGGAAATATACGATATATATATATATATATATATATATATATATATATATATATATATATATATATAGTTCAATCCTGGCTTGGAACAATCGGACGTCGAGCCACAATGAGGAACTGTGATACAGCGAAACAGTGTGTCTGTGGATGATACGCCCCCCACCAAAAAAAAAAGAAAAAAAATTCGGTCGAGCACTTCAGAGGGAAAGGTCGAATTTGTAGAAAATAACTGCTATTGCTGATAATGCAAAGCTCTTCTATGAATCGAGCACTCTGAATTACTGGCGAGTTTATTCAAAAATAATACGTAAAGATTCACCTTCCACATTGCTGGGAGCTGATAGCTTAAGGGAAAAATCTGCGATGGATGCCAAAGCAGTCGGGTTTCGATCCTAGCTTGAGGTAATCGGATGCCTAGCTACACATATGAGCTGTGATACAGCGAAAGAGTCTGTCTGTGGATGAGTATACATATATATATATATATATATATATATATATATATATATATATAGATAGATAGATAGATAGAGATAGACATATATTTCATACAATAGGAGTTAAGATTACATTAGGTTAATAAACATTTTCAACTTGTAAATTCCTTTTGTATAAAATATGTTGACCTGTTTAACTTATAATATTAAGCAATAAATAAATAAATAAGTAAATAAGTTTTAATATGCAAATAGATGTCGAAGAATATATACAAAAAAAAATCTACCAGTATTTCAACATGCGGGAAAAATATACATTATTCCCGAATAAAAATGCATATGTTTTCTAACGTAATAAACCCTGCCTGTTGCAGCTCTGTCCTGTCTCTCCGGTGGCTCTGGCCGAAAAGTAAACCACCCGGTCCTCCCCCGGTGAACTGAAGGAACCACCACTATCCGCCACGTTGTGAATTTTTGAGCCGAACAGCAGTATTTCGATCCCTCAAAACGATCCGGAGGTAGGATGAATTAAATGGCTGGGTATTACGCTGAAATGAACTCACTATTCATGCAAAAAAAAGTTTGTTTCTTGTCGTAGCCGCAAAGACATGAAAAAAAAAGCAACTCTTTCGGTTCCTGTACAAAGAGCCCTTTTTAGGCCACTGTTTTTTATGCCACAACCGAAGAATTTACACGAGTACAAAATGTCGTAACGAGGTTCACTCGTTTGGGATCAGAAGTGACAGTGAGAGAGTAGGACAATTTCTGCCTAAACAATTTCGGCTGATCTAAGAGAAGTAATTCGTGGATCTTCGTCTGCACCCCACGATATAGCAGTCTGCTCTCTCACAGCTTTGTTGACGAAGTTATCTGGATTCGTACGGGTCCTATTTCTGTCTCTTGGTTCGGATCGGTTTTCTTGACGCAGGACAACCAACGGACCAGACCAGAAAATTCCAACAAGGCCTCTCTTCCGCGTTCTGTCGCGTTCCGATCTGACTAACTCAAGCGTGCAGGCAGCTTATATAGAGTGAGGCCCCCGAATTTTAATATGCAAATCGCCTTTGACCACCATGCAAGCTTTTCCGGTCCCCGAAACTCAGCGGGAACCCAGTTTTCAAGAGATACTAAAATCGGATTTGGACCTCCTGCTGGGTACTCCGTGGAAAACGTCCACTTAAGTTTTGCCAAAACAACTTATCCCGTCTGGTTGAATTCCGCCATTCAGACCACCCAAAAGTCCAAATCGCCATTTATCACAAACTTTACTTTAACGAATCACTCTGGAATAATTACATTTAATTAACTAAAATATCAACCACAGAAACAATTATTAAGAGAAAAAAAAATTATTTGTGGAATTACTCCGGAATCCCTTCTACCCAAGTAATTAGCAACTTCATCCTAATTCTTTAGCACCGGTGATTACTAAATCCACCTCGGGGTGGGGGCGTCTCTCACTCTCTATGTCACAGTTTATGAAAATTTTGCAATATATATTCTCATGTCTATATATATATATATATATATATATATATATATATATATATATATATATATATAATGAAAACAGCCATCTTTAAAAATGAATTCAAATTTAAATTCATTTTTTCACCCTTGGAAGTGTGGTCTGATGAGCCAGGGAAAAAGAAATTCCCTAGCGAAATAAATTATAACCAACGGACCTGTAATGTTGTCTGTTTTCATTAAATTAATCGGTCTCATTTAACACTGAGCTCTATATCCTCCTTGGGATTATCCATATGGATTACCAAGACTTTAATTATTTAATTATATATATATATATATATATATATATATATATATATATATATATATATATATAATTATTTATTTAAAAATATGATTCCAACTCGCTACATAAGAGGTCTCATGTTTCAAAACATACATTCAAAACAACATGAGACCTCTTATGTAGCGAGTTGGAATCATATTTTTAAATAAATAATTATATTTATGCTCTACTTTCGTATCGAGCACTATTTTTTAAAAATAATTAAAAAAATACTAAGGAACTTTGGATTATTTACCAAACCAGTTTCTTTCCTATTTTCTACAATATTTTGACATATATATATATATATATATATATATATATATATATATATATATATATATATATATGAATTAAGGGGGATTTGCCTAACCATAATTAATTCGTCAAGAATCCTCAACAGAAGCCAGAAAGCACTCGTCCGAGTGTAATTATACCCCCATGACTGACTCACGTTTTCTATCCCCAACCCGCTCCATCCGGAGCTTTAGAAGGCGGTTCAAGCAGTGATATATATATATATATATATATATATGTATATATATATGTATATATATATATACATGATCGGCTCTCCCGTCAAGTTTCCAGGAAACGGACATGAGATTTGATTATGTACATGAGATTTGATTATAGTGGTGAAGGCCTCGTGTAGGACCATCCACACTTTTTGGAGGGACGAATACAGAGAACTGGTGTACCGAATGCCACAAGGTTCCCAAACGACCCGCCGCAGGTTTTGAATTCAGAGTTGTCCTCCTTCTCATCCAAGGCTATAGCTGTCCTGCTATTTTACCCATGGAGGGAGAAGAGGATTCATACCTTTCCCAAGGGTATTAGCACGTAAGTGAATGTAATGGATTCGACTGGAATTCAAACTCGGCTCTCTGATTCCTCAATCCAAGCCGATATCCACTACTCCACCGTGCCTCCTCTCCTAATATATATTAGGTATGTCCACTACTCCACCGTACCTCCTCTCTTTAATATATATATATATATATATATATATATATATATATTAAGAGAAAGAACAGATTTATAACCCGGTGTTTTTATTTTAAAAAAACAAACAAACAAAAAAAACAGTGCTCAATACAATTCTGCAGATCATTAATATTATAAATTTACTAATTTAAAATATGGTTCCATCGCTACACAGGAATTACGATGTTTCAAAAACAGAAACTAAAAACTTCAAATTTAATTATAGAATTAAATTAAAATCCATAGTACTGTTTCATTTTCAAGCGAATTTTGTAATTCTAAAATTCGTTTGAAAATTAAACTATAATTAAATTTGAACTATTTAGTTTCTGTTTTTGAAAGATGGTAATTCCTGTGTAGCGATGGAACCATATTTTTAAATAAGTATATATATATATATATATATATATATATATATATATATATATATATATATATATTATAAATAAACTGATTAACTGTATATCATAAATATTATAAATTTACTAATTCTTATAGATTCGATGAATTAATTTACATATATATATATATATATATATATATATATATATATATATATAGAGAGAGAGAGAGAGAGAGTAGGATGTGTGTCTGTGTGCGTGTGTAACGAATGCACTGTTGCAATTTTCGACGGATTTGCACCTAAATTTACATGCACATGCTCCAAGTTAACGGGAAAGGCTAACACCTATATTGCATTTCCCAATTCCCATCGATAGTGGAAATAATCGATTTTTCATGCTTCTACGGCAGTTTCCATGTAGTTTGCGGCCATTTTCTACTGACCAGAGTGAGAGCCGATATCTGGCTGCCATGAATAGGCAGGAAGATTCTATTGGCCAGCGGGAGAGCCAACAGCTGACTGATACAAATCTTAACTAGCATGCTAGCATGCAAAAAAAATCGATAGCTGCATTCGTCACAAGTGGGAAAAATTTAAATCTGCGTGACACTTTACTCCAATTGGCTCATTCGCTTGCTTAAACTCAACGTTGATTCTGATTCCGCAGAACTGGGTTGGGTGTGAAAAAGTATTTGTTTTTAACATTCTTTTTTCATTTGGTTTTTCCAGTTACGAGTCCTTTTTTAAAGCTGATCGTTTAGTGTTCATTTTGTTTAGTTCTTTTTTCGTAACAGATTTAATGTTTAGTATAGAGCTTAGAAAAAAATTCGCAGTGTGAGATAGGCAAAAAGTAAGGCACGGACAATGCCGGGCCATGCTGCTAGTATATATATATATATATATATATGAAAATATATGTTGCCAAATTTTTATGAACATATCCTTCGGAAATGCATTTTTATTCGGGAATATTGTATATCTCTTCCTGCATGTTGAAATACTGGTAGATTTTTTTGTATATATATATATATATATATATATATATTCTTACGATATCTATTTGTTCCCTGTTTAGCACACATGCGTAGCTTATTAGGCATTTACTCACGTATGCGTATGAAAATGCGCATCAAATGAACTCTTTGCATCCCAAAATATCTATGCAAAGGACAGAGCTGGGCAAATTTAATTACATGAACTCACAGTATGACCTTGACTTTGGAACAGAAAATGCTACTCAGTAACGAAGCATAATCCATGAACGAACAGCTGGCCATCCGCTAAATTCAACCCCGGGTGGCTAAACCCATTCACAGCTAACATATATAATTCATATAAACACACACATACACTATATATATATATATATATATATATATATATATATATATATATGGAATAGACAAATGGGATAAGAGGGAGAAATAATGAGCTATATTGCTCATTATTTCTCTCACTTATCTTACCTAATTTATCTATTCATTACATACATACACACACACACACACACGCACACACACACATATATATATATATATATATATATATATATATATATATATATATATATATACGCGGAAATATACACCACGTCGCGGTGTCATATATATATGTATATATACATATATATATATTAAGACATTTTTATGTTTATACGTTTTTTATATATATGGCGTATATATATATATATATATATATATGTGATTCTGTGATACAGTACTGTTTGCGAATGACATCTATTCATCTAGCTATATATATATATATATATATATATATATATATATATATATATATATATATATATAAATTATGTGGCGTGGTTTAATTTATATTACAATGAATCATTCATACAAATAGTACGCTCCACAAGTTTGTATCTGTTATCAATAACACACTTCAAAAAAAAAAAACATATTTCGATTTGCATTATATTTTTCGTCTCGGATGCTTCCTGCATTTAACGAAAAAGAAAATAGTTTCCATGTCTGATGATGACCGGAGAACGTGTCGAATGTACTTGCATATTTAAGGAAAACCTAAAACATTTTATAGTGTTAAAATATTGTCTACCTATTTTCAATTGGACCCTTTCATATTCACGGACAAACTTGTTGGTGCCATTATTAGAGAAAATTACCGTGTTGATATGTATTATTTATTCCGAATACTTTTGGCATTAGCACAATGTCCTCATCAGAATGTTTCAATACTAATATGGTAGCGTTCATCACTTTCTAAGACAAAAGTTCTGTGTACATCTGAAAGTTAGAATTTTTTCTTGTGAAGGGAAGAATCATCAGTTGAGTGCTGTCCGATTTATTTGGTTGGTGCATAAATAATGACGTAATAATGTCGTATTTTTACGTTAAAAATACGACAAAAAACGACATTATTACGTCATTATTTTTGCACCAATCTAATACTTCCATAACGCTTCAGGTGAGGTAACTAATTTACGGGGTGTCGGGAGTTTTTTTTAAAAAAAAACTGATTATTAAAACTATTAGTACAAATTTGAAACTATCTACTGTAAATATTTTAAGAGACGTGACGTGTTCATAAGTGATTTTATTAACGTGTGGTTTCAATTTTTCCTATAGATAGCTTCAATTTATGCTTAATATATTCTTGAAATATAGATGTATTAGGTTGGTGCAAAAATAATTTCGTTTTTTAACATATGTTACTATGTGAGAAAACGAAATTATTTTTGCACCAACCTAATACTTTCAATACATAATGTATAATGTTATCATCAGGATATTGTTAATTAAGTAAGTGTTGTGGTGTTCGTGGTTGTGAAAGTCAAAATTGTTCTGATCATTTGGAAATGGACTTTCTTATAAAGGGAATCAGGAACCCTGTGTCATGCCGTGGCTAACAAGCACCGTTTAGTACGTTATATATATATATATATATATATATATATATATATATATTATGTTGGATAGATGTGAGCTTCTGACCCTGGGTTTTTGAAACATGAAATAAAGAAAAATGAAAGAAAAGAAAAGAAACAAAAGGAAATCGGCTAGTCTACACGTTCAAAACATATTTTTAAAAATAAAAAAATTAAAAGTTTAAAATTCTCAGTGCCCCCTTTCCTTCGTGCAAATGTACTTTTCCCACATTGTCATAATTTTTTCTTAAAACACCCTCACCATATATATATATATGTATATATATATATATATATATAATTTTTACATATATTATTTATATATTATATATGCACAATACTTAATGGAAAAGCATCAATATCAGTGATACAGCTAACATATTTAGTTGGATTTATGTGAGTTTGTGAAACTCAGCGTCGCAAACTCAAATCAATACACATACACATAAGGCACACACATAAGGCATACACATAAGGCACACACATAATTAAGCTGAAAAATCGAATAATCCTTGATAATGGCTAAAGGTATAGCCGAAAGCGCTCGGAAATATAAAACATTTGGACAGTTCTGACACACCCTTTTGTCCAGAAAAGAAAGCTCTTGTTCGAACACAAGAAAAATTAAATAAAAAGCTTAACCGTAGTACCTTGTCTGTCGTTTTTAATGAAACATGCATACAGGAAGGATTCTGCCTAAATATACACTATATATATATATATATATATATATATATATATATATATATATATATATATATATATATGTATATGTATGAATGTATAAAATATAATTTTAAGGTATGCTATATTTATGGGACAAAGTGCTCAAGGGTATATTGAAGTCTACATCCAGCAGTCTGTTTCGTACTTATAGGCAATTACCATCTATCTATCTATCTATCTATCTATATATATATATATATATATATATATATATATATATATATACATGTGTGTGTGTGTGTGTGTGCGTGTGTGTGTGTGTGTGTATGTGTGTGTATGTGTGTGTGGAAAGTGCCTGAAAACCATACCACGGGTTAACCCAAGCCTTGTCAGTAAAATTGAGTAGGCGGAACACTTAGAGCCGTCGATCGTTGTGCTAGCACGAAACTCACAAGTCATCGTGATCGAGGTATTTGAGTGCGCTGGTGTTGTTCAGAGTCTTGATCATTCTAGATAACACGATAAAACAGTATAAAACCGGCTAGCTCATTGGGTATTGAACAAACACAAATATGCCTGAGCGAGAGTTTGCAATCGGGTTTCGTTAGCCGCCCTAGTAAATGGGTATCCTCGAGTATGAGCTATTATATATATATATATATATATATATATATATATATATATATATATATATATATAATTAACTATCTTTCATTTTAGCAAAGTCATCTCTTGATTGTTTTTCCCGTTTACATTAATTTCCGTGAAATTTTAACCGAGTGAGCATTAGGATGTAGGTCTGCTCATCGGTCTCCCCTCCCTTCCCCTATCCAGGCTCTCCTACCTCCATAATATGATTCCAGTAACGATGCCTTTTTCTTCTCCCTTATCTCTCAGAAGCCCACAATAATACACCCTCTCTCCGAATAAACAGTACAATACAAACCGATACCAAAAAAAGTTTGAAGAATTCTGCGAATTTTAAAATTAAAATTCGTAGGGGAAAATGATCATTTACTGAACGTATCTTAATTCCAATTTAAAGAGTATATATATATATATATAATGAAATGGACCAAGTCCGACAATTATTTTAAGACATTTTTATGTTTATACATACAAATATTTAAGTAAATGCTCTGTTTCAGAATAAACAGTATTAAACAACATTTACCGGCCTGAATGTCCGAGAAATTTTCACAGAAAATATTCGTCCTCCGACAGGAATTGAACCTGTATTCTATACGGAACCGTCATTTAACTTGACATACCTTTAACCGATTTGGTCACAGAGGCGCGTTCGGTTAGCAAGGTCGAATTTCCTGTATTTAAACTTCAATCTTCTATGAATCTCTCAAGTACATTCATATCTGCTCGATGCATACCCAAATGTAAGCAAATGATGTCACACATTATGAAATGGACAAAGTCCGACAACTATTTTAAGACATTTTTATGTTTGTACATTCTTTTTATAGATATAAAATGTAAATGCTCTGTTTTATAATAAACAGTATTAAACAACTTTGCTAACCGAATTACTGGGTTACTCGTACGTTAATCGGCATGATAATAGTGTGGTTGTATAACCAATGTCTATGAAATTCTGTTCTGCCTTCTAACTTTCCTGTAAACTATGATTTTCAAAGATTTAACTGAAAAATATGTTATTATTATTATTCTAATTAATAATAGTATTCATTATCCAAACTGGATTAGGATTTGGAAATAGAATCATTACAAAATGTATCCCCTTCACATCAGCAAAAGTACTTTTGATATATTTGATACAGCGTGATGGTAAAAAACCAAAAAAAAAACCAAAACAAACAAACAACTAACCGGTTTATTTTCTTATCTCAGTAGAGGCGACATTAAAAAATAAAAATTTCCACAAAATACTAACAACAACATATCTGTCTGAGGTATTATGATTACTTACATCGTTTACATTGTTCGGACTATCAACCTTATCTTTGTTGCCATATTTATCATACTGTTTCTACCATTGTACACTCCAGGTGGTTGGAATGTTGAACTGAACCCTTTATTTCGTTCGCTGGGGTAGAATGTTCCAGTTCCACGTCTAATGGATGTCAGTTATCTCCTGTCAACTCCCGTCTTAACCGGGTATTGAACTCACACTCTTTGGGTCCTGTTACTGTCCTGTCACACTAACGCCCGTATCCACAGTGTCATGTGTCCATCTGGGTATGAATTTCTGGGAATTATAAACCTAATGTCTACAACAGCGAGCGAAATAAAGGTTTCAGTTCCAACCACGGAGCGTACAATGGCCGAAACGTTGAGATAAAGATGGCAACAATATGATACACGCTTAGGCTATCATGTGTCTTTCGCTACACGACTGACAGTTTATTTTTTCCCGCAGTAGTTTGTAATTTCTTTCCCCAGGGGTATTAACACGCAAGTAAATGTAATGTATTCGACTAGAATTCGAACTCGGGTCTTCGATTCCTCACTCCGAACCGCTATCCATTACTCCACCATGCAAGCGTTTACTTCTACTTAATGTCCTTTGGAATAGTATAAATCTACTTCTTACGATTCGTCAATCAACGGGATATTTTGTAAAAGAAAATAAAAACGAAAATCATCTCATCAATTTAGTAATGATTTTCTAAGCGCAGATGAGATGTGGCACATGGTCGGAATTCTGGGACATCCAAGGAGAATCGAACTCACTACACGGCTGTAAGTGATCTATTAATACAAACTTACTTAACCATTACACCACGGAACATCATAATGCAAAACGTGAAAGAAAAAGACCGAAATAACCTTCTGCCAAAATCATTCATAATTACGGGTTCGGGGAGGAGCAGCCTGAAGCTGTTGCCTCCAGAGTCAACCTTGATGAAGTCCAATTAAAAATCAGTAGAATTTTTTTAATATTATTTACAGATGAAGGAGGTATTCTTGGAGTTTATTGATGTTTAGCCTTATTGATCAGAAATATTGATAGTTTGTAAATATAAATAAGAAATAAAATTTAGTGGTTGCATTTAATTTTAATCTAGGAATCAATTTGTTTTGTTTTTTTTACTAAATTTGAAGCAAACTTTTAATACGAGATGTGTTAAAAGATTGCTTCCAACTGGATAGTAAAAACATGATTCCGGAACTAAAATTAAATGCTGTTACTGTTTTTTCCCCATAGTTATATGAACAAAAAAAAAAAAAAAGAATTTTGAATTTAAAAATAATTCCTTAATTAATCCGAACAGATTTTTATTTTCAACTTATTTTATCCAATTACGTGAGATTAGGTACAGAATTAAGTACAAAATAATCCCTTTTTTGAAGGACGCCGGATATATATATATATATATATATATATATATATATATATATATATATATATATATATATATATATATATATATAAAGTACAAAATATCCCTTTTTCCCATTCTGGTTGTATCATTTTTTTATGTTTCAGCAATAATTATGTGTTATATATATATATATATATATATATCTGTCTCTCTCTCTCTGTCTCTCTCTCTCTGTCACTGTCTCTCCCTCTCTCTCTCTCTATATATATATATATGTGTGTGTGGGGGGGGCGTGTGTATAAGACCATGGAATATTAGTGTTTAAGCCTTTTTATTATATATATATATATATATATATATATATATATATATATATATATATACAATAAAACAGTTCCCTTAATGATATATATATATAACAAAAATTTATTTATTAAAGACATTTTTTAAATTGTCGGACTTTGTCCATTTCTTAATGTATGACGTCATTTGTTTACATTTGATACGCCATGAGCAGTTATGAATGTACGAGATTCATGGAAGATTGAAGTTTATAAGCAGTAAATTCGAGCCGAACGATCCTTTGTGGCCGAGCGGTTAGTCACGTCAAGCTAAATGACGGTTCCGTATAGGATGCAGGTTCGAATCCTGTCAAAGGACGAATATTTTCTATGAAAATTTCCCGGACATTCAGGCCGGTAAATGTTATTTAATACTGTTTATTATAAACAGAGCATTTACTTAAATACTTGTATCTATAAAAAGAATGTTAAACATAAAAATGTCTTTAATAAATAAATTGACGGACTCTGTCCATTTCTTAACGTATATATATATATATATACATATATAAAACAGGCCACAGGTTCCATTATAATAATTTATCTCACCAGAGCCCTTTTGAAGGACGCCGGATATATATATATATATATATATATATATATATATATATATATATATATATATATATATATATCAATTCATATCTCTCTATCCATATATCTATCTATCTCTCTCTCTATATATACACACACACACACACATATATATATATATATATATATATAGATAGATAGATATGCGCCTCCTGGAGTAACCACTGACATCTACCCCGTCAACATTTAAGTTTGAGTATTTTTCTCTTCATTTTGCTAAAAGAAAAACAGTACGTCTTGAATTCGATGTGATTCACTGATCTCATGACACTACCTTTCAAGTAAGGCCATTTTTTTTTGTCATTTACGATTTTGCATGAAGGTCATCATGTTTGCCAAGCACAAGATTTTTAATATGACAAGAACTTGATTTCGATCAGCCAAGATCTTCATTTCTATTCAGACGTTATAAGATTTTCTTAATGTTTATGCATTAACCGTTTTTATTGGAGGAGAAAAAGTGAATATTTCCAACATTGACGATGTTTCTGATTAAAGGTCGCGAAAAATATCTCCAGAAAACAATGTAGCAATGTCAAAACAAACGTTATTGTAACGTAACATAAATTATATATATATATATATATATATTAAAAAGAATAGAAGAGAGGTGCCGTAAACGTTTTTGGTTGTAATGTGGATTTATTTAGAAAAAAATATTATGCTTTGTTTTACATAATGTTACACTACACGTGTTTCTGGTCTCGTGACCGTCTTCAGGTAAAAGCGGAGATTTCCACATATTTTTAAAAATAATTCATTTTTTCTTTTGTTTTTCAATGTTAAATATTCTCGATATGAGACATTTTCTGTGTTTGTAATCCGAATTTCTTTCTTGAATTGGCAATGAAGTGTTCTGCGCGAAGGGTCATAAAACACTTAAGGCTGGTCCAAGCGAAATGATGAATTACTTATCAGCATTTTATCTTTTAATGTTTTACTGACCCCTATGTGTTCTTGGATCTGTTTCTATTTTTGTGTGTCTCTGTCAGCATGCGTGTATATATGCGTACGTATATTCTCCCTCCATACATATACTGTTTTATTATGAGGAATTAGTAAACTCATTTGTACATATACACACATACACATACATACGCACATACACACCATCCCACCACAAGAAATCAGTACATACACACACACACACACACACACACACACACACACACACACACATACTTCCCAAGGTACATGGAACCAGTATACACACTTACACATACACATACATACACACACACACGCACCTACACACACACGTACTTCCTAAATTGTGTGGGGTTTGGGCGCGTGCTCGGGAGTAGTTCCCCTGTTTTGTCAACATGCGTATCTATATATATATATATATATATGTAAATGTGTGCATACATATATATAACCTCGTGTCTCCCGTATATGAGCGTGCGCTCATGTATGTGAGTGATTTGGTCATTGTGTTTAGTCACCTTGTGTGCATGTTGTGTGTTTTTGTGTGGGGGGTTATGATCTATTTAGTTCGGGTTTAAATTTGTTAATAAAGTTTTTTTCCTGTATTTGTAGGTACGAGTAATTGTCTGTTTGATATATCGGCATGATATTAAACTTACCCTGGTTACATTTGAAAATGTGTTGTGATACAAAAAGTATTCTGTTGTCTGTCAATTTTATATTGCTTTTGTGTAGGGAGACCCTGTTGTTCAGTTGGTGGCTGATGCCTATATATAACTTCTTACATTTTGTGCATTTAAGTACATAAATTACATTTTTGGAGTTGCAGTTTAAGTTTTTATTTATTGTGAATGTTTTTTTTGGGTTTTCAAAAGTGTAGGAGTTTCCTTCTATAATGATGTCACAAACCCCACATCTTTTTTTGTTGCATTTTGTGACTCCCTGTATTGTGTGTTGGTTAAATTTAGATGAGGTTAATATGTGTTTTAGGTTTCTAGATTGGCGTTTGCTCTTAATTAATTTGGTTGTTTTTAGTATATTATTCAGTTTATTGTTCTTGCTAAGTAAGTCTAGATTTTTTTTAATTTCTGTGAATATTTCCCGGTTGTTTTTGTTGTATGTTGAGACATATGCTAGGGTTAGCTCTATGTCACGTTTCTTTTTATTTCTAAGTTGGTCTAGAGGAATTTCTTTCGCGAGTTCAAAAGCTTTCTTTATTAGTGCTGTGGGGTAGCCTCGTTTTTTGAGAGTTATATATATATATGTTGATTTGAAAATAAACAAGCCAATACCAAAGGGGAAAAAAGGTATAAAAAAGAAAGAACCAAGAACATGTACGTTAGCCGAAAATAATCGTCTAGCATACGAGTTCAAGTCCCAAAGAAAAAAAAACCCGATGCAAGTACCCAAAATAACTAAATAAAGTGCTCAATACAGTAAGTAGAGCAGACCTAGTTAAACTTAGAGACCCAGACACGCCTATCAAGGTTTCACCTAAGCGGATCGTCAGGGAAGACCGACCTTCTTTGAGGATCCGCTTAGGTGAAACCTTGGTAGGTTTGTCTGGTTCTCTAGGTTTAACTATATATATATATATATATATATATATATATATATATATATATATATATATATATATATATATTCCAGTTTAATCAATTACATTCACTTATGTGCTAATACCCTTCAGAAAGGTATGAATGCTTTTCTTCTCTCTCCAGCTATGGGTAATTAGCAGGAGAGACCGAGTTCTATAGCCTTGGATGACATCTGGTCTAAGAGAAGGACGAATTTGAAAACCAGTGGAGGGTTGTTTAGGACCTTGTGGCACGTAGTGTCCCAAGTCACTGTCCTCGGCCCTTTAATAAGTGTGGTTTGTTCTGCACAAAGCCTTCAGCACGATAATGAAGTCATATATACTAGTGTCTGGCTGTGGCTTTCTGGGAACTGGGCTGCTTGACATTCATACGTCTGATACGATGGAAGAGTCTACTATGAATCAAAGGAAAACTTATTGCTTGTATAGGTGACGTCACATAGTAGGAGCCGAAAATTAGCTATAAACAACGAAATCAGACACCTTCCCCTGGATAAAGAAACCTTACGCTCTCCACTAATCGCTAACACAAGCCCCTTCTCATTAACAAGGCATTTACCATATAAGATACACTAACCCCGAACCTGTATATATATATATGTGTGTGTGTGTGTGTGTTTGTGTGTGTTTGTGACTAATTGTTGAAACTTGACTAATGCATGGAATAATAATGCAACACAAAATGTACTTAGAACCAAATGTATTGAAACAAGAAAGTGTACACAATATTTACATATAGTCTTTTGTATATTCCTGGGAAGACCGTTCCTGGCAGAGTCTCTGGTTGAATCTCTTGATTCCTGTATTTATCAATCCACCCACGAGGATCGAATGTGGCACAAGGCCGTTTTAATGTGGGTATCCTCGAGCCCGTAGTCTCGGCCAAAAATATGGCCTTTCTGAACCCGCCTAGACCGGTTCAGGCCCTGTCAACCTCCCCGGACGAAACCTTGCCCTTCGGCAAAGCCTCGTCCGGGTTCCCCTCTGCTAATGCAGAGAGTTCGACAGTCGCACAGAGAATCTCTTGATTCCTTCCTTCTCTTCCCGGTACCAACCATATTTATATGGTCGGTACTCCATTATGCAAATTAGGTGGATCCTACCACAACACTATATATATATATTATCGCATATCGTAGAACAAAATTAAATAGAAAAAAATATTATTTAAGTATTTAAATGCCCATTAAGGAATTGTATTCCTGATCAATCAAAATTGGTAAATAATTATATAGGCCACACTACAACATGTTTGACATGAAGACTCACTCTAGACCTTTCTGTCCACAGCTCAATTAGATCTCATTTAAATATTCATGGAGACCCCCCGGAAACTATTCGTAACATACTTGTTGACAACACAAATATGACAGCATCATCTACATGTAAAAAAAAGGCTAACAATAATGGAAGCCTTATTAATAAAAACAAAAAAGAACAACACTCAATAATATCAACTATGAACATGGACACAATATCTTGACCATGTTTTTAAAATGAAAACATTATATAAATACATACATACAACAATCTATTTCTTGTTAACAGTTAATACATTTCAACCTTGAATATGGCTAAATGTATAGCCGAAAGCGCTTGGATAAAAAGAACAATTGGACAGTTTTTATATAATTTATCATCCGAGAAGAAAAAAAAAATATTGCATCACATGAGAGATTGTATAAAAAAAAGTAAATCAAAGCACTTTGTCTGTCGTATTCAATCAAACTAACATGAAAGAAAGATTGGTGCATATATATATATATATATATATATATATATATATATATATATATATATATATATATATATATATATATATATATATATATATATAACGATTGAAAAGTAATTCCCTGTTTTATGTATGATGGGCTAACTATAATTTTTACAAGACGGGAGAGTCCATCATACATAAAATAGGGAGTTACTTTTCAATCACTCTGTCTATATCCTATTACAATGATGCTTGTCCATCCCTTCGTTGGCTGGTTTGGTAGTTAACCCCTGCCAATACCTCATAAATAATGGACTATTCCAATTTGATCACGTGGATAGAGGGTAAAAAACACAACTTGGTTTCAGTAAGGAAAATGAAAGAAAGAAAAAAGGATTTGTTTGGGTTTCGTTTCGTTTCATTTCGTTTCGTTTGATTTGTTTTCATTTGTTATACGGCATTTCAACATCAATGGATTAAAATTACGGTATTTAAAACCTCAATGGGTTAAAAGAAAAAAAAAAGTTAAGATATACGCTGAGAGAGAGAATCAGATATTTTCTTGCAGCCCAACACTAGCAGGATGCGAACCAAAATGAGTTTAATGTGGGTAACCCGAGCGCATGAACCAGAATAAGGTCCAAAAATAGGCCCGACCTCGCAACCGTCAGTCGTTCTGGTGTTGGTATTGCATTCGATCCCTCCTCTTCGCGAAGAATGAGGTACCACCGCGGGTAACTGTTTCCAGGGACCGGGCACGTCTCTATAAGATTCTCAGTTCCGTTCTGTCTGCAGAGAGAGAGAAAGAGAGAGAGAGAGAGAGAGAAAGGAGGTAGAGAGAGAGAGAGAGATGTATTTTATCGGCCAAGAGCTGATACTACACTTTGAACCTAGCCAAAAGCCAAAAAACGATGGCGACTGCGATAAATAGGTCATTTTTCAGACTCGCATGATCGAGCGGCGGAAAGTAAGCCAACCACCAAAAATCCAGTTACTGTTACTTATAAAATAAGATCGTCTGCTGAATTATTATTAAAACTATTAAGTTGGTGCAAAAATAATGTCGTTTTTTGACGTTCCACTTTATGTGAGAAAACGACATTATTTTTGCACCCACCTAATATTGTTAAGAGAAGTTTTCGTATGGCGGGGTTTTGGCTAGAAAGAAAGAAAGAAAGAAAGAAAAAAAGAAAGGAAGAAAAAAAAAAGAAAGAAAGAAAGAAAAAAGAAAGAAAGAAAAGAAAGAAAAAAGAAAGAAAAAAAGAAAGAAAGAAAGAAAAGAAAGAAAAGAAAGAAAAAAGAAAGAAAGAAAGAAAGAAAGAAAGATAGAATTGCTTAACGTCACTGATGGACTATTTCACTGTGATTGCGTGGAAAAAAAAGCCATACGCTGCTTCGTTTTGTGTGAAAAAATGTATGAAAGAAAAATAGACCGAAAAGTGTTTAACGGCTGTTTCGGTGAAAAAATGAAAAAGTTGTCAATTTAAAATTTTCTTCATTTGTACCCACTTCTTAAAATAATAACCAGTTTATTATTGCAATATTTCGTTAAAGTATTTAACGATGCGATAGGAGAATTTCTACGGGCATTTTATTGCCGTAGAACTCGCCATGAGCCTATTCAGTGATTAACTGGAGCATTAAAATTCATCAGAAAATAGAAATGGAAAAACCTTGAACTTTTCACTGGTCTGTCTATCTATCTATCTATCTATCTATCTATCTATCTATCTATCTATCTATCTATCTATCTATCTATCTATCTTATTCTGCTGTTTGCCTATCTATCTATCTATCTATCTATCTATCTATCTATCTATCTTATTCTGCTGTTTGCCTATCTATCTATCTATCTATCTATCTATATATCTTATTCTGCTGTTTGCCTATCTATCTATCTATCTATCTATCTTATTCTGCTGTTTGCCTATCTATCTATCTATCTATCTATCTATCTATCTATCTATCTATCTTATTCTGCTTTTTGCCTATCTATCTATCTATCTATATATATATATATATATATATATATATATATATATATATATATATCTTATTCTGCTGTTTGATTATCTATCTATCTATCTATCTATATATATATATATATATATATATATATATATCTATATATATATATATACATACACACACACACACATACACGCAGGCACACATAGAAATGAATTTGCCGCCATTGTCATAAATTTTACTTAAATAATATTTAAATATAAGTTTAAAAAAAATTATTACCTAATATTCGGGTGGTGCAAAAATAATGTCGTTTTTTGACGTTCAACTTTATGTGAGAAAACGACATTATTTTTGCAACAACCTAATAATATACATACTTATACTTGATGTGAAAATAATTCTACATACTGTAAGGGATTCTAATACGTTTACTTGTTCTTAAAAGAAATATAGTATATTAAAAATTAAAAGTGAAAATATTTTTAAAATCGTAGTTAGATAAAACGTATTCTAACCTAAACACCCCCCTAAAATCTTTAAGTATATAAATAGAAAAAAATGCCGTAAGAATTTTTGCTGTTAACAATAATTTAAAAAAGACCAGACGACATGCATTTAACGGATGTCAGAATTCATTGAAAAATACATCCCTACCCCTACCAAAACGTAACTAATAACTGATACAACAAAATACAGCGACAATGAACTCGGAATCATCCCTTGTCTGGGTGAATAGATTTCTCTGTATCCTTGGAAACGTGAATTATGATTTTTTACTGTCCCATTAAACCCCAGTAACAAATAAGTTACTCCAAAATTCACTTGATGATGAAATGGAACTAATGTCTTTAATTTAATTACAAATTTAAATTCGAAGCTTTTAGCTTCCATTTTTGAAACATGGTTAGAACTGTGTAGCGAAAAAAAATCATATTTTCAACCAATTAATTTATAATATTAAAGCTCTGTAAATTTACATTGAGCACTATTTTGTAAAAATGAAAATATCTCTAAGAACACCGGATTATATAGCTTTCTTTCTTTTTATTCATATATATATATATATATATATATATATATATATATATATATATATATATATATTAAGGCATTAAAAACAAGAAATTTTATATTATGGACCATGATAGATTTAAAATTGTATGTATGTATTTAAAGACTGGTGTTTGTTTTTATTTTAAATCTATCATGGTCCATAATATAAAATTTCTTGTTTTTAATGCCTTAATATATATATATATATATATATATATATATATATATATATATATATTACAGAAAAACAGGCCACTTTAAGGTTCCATTATAATAATTTATCTCACCAGAGCTCTTTTGAAGGACGCCGGAGATATATATATATATATATATATATATATATATATATATATATATATATATATATATATATATATATTAAAAAGAAGAGAGACACTGCAAACGTTTTGGGTTGTAATGTGGATTTATATATATATATGTATATGCGTGTAAGCGAGTGTAATAATTCTGGCAATAATCATTTTTAAATGATAAAAAGGGAAATTGCTGTTGGCCCCTTCGTTCCAACAACAGTGACGCGTGAAATCGCAAGAACTGTAAGTTCATGCCAAATAAAAACAGAAGAAAATTCCCCGAATCTCCACAGAGGAAATGAGTTTCTATCGACAGTGGAAAACTAATGAAAAGCTCAATCATACAATCACTTCTCGCTTTATTCGTTTGCCTCTCGTCAAGCCTGGTCCCGGAAGCTGACACCATGTTGAATTCAAGTCTCTATTTGACGAAGAAATAAATGAGTTACTAAATTAAAACAAAAGAAAATTGGGAGGATAAAAAGAAAAAACAAAACAAAAAAAAACAAAATGAAACGTCGTCTGTATATTTTTAATTAAAAATACTGGAATTAAAGGAAGCTAGATTTCGCATGTCTTTTTTTTTTTTATTATTATATTTGTTTTCTACCATTTCAAAAATATGTCCTAAAATTTAAAAAAAAATGTTACTGTAAATTTTATTGGCTAAAAAAAATTTGTTAAAAAACTGCACGGATATTGGATACTTTTTTTTTTATTAACGCTGAAGATATAAGTACTCGAATGCATGCTTACACACACGCTTACACACACACACACACACACACACACACACACACACACATACATATATATTTATATTATTAAAGACATTTTTATGTTTAACGTTCTTTTTATAGATACAAGTATTTAAGTAAATGCTCTGTTTATAATAAACAGTATTAAATAACGTTTACCGGCCTGAATGTCCGAGAAATTTTCATAGAAAATATTCCTCCTTTGACAGGATTCGAACCTGCATCCTATACGGAACCGCTCTTGTTAGAACACAAGAAAATTAAATAAAAAGCTTAACCGTCGTACCTTGTCTGCCGTTTTTAATGAAACATGCATAAAGGAAGGGTATCTGCCTAAATATACAATATATATATATATATATATATATATATATATATATGTATGTATGTATGTATGTATGTATGTATGTATGTATGTATCAAATATAATTTGAAGGTATGCTATATTTATGGGACAAAGTGCTCAAGGGTATATTGAAGTCAACATTCAGCAGTCTGTTTCGTACTTATACGCAATTGACAATTTTATATATATATATATATATATATATATATATATATATATATATATATATATATATATGCTTATCCAGACGTCTCATGTTACACTTATCTGATCACAGTTCCATTAGAACCCATTTAAACACACACACACACAAATTTACCCGACTCCATTAGAAACACACTAGTAGAAAACACAAATATATTAACTGCATCTACCTGCAAAAAAAGACTAAAAATAATGGAGGCTTTAATAATAAAAAAGAAAAAGCCAACTCTTAACAATATTAACTACGAACAAGGCCACAATGTGCTAACCGTATTCAGAAATTAAAAACATCCCTACTACACTCTATGACATACAGAATTAAGCTGAAAAATTGAATCATCCTTGATAATGGCTAAAGGTATAGCCGAAAGCGCTCGGAAGTATAAATCATTTGGACAGTTCTTACACACCCTTTGTCTAGAAACGATAGCTCTCATTAGAACACGAGAAAAATTAAATAAAAAGCTTAACCGTAGTACCTTGTCTGCCGTTTTTAATGAAACGTGCATAAAGGAAGGATTGCTGCCTAAATATACAATATATATATATATATATATATATATATATATATATATATATATATATATATATATATATGTATGAATGTATAAAATATAATTTTAAGGTATGCTATATTTATGAGACAAAGTGCTCAAGGGTATATTGAAGTCAACATCCAGCAGTCTGTTTCGTACTTATACGCAATCGCCATCCATATATATATATATATATATATATATATATATATATATATATATATATATATATATATATATATGTATGTGTGTGTGTGCGTGTGTGTGTATGTGTGTGTGTGTAATGAAAGATAAAAAAAATCCTGTTAAGAGAACTATCAAATCGGATAAGACTGGTAACCACTATTCCAACGACGCAGAATTATATCACAAAGCCATCCATATAGAATTATGTTAAATTAATAAAAAAAAAAAAAAAAAAAAAAAAAAAAAAAAAAAGAAGCACTTCGCAACTCGCAAATCTATTAGCAATGATGACAAAGCTATCGGGACTGGATTAAAAAAATAGACGACACAATCCCAAAACTACAAAAACAACCGGCATTCGTCACGATTTAAGAACACAAGGAGAACACAAGGAGAATTTCCTAAATAAGCCCCAATACCGACTGCTCAAACCATCCAAAAATAATATTAGTTTTAGCAGCAAAACCATTATGGAAAGACCGTGTAAATATACTAAAATGGCTTTAGGTAGAAACCAGTGGTGAAATACAGCCAAAGCTATTGAAAGGTTCAGTTCTATAAATAAGAGTAGAATGAACATTTTTACAGTCCGATATCTGTGACTCCTACCCATCCACCTCGGATGATCTATAGATGGCCTCTATTGATTTAGTAAATAACTACTGCCATATTTCTGGCCAAGAAGTAAATATCAGAAGAACGTCAGAAAAAACGGGTTCTATAGCACGACGGAACTGTATGGACTCTATGAAAAATAATCCAGACATTTGGGTATTCATGGGAGTACATGATTCTGTGGAAGCATATAAACTTGTAGGGATACTGTTACTATAAAAACTCAGATTTATCTCTGATATAAAGAAAAAAAAACATCGGTAGAAACAGAGACGACGGGATAATGGTCCTTCGTAAACTGAGACCAAGACAAGCATACCGGATAAGAAAGGACCTAAATAAATTCTTTAAGGACCATGATCTAAACATTACCACGAATACCAATGCTAAACTGATAAATTTCCTAAACGTTACATATGACCTGAGTAAGTTCATATGTAAATCTTACACTAGGGTTTCATACAACCTCAGATATGTCGACAGAAAATCTAGTCACAATAAAAGGATACTTGACAAGTTGCACAAATCAGTAAAATAAAGGTTATCGACCAACTCCAATAACAAAGAAATATTCGACGATAATTAAGCTAGATATAAGAAAGTGTTAGAACAGAGCAGCCATAAAGTGATATTAGAGTATGCAGAAAAAGATAGCAATTTTAAAGCTAAAATAATTCAAACGTAACATAATATGTTTCAAACCGCCATACAACAGTAATGTCAAAACCAATATATGGAGAATTTTCATGAATTTAATTTACAAACACTTTGGTCATTCCCCAACATTAAAAAAATATTTTCAGCAAAAGTATTTGGTGTAAAAATAATGTCGTTTTCTGACATAGTAACGTATGTGAGAAAATTATTTTTGCACCAACCTAATAATATTATGGTAAGCTTATTTCCTTTCTTCTATTTAATCTTTATTTAAAGAAAAAAACCTATTATGGAAATTTTTGTAACTTTGTATAATATTTATGCATTACACCCTAATCTTTACTCGGTAAAAATTTCATTGCTAATCATGAATTACTTTTTAAGTAATACACATATTTATGTCTTTGTTGTTTCCGTTCCTTATAATATGGCCGCTACTGTACCTGTACAGAAAACATATAATTATTGTAGAGGAAAATAGTGATTAGTGGTGGGGTCAAAAAGTGCAGTGCGGTGCGAGTTTTTCTTCTCTGTTAAATTTTAATCCCCACCTTCAGAGTCTGTCTATATTTCTGAGATGAGGTATTATGTACATTATTTACATTATTCAGACTATTGTCCTCATCTTTGTCGCCATATTTAATACAACGTTTCGGCCGTTGTACGCTCCGGCCTTCTTCAGGTGTCCTCAAGGACACATGGCACAGTGGATAAAGGCGTTGGTTAGATCCAGTGACAGGACCCAAAGAGTGTGAGTTCAATACCCGGTTAAGGCAGTGGAGAACTTTCAGAGGGGAATTAACAGGAGATAACTGATAACTGACATCCATCAAACATGGCACGTGAAACTAGAACAGTCTACCCCAGTGAGCGAAATAAAGGGTTCAGTTCGAAATTCCAACCACCTGAAGAAGGCCGGAGCGTACAACGGTCGAAACGTTGTGATAAATATGGCGACAAAGATGAGGAAAATAGTCCGAATAATGTAAATAATGCCCTCCTTCACCTTTAGGCCTTTCCTGTTCTTTCTTCTGTTACACCTCTCTCTAGAGTTTTCATACATTTCTCTCTCACATTTCTTTCCCACGCCCACACATACACTCTCACTAAAACTTTGTTTTTTTATACCGTGTGTTATATTTTCCGATTTCTTTTTTCAATTTGTAGGTCTGATGCATTGGATCGTGATTACGATTCCAATGTAATAAATTATAACCATGGAATATTAGTGTTTGAGCCTTTTATTATATATATATATATATATATATATATATATATATATGATATTATAAATTAATTGATAATATTAATGCTCTGTAAATTTACATTGAGCACTATTTTGTAAAAATAAAAATATCTATAAGAACACCGGATTATATATCTTACTGTTCTTTCTTTTTATTTATACATACATACATACATATATATATATATATATATATATATATATATATATATATATATATATATATATATATATATATATATATATATATTAAGGTATCCCTAGGCATTTTTTATCAACTGACCTCCCAAATAGATCTTATACTGTAAAAATATTTTCTGACTTTAAATAACCTGCAAAAGGCTGATAAGCCGTAAAAATTGAATCAATAAATCAATCAACCTCTTATATGGAACTCTTCCTATCACCTTCTCTGTCCTTACACCATTCGCTTTGAGTAGTACTTAGGCATTGATATTGAGTGAACAATACCAAAAAACTAAAAACTTGGTATCTATGCTGGTGACACAACCATTTACATCTAGCATTTCGATAATGTCAAGTTGGTGGCCGATGTCAAAAACGCCGTTCATTCTGTTGTTAACTGGGGCAAATGATGGCTTGTTAATTTTCATGCCACCCCACAAAAAAAAAACTTACTCTATATTAATCATCTGAGAGGCCTTCAATCAGCGTGGCTGATGCTAACCTCCAGGTGAGTACCTCGTTGTGTCTTCTCGGGCTAACATTCTCGGTTGACATGATGCAGCAAGACTATTGAATCCACTGCTAGGTCATCCGCTCAGAAAGTTGGTACTAGACAATCTAAAGAAATTCTTGATAAAATCTAAAGAAGAATCAACAGTATTATTGTTTGGGACCTGGCGTCTCGGCTTTAGTCACTTTCTCCCCGGCGTAAGGTTGCCTCCCTCTTCGTTTTCTGTGCGTTGATATTTACCAGCCTGGGTAGCATGTGGCACAAGGCCGAGTTTAATGTGGGGCAACTCGAGCCCGTTGGCTCGGCCAAGAATTCCCCGTAGACGCCGTATAAAACGGGGTCGGGTAGCTGTTTCCCGAGACGAGACTCTGCCCTTCGACAGAGCCTCGTCCGGGTTCCTCTCTGCCCAAAGACTGAGAGTACGACAGCAGCTGCGAACAGTCACAGCCCAGTAGAACAATCTATACGACTGTTACATTTAACAACCCCCCACGAGGAATGTATGTGGGATAAGGCCGAGTTTAACGTGGGTTTCTCCGAGCCAGTAGGCTCGGCCAAAAATATTCCCTTAGAACCAGCATAAGCAAGTTCGGATCTGTCTACCTCCCCGTACGAAACTTTGCCCTTCGGCAAAGCTTCGTCCGGGTTCCTCTCTGCTCAAGGCAGAGAGTTTGACAGTTGAACAGACTAGAGCACGGTTTTCCCCAAAACCTTCTCTACTAATAATCTCGTATTAGGCGGAAGAGTCCAACTTTAAAGGGAGGAGACCACAACAGTATTTATAATGTGTGTAATATTACACATTGTGCTTTTGTTAATATAATAATGCTTGATGCATTATACTAGAATTACAAACTATATATATATATATATATATATATATATATATATATATATATACACGTTTGTTTTTCTTCACCGGTAGTACGACTCGGAGCTTCATACAAAACACAATAGTCAGGTACTGAGTTATGACTGACAGTTATCTAATCTAAAATTCTGTTCAATATATCTGGTAACTGCAATCATGAGACTGGTCCGATTTTATACGAGGATTGATTTTTTTTTTAATTTTATATTTAAAATAAATGTAAAATAATTATGAATTTTATATGTCAAATAAACAGAAAAAAAACCCACACACATATCCACAGAAATTATTTACTTCAAGTTACAAATGTAGATTTACAATCTTAATATAAATATGTTTTATGGGGTTTATTTTCTTGCTTAGGATAAATTTGATTAAAACAAAAACAAAATCTATTTACAACAGTTAGTAGTTGGAAATATCCGGCACTTTTTTTCCATTTCCTGAAAGACTTCAGTAACATTGTGGTCAGGAGAGTGTTAGTCCCACAGAACCATTCCATTCTCTATTCTGTCACGATTTCAAGATCGCCAAGTCTATTACGTGTGGTCTAACCTTTACGTTTACGTGTTCACAAATGCCTCTTGTTTATTACCAGAGACAGTTTAGCATCACGTCTCCTAAAATATTCAGATCTTGCTCAGTATGCCCTGACACTCAAACCGCGAAATGGATTTTAAGAGTTTCCGTCAATCGTCGGATATCCAACCCATCCGGTCACGATTTCCTGCGTTTGGGGTTCCATTGTTATGTAATTTTTCCCCTCTGTTATTATGGACACGGATTTTAATATTTTCTGAGTTTTTCAGCTCTCGGGCAAGGTCCTGGTTATTCTATAAGTTCTTAGCTTCTACTTTGTGGTCTGTTGAGAGAGATATAATGTGTTTCACAATTCTTTGTGTACCTTAATTTGTGCCCGATCTTTTTGTTTCAAATTGTGAAATACCCTGTACTTGCCCAAAACAGGCTTATGTCAGGCCCCTTTGAAAATGCTACCCAGTACTACCCGCCGTATGGCCAGGTCATCGGCAACTAAGCCCCGGTTCCATTACTAGACTATTGAGGAGGATGGCTAGACATCTAACATGATTAAAAACAACCAAAGGATTGATGTCTTCTCGTAGCGTCAGTGGCAATCGATCATAATGGGGTAGACTTAGCTTCATAGCTATTCAGTACGAGTTATGGGCGGTGGGCTTTAATGGCCACGAGACTGTAACCAAAGAGAATTTAGAAGACGGAGGAGATCAGCTGCGGTCTGAAGTTGAGTGTGATAAATCCCGCCCGGTCTACAACTGTTGAAAGAAAGCAGCGGCCTCTCTGATATTTCCTGTTGACTTTATTCTCTTTCTCTTTTCAGATTATTGCTGGGGAAATAGTTAGCATTTTAATCTATTTAACCAAATATGGCGAAATCATTGCCTTGGACGATGAAGCTGAAAATTTTTTGTGTGAAGACATATTACGATATTAAGTAAATCTTTCAAGATTGCTGAAGCAAGATGCAGAGGGGAGTTCAATTTCAACACATTTCCAAATTTCTTTCCCTGGGGGTACCTCAAGGACAACATCTACCAGGGCAGCTCTTGCACCATTGTTGCATTGAAGGCAGTCACCACTGAGAAGATACGTGCAATCACCCATGAAGAATATGCACACGTTATCAAAAACTTTGCATTCAACAGAGCCTTCAAATGAACAGCGGGCACCTGGAGCATGTACTCTAGGGTACCTCTTGACATTTTTGGTTCATGTTTGAAACTAAATGGTTGCAGATATTAAAAATGTTACCCAATTAACAGATCCGTTTTGCTTGTCGGGATAGAGGGGGCTGTCTAGGTAAATATTTTGCGATTATTATTATTATTATTATTATTATTATTATTTTCTTTGATTTCTGGCGTTTACACATTTCTTTCCGGGTCCCGCCCAAGGACCTAAAGTTAGAAATGTCATCATGACACTTTCCACTGACAAAAAAAAAAGAAAAAAAAAATTACATAGACAAAGCCATTCATAAAGTGTGGGCTGTACTTCTCAGAAAAAGTTTTTGCATCTCTTTGAGGCATTGACTTCCAGGAATCCCTTCGATTAGTCCACTGGAATCTTTTCCAACCAATCCTAGGGCTCCAACTACAACAGGGAGTGTTGATGTTCCCATGTGCCATATTTTTGAGATTTCTATTTCAAGGTCCTTGTATTTTGACAGCTTTTTGAATATCATCAAAGATACATTGCAGTCTGCAGGGATTGCCATATCAATAAGCAGGCACATTATTATTATTATTATTATTATTGTTGTTGTTGTTTTAACTTTTTGGTTCATACTGATACAAAGATTACTGTCAGATATTATGCTTCCGTTCGGATAATCGTTTTCATTACGGGTGTTTTAAACCAAGATGTACGACTTCAAACAGATAGCACATCTTGCGGAATATTTGCAGTGCCAAGTAACGCGGACTTCTCAAGCAACGGAATACTAAGGTTAATTACTATTCCTATTAATATAGGTCTTTTAATTTTGGTAGTATACAAGCCAAAACTCCATTAATAGCTTCCACTATGGCGGACTAAACAGCCCACATTCTACCAAATTCAATCAGGAGGTTTATTCATTTTCTGACTGCTGGAAACTTCCCATTCCAAAAGGCAGTACCTGCTCCTATTTATAGGTGGGAGAGTCCGCATGGGTATATTACCATAACAATTATATTGCCCTGTTCTTACATTGAGCTCTCTTTGACCTAATGTCCTCCCTGGAAATATCGCTACTAATTATCAATTGATATTATTCATATTATATATATATATATATATATATATATATATATATATATGAAGAAAAATATACGGAAAAAACAAACAAAATCCTTATATGCAATAATGCTGTTTTAATGTTAATATGTCGACGTCGGACGTTTCGGCCAACTGAAAGTTTTATACGACCAGCGTTCCGTTTTAAACATGGCCACGTTGTCACCACGTAGGCGACGTTGTGAAAACATATTCCTAAATTTGAATATTTTTTATCTGTTTGGATAAGTCTTGTTCTTGTGATTTTTATTTGTTTTTTCCGTATATTTTTCTTCATACTGTCGGATCTATATCCATATATTTGCTTACATATATATATATATATATATATATATAGTCATCGACAGACAGACTGTTTCGCTGTATCACAGCTCTTCCGTGTGGCTAGACGTCCGATTTCCACAAGCCGGTATCGAAACTCGACCAATTTGGCATCATTCAGAGATCCTACTCCTAAGCCGTCGACGCACGACAGAGAGAAAGGGAAATTTTAGCGTTTTCTATACAGATACGCTAGCGGCTAAGAGAACTCAGTTCGTACTTGCAGAGTAATGCATTCATAGCAGCTGCAGACAATGTTTTTATTAAATTTACTCTTTTCTCTAGAGACCTCTATCGAAGGGTATATATATATATATATCGTTTGGTAGCTTCAAGGATGTTGTTGAAATACCAATTTGAGGTGCTGCTGTGTAATTCCCCAAAATGGTCGGTAAGTTAAAGTCGTAAATACGTATAGACATTCTGTCGAGGGAAAACCCCTGATATTTACATAACCAGTGTTTTTAAAGGGAATCCCAGAATTAACTAGCTATTTTAATGAAATCGGGCAATTATTTTCAAAACTGACACAATTTTATATTTATTAATTATGATGTGGAGTAATGGATAGCGGCTGGGACTGAGGAATCGGGGAGCCGATTTCGAGTTCCAGTCGAATCCATTACATTAACTTACGTGGTATTTATCCTCTTCATCTCCCTCCATAGCTATGGGTAAATAGCAGGACAGGCAGGGTTATATAGCCTTGGATGACAACGGCTCTAGAAGGAACATTCCGAATTCAAAACTTGGGGAAGGTTGTTTGCGGCACACAATGCACCAGGCCCTTCAAAACTGTTGGTTCAGCACAAAGCCTTTACCACTATAATCAAATCATATGCGCTGGCAAATAGCAGGACATGTTTACCATGTTCGCCATAGTCTATGAATATAGAATACAGCGCAGTGGAAGCCTGCTGGGCTCATAACATTTGGTGACCATGTTCACCATAGTCTATGAATATAGAATACAGCGCATTGGAAGCCTGCTGGGCTCATAACCTTTGTTGACCATGTTAACCATAGTCTATGAATATAGAATACAGCGCAGTGAAAGCCTGCTGGGCTCATAACCTCTGTTGACCATGTTCACCATAGTCTATGAATATAGAATACAGCGCAGTGGAAGCCGGCTGGGCTCATAACCTTTGTTGACCATGTTCACCATAGTCTATGAATATAGAATACAGCGCAGTGGAAGCCTGCTGGGCTCATAATATTTGTTGACCATGTTCACCATAGTCTTTGAATATAGAATACAGCGCAGTGGAAGCCTGCTGGGCTCATAACCTCTGTTGGCCATGTTCCCCATAGTCTATGAATATAGAATACAGCGCAGTGGAAGCCTGCTGGGCTCATAACCTCTGTTGACCATGTTCACCATAGTCTATGAATATAGAATACAGCGCAGTGGAAGCCTGCTGGGCTCATAGCCTTTGTTGACCATGTTCACCATAGTCTATGAATATAGAATACAGCGCAGTGGAAGCCTGCTGGGCTCATAATATTTGTTGACCATGTTCACCATAGTCTATGAATATAGAATACAGCGCAGTGGAAGCCTGCTGGGCTCATAACCTTTGTTGACCATGTTCACCATAGTCTATGAATATAGAATACAGCGCAGTGAAAGCCTGCTGGGCTCATAACCTCTGTTGACCATGTTCACCATAGTCTATGAATATAGAATACAGCGCAGTGGAAGCCTGCTGGGCTCATAACCTTTGTTGACCATGTTCACCATAGTCTATGAATATAGAATACAGCGCAGTGGAAGCCTGCTGGGCTCATAACCTCTGTTGACCATGTTCACCATAGTCTATGAATATAGAATACAGCGCAGTGGAAGCCTGCTGGGCTCATAACCTTTGTTGACCATGTTCACCATAGTCTATGAATATAAAATACAGCGCAGTGGAAGCCTGTTGGGCTCATAACCTCTCTTGACCAAGTTCACCATAGTCTATGAATATAGAATACAGCGCAGTGGAAGCCTGCTGGGCTCATAATATTTGTTGACCATGTTCACCATAGTCTTTGAATATAGAATACAGCGCAGTGGAAGCCTGCTGGGCTCATAACCTCTGTTGGCCATGTTCCCCATAGTCTATGAATATAGAATACAGCGCAGTGGAAGCCTGCTGGGCTCATAACCTCTGTTGACCATGTTCACCATAGTCTATGAATATAGAATACAGCGCAGTGGAAGCCTGCTGGGCTCATAGCCTTTGTTGACCATGTTCACCATAGTCTATGAATATAGAATACAGCGCAGTGGAAGCCTGCTGGGCTCATAATATTTGTTGACTATGTTCACCATAGTCTATGAATATAGAATACAGCGCAGTGGAAGCCTGCTGGGCTCATAACCTTTGTTGACCATGTTCACCATAGTCTATGAATATAGAATACAGCGCAGTGGAAGCCTGCTGGGCTCATAACCTCTGTTGACCATGTTCACCATAGTCTATGAATATAGAATACAGCGCAGTGGAAGCCTGCTGGGCTCATAATATTTGTTGACCATGTTCACCATAGTCTATGAATATAGAATACAGCGGAGTGGAAGCCTGCTGGGCTCATAGCCTTTGTTGACCATGTTCACCATAGTCTATGAATATAGAATACAGCGCAGTGGAAGCCTGCTGGGCTCATAACCTCTGTTGACCATGTTCACCATAGTCTATGAATATAGAATACAGCGCAGTCGAACCCTGCTGGGCTCATACCCTTTGTTGACTATGTTCACCATAGTCAATGAATATAGAATACAGCGCAGTGGAAGCCTGCTGGGCTCATAACCTTTGTTGACCATGTTCACCATAGTCTATGAATATAGAATACAGCGCAGTGGAAGCCTGCTGGGCTCATAACCTCTGTTGACCATGTTCACCATAGTCTATGAATATAGAATACAGCGCAGTGGAAGCCTGCTGGGCTCATAATATTTGTTGACCATGTTCACCATAGTCTATGAATATAGAATACAGCGGAGTGGAAGCCTGCTGGGCTCATAGCCTTTGTTGACCATGTTCACCATAGTCTATGAATATAGAATACAGCGCAGTGGAAGCCTGCTGGGCTCATAACCTTTGTTGACCATGTTCACCATAGTCTATGAATATAGAATACAGCGCAGTGGAAGCCTGCTGGGCTCATAACCTTTGTTGACCATGTTCACCATAGTCTATGAATATAAAATACAGCGCAGTGGAAGCCTGTTGGGCTCATAACCTCTCTTGACCAAGTTCACCATAGTCTATGAATATAGAATACAGCGCAGTGGAAGCCTGCTGGGCTCATAATATTTGTTGACCATGTTCACCATAGTCTTTGAATATAGAATACAGCGCAGTGGAAGCCTGCTGGGCTCATAACCTCTGTTGGCCATGTTCCCCATAGTCTATGAATATAGAATACAGCGCAGTGGAAGCCTGCTGGGCTCATAACCTCTGTTGACCATGTTCACCATAGTCTATGAATATAGAATACAGCGCAGTGGAAGCCTGCTGGGCTCATAGCCTTTGTTGACCATGTTCACCATAGTCTATGAATATAGAATACAGCGCAGTGGAAGCCTGCTGGGCTCATAATATTTGTTGACCATGTTCACCATAGTCTATGAATATAGAATACAGCGCAGTGGAAGCCTGCTGGGCTCATAACCTTTGTTGACCATGTTCACCATAGTCTATGAATATAGAATACAGCGCAGTGGAAGCCTGCTGGGCTCATAACCTCTGTTGACCATGTTCACCATAGTCTATGAATATAGAATACAGCGCAGTGGAAGCCTGCTGGGCTCATAATATTTGTTGACCATGTTCACCATAGTCTATGAATATAGAATACAGCGGAGTGGAAGCCTGCTGGGCTCATAGCCTTTGTTGACCATGTTCACCATAGTCTATGAATATAGAATACAGCGCAGTGGAAGCCTGCTGGGCTCATAACCTCTGTTGACCATGTTCACCATAGTCTATGAATATAGAATACAGCGCAGTCGAACCCTGCTGGGCTCATACCCTTTGTTGACTATGTTCACCATAGTCAATGAATATAGAATACAGCGCAGTGGAAGCCTGCTGGGCTCATAACCTTTGTTGACCATGTTCACCATAGTCTATGAATATAGAATACAGCGCAGTGGAAGCCTGCTGGGCTCATAACCTCTGTTGACCATGTTCACCATAGTCTATGAATATAGAATACAGCGCAGTGGAAGCCTGCTAGGCTCATAACCTCTGTTGACCATGTTCACCATAGTCTATGAATATAGAACACAGCGCCGTACGTAATCTGTTCAATGAAACACTCTACTGAATCTGACTATATCGCCAATACCACTAGCAGTTGTTCCGTAATTCTTCAGGCTGGCAGCGAATATTCGGGAAAAACATGGCCGCCTTTATACACGTCGCATTGAATATTTTGAGACTTCTGATTGTTTAATCCTTCTATTGATTAACTATAAATTGAGTCAGCTCATTTTGGCATGCTCACTAGTACACCAGGGTACCCAAAAATTCCAACAGGACAGACCGTGTTCTATAGCCTTTGATGGCAACTGGTCTACCACAGAAAGAAATAGCAACCTACTAGAGGAAAAAGATCTGCTTCGTCTTTCATATATAGAAAGATACATAATCGTGTAAGCGTGTATCACGCATGGCACATAACCGACTAGGAGGCACGGATTGAGGAATCGGATAGCTGAGTTCGAATTCCAGTAAAATCCATTACATTCTCTTACGTGCTAATACGCTTTGGAAAGGTATGAATCCTAATCTTCTACCCCAGCTATGGGTAAATAGAAAGACAGACCGGGTTCTATAGCCTTGGATGGCAACTGGTCTACCGCAGAAAGAAATGGCAACCGACTGCGGGGAAAATATCTGCCTCGTTAATCATGTATTCAAAGATACATTATCGCCTAAGCGTGTATTACACATGGCACATAACTGACTAGGAGGCACGGATTGAGGAATCGGAGAACCGAGTTCGAATTCCAGTCGAATTCATTACATTCACTTACGTGCCAATACCCTTGGGAAAAGTATTAATTCTCTTCTTCTCTCGCCAGCTATGGGTAAATAACAGGATAGACCGGGTTCTATAACCTTGGAAGCGCAGAAAGATATGGCGACCTACTGCGGGAATAAATCTGCCTCGTCAGTCATGTATCGAAAGTGACATGATTGCCTAAGCGTGTATCACATATGACACATAACTAACGGAATTATGATACAAAAGAAATAGATTTATAAATCTTACGTCAAATCTTTCTTGAAAATTTTCAACATGCGCTCCGTCTGTAGCCGTACGAATTTGAAATCTATTCTAAGCGTTGCGAAACATACTTGGAAGCATTTCAGGAATTTTTTCCCGCATTATTGAAGGCGTTCTTTAAGCTCAGCTAAACTATTGATATTTTGGCAATAAACCATTGTTTTTATGAAACCCCACCAAACGAAATCCTGTGGGGTCAACAAGGATGTGTTCGTGTGCATTCATTATTAATTGGCTTCTGAAAGCGAATGGGAATAAATTAGAAAAAAATTATAAGCTTCTAAACGTAACAAAATTAGAAATTCATACACTTGTAACATTAAAAACGATGAAAAAAATAAAAGAGATTTCAAAAAACGGTTCCATTTCACTGAAATAGATAGTTAATTCTGGGGTAACCTGTAGTCTATTACACAGGGGGATTGAAAAGTAACCCTAATATTAAAATAGTTATAATTTATTTATTAACTATAATGTCTACAAGCAACGGATATGAGAGGAAAGCGTTTAGCGTGATGTTTTATTTCAAATTCAATATGGACACCAGATTTCGCTGTCAGCTTCTTGATCAACCCAGGAATCGCATCAACTGATTTCACCAGCAACTCTTGTGGTATGGAAGACATTACTTCTTATATTCGACCTTCAAGTTCGTGGTTTGGTATAGCGGACTCGATCCTTTAACCAACCCCAAAGAAAAAAAAAGTCATAGGGTATTAAATCAAGACTCTTGGCGAGTCACTCATACCTAAAATAGGAAGTTACATTACAATCTTCCTATAGTATTATATTTATAAAACACTTCCGAGTAGATGAGCAGTTCCACAGAATGTAATTTTCTGATTCTCATGTAAACAGGGGCTATGAGTGATCATGTTAATGTTCTTATCTATACGGTATGCCTCGATGAACGAAATAATTACAATACTTGTAGGAAGCTGTCTACTTGTTATCATCAGTACCCGAATAAAACAAATATGGTATGAGACTAACGGTTATATACGGCCAGTCAGTTATGTCCCATCCGTGATACACTCTTAGGCGATCATTTATCTTTCGATACATGACTGACTAGGCAGATTTTTTTCTCGCAATAGGTTGCCATTTCTTTCTGCGGTAGACCAGTTGCCAACCAAGGCTGTAGAACCCGGTCTGTCCGGCTACTTACCCATTGCTGGGGAGAGAAGGAGAGGATTCATACCTTTCCCAAGGCTATTAGCACGTAAGTGAATGTAACAGATTCGATTCGAATTCGAACTCGGCTCTCCGATTCCTCAATCCGTTACTCCACCGTGCCTCCACAAGCAGTATTTGATATAATTTTAATATGTCTTAATGGCGGTCCAAAATATATTTCAAGATTGATTCCAGTTTCAAAGTTAACATCTGCTTGACAGAACACGACACTCTACAGGCTGGTTTGAATTCATTTTTCCTTCTCCTAGACGTGTTGGCATCCAAGGCTATAGAAGCCAGTCTGTTCTGCTATTTACCCATAGCTGGAGGGAGAAGAAGAGGATTCATACCATTCCCAAGGCTATTAGCACGTAAGTGAATGTAATGGATTCGACTGGAATTCCTTAATCCGAGCCGCAATCCATTATTCTAAATATGCTCGATATATCAGACATTCATACTAACGTAAACTCTAGACCAAATTTAAAGAAAAAAAAAACCTTCGGTAACTTCCTCCTACAGTTATGAACTTGATTTTAATAATAGAATCCTTTTCTTTGGTTTTTTTTTTTATATAAGTCAACAGTCATAATTTTACTATTTCACAGTATCAAAAAATTACAAAACGCAAACTCGCATCTTCCCCATTACAATAGTGAATATTCACACAGATAGAAAATAGCAGTTTCGGAAGAAAAAAAAAACCGTGATTAATCAAGTTAAAATAATTTCTTCTTTGTACCTATTATTTTATAAAGAATTCAGACAGTTATGTGCCATGTGTGATACACGCTTAGGCGATTATGTATCTTTCGATACATGACTGCCGAGGCAGATTTTTTTACACCCAGTAGGTTGCCATCTCTTTCTGCGGTAGACCAATTTCCATCCAAGACTGTAAAACCTGGTCTGTCTTGTTACTTACCCATAGGAGAAGAAGAGGATTCATACTTTTCTTAAGGGTATCAGCACGTATGTGAATGTAATGGATTCGATTGGATTTCGAACTCAGCTCTCTTATTCCTCAATCCGTGCTTATATTATGTGTTTAGGGTTTGTGATTGCTTGTATCTCGTGACTGGAGTTCTTGAGGGTTAGTAAACTCCTCTCTACAATGTCACCTTTCAATGCTAAGACGCACGATGATTTTTAAACCGTATTTCTTTATTTCAGGAAATAATTGCGTCTTAACATATGGAAAATACTGCAGCTTTTATATGTCATTATGAAGTCCCAAAGGATAGTAACCTCATAGTATTTGTATGACTCCTTCAACGTGATGTTAACACAATTTTTCTGCGAACTGACATATCTTCCAGTAATTATATAGCTCAAACTTATGTTGATCTTTGTATTAGATAACTACGTACTATGTAGTCAGCTGTCTGAACATAGTGTTCACATTATATACATATTGAGCGGGAAGCATTATGATAATTGACTGCTAATTTCTGGTAAATAATCTTTGATGATGTGCTGCCATTATAAATGCCTCCGTCGCTACTTTTAGTGCATTATTATTACTATCATATGGCAACTTCGATGTGGTTTAATGTTTAGCAAGCGTGTCTCGCTAGATTAATTACGACTGAGTACTGAGTTCGATCCCCACTTGGTGCTCCATTATTTTGGCCTTGCACCATATGTAATCTACGCTTACTAAATCGCTATCATTATTATATTATCGTCCTTATATTTCGATGTCAGCTATAGCTACATTACCTATCAAGTCTGCGGGAAGACTTAAGTGATGTATTTTTATGGATACATTTCATAATTTGTTTTTCTCTCAGAATATCACTAGCGTTGCATGGAGAAAGTTCTTCTCAGTGTTTGGGCTGTACTTATCAAGACATTTTTTGTATTTCTCTTAAGCTGGGATTTGCAGGGATTTTTTCTGTGTTGTTGTTTTCCTTTTTTATCATTCCAAGCGCACCTACTATGACTGGTATTATTCTTGTTTTCAATTTCCATAGTTTATTATTATTATTATTATTATTATTATATTTCGATTTCTGCTATGGTCACACTACCTACTAAGTCTGCTGGAAGACCCAAGGCAGATAGTTGTGTGTTTTTATAGGTACATTTCATGATTTGTTTTCGTAACTCTCATAACATCACGAGCGTTACATGGACAAAGTTTTTCTTAGCTGTACTTGGACAAAGTTTTTCTTAGCTGTACTTATCAAAACATGTTTTTGTATTTCTCTTAACCTTCGATTTGCAGGGATTTTTTCTGTGTTGTTGAGTTCCTTTTTTATCATTCCAAGCGCACCTACTATGACGGGTATTATTCTTGTTTTCAGTTTCCACATTTCTCTTGATTATTATTATTATTATTATTATTATTATTATGTTTGTTCCTTCGTTCCGTAGTTAGCACGTGCATTACGTCCTGCCAATACTTAATAAATAATGGAAAGACAAAAAACACGTTGTTTCAATTCAGTGAAGAAATTACGAAAAAAAAAAAAACACGAAAGAAACAGGAGGCGGCCACTCTATCATGATTGTCGTCTGTTTTAGTGAAATGGGAAACCTCGCCAATCTTTAATCTTTTAATTTCTAACCTCTTACATTATTATTATTATTATTATTATTATTATTATTATTATTATTATTTCCTTTGATTTCTGGTGTGTACACTTTTCTTCCCAGGTCCTGCCCAGAGACCTAAGGTTAGAAATGGCATTATGACATTTTCCAAGACCAATTAAAAAAAAAAAAAAAAAAAAGACAAGAAAAAGAAACACAAACATATTTTACATAGATAAACCCCTTCTTAAGGTGTGGCCTGTACACGTGAGAACAATTTTTTTGTGTTTCTTTAGGGCATGGACTTCCAGGAATCCCTTTAATTTGTCTACTGGAATCTTTTCCAACCAATCCAAGGGCTCCATCTGCAACAGGGACTGTTGATGTTCCATGTGTCACACTTTTGAGATTTCGATTGTATTTTTTGTTGTTATTATTATTATTATTATTATTATTATTATTATTATTATTATTCCTTTGATTTCTGGGGTATACACTTTTCTTTCCAGGTCCTGCCCAGCGACCTCAGGTCAGAAATGGCATCATTATATTTTCCACTGACTAATGAAAAAACACACACACATATTTTACATAGATTTATTATTATTATTATTATTATTATTATTAGCTATTTATTTAGTTAGCGCTTTCTTTCGTTATGCCATGAAATGGATTATTCCGTTTTGATCTCGAAGAAAGACGATGATGACATATCAGAGAAGCTGTTTGGATTCAGTAAAAAACAGAAAGAGGAAACGATAATGCTCTCATATGTTTAACGTCAGCTTCAGTGAGATGGAAAACCTTGCCAGATCCCAAAACTTTCATTTATCCCCTCTTACTTTGTTTGATAACGCCCTGCATCCATAGTTATTATTGTTGTTGTAATGTTTAGTTAAAGATGTTAAACCCACGTATTTAACGAGGCAATACAGTAATATCCACGGATATTTTATAGTCGTGGAACTCGCCATGAGCTAATTCAATCATCAAATTAAGAGTAATGATTTGTCAGAAACTTAAAATAGAAAAATTGTGAAATTTCTATGGGTACCATTGGTTACTATTACTTTTATTCTTCTTTCTATCAAATCTGTGACTGTCCTTGTAATAGTGTTGTGTTCATAATGCATCGGTCGAAAGCTTCTCCGATTAGCATCCACTCCGCTTGTCTGAGTTTCCCGCCCATCGCCATTAACTCCAGCTTCGTTTATTAACTGGTTGTGGCAATTTTGTTCTCTCTTCCTTGTTTCGTGACTCCACAATAATTTCCGAGTCTGTCTCGACGCTTGGCCGGAGAATGTCAATTTAAAACCCGTAAATTCAATTAACCAATTCCATTCGAGACAGACAGTAGGCGGTTTTATTAAGCGTAAAAAAAGAATTCTTCGACTTAAAACACAAACATTATTTACTACGATTCCTTCGTCAGTATAATGTTCATTGATATGAACATTTCGTTAATATTATTTTTAACCGATGAACATTTGAATGAACTGGTAACTAAATACAAGAACACATTCTTAGCTGAATCAACAATAATGTGAGTGGTTAGAACTTTCGGATTCTGACCATGCGACCCGTGTTCGAATCTCATCATGGTCGATTTGTCAGCGATTTTCTGGTGTTATCGGACTGGAAGGGTCGATCCCAGCCGGTGGCACCTTTGGAAAATGCCTGCAAAACCATACCACGGGTGGAGTGAAATTGGGTAGATGGAACCCTTAGGAGCCGTCGTTAGCTGTGCTAGCACGAAGTCACAAGTCATCGATGCTGAGGGCTTGAGCGTGCTGGCCTTGTTCATATTGTTGATCATGCTAGATAACACGCTCTTTCCCAGAAACTGTAACTAAGGTCTGCTCAGCATAGTTGCAGTATAAACCACAGGTGGGCTCTGTGGCATTTGACTAGACACAAAATGTGCCCGAGCAAGCGCCTGCAACAGGGATTGGACGGGCATCCTCGAGTAGAAAAAAAACAACACAAAAAGAAGCTACCCAAGAATCTGAAGAAATCCTCTTCCTACTACTAATAATAATAATGATAATAATCCTGTTATGATTGTGCTTGTCACTCCCTTTCTTAGTTCGCACGACCGTTATGCCCTGCCAATAATTAATAAATAATGGACTATTCCGTTTTGAAGACGCAATAACATGGAAAATTACACTACTTGATTTCAATGATAAAAAGAAAGAAAAAGGGAAATTAGAAATATAGTCACCCAGAATATGTTGATCGGAACAGATACTACACTTTTATTTAAGGGCAAGAAGTATGGCGACCGCAACAAAAGCGTCACATTACAGACGCACAGTATTGAATGACAGAAACCGGGTCAGGTAGTCGCCAAAATAAGTGCCATAAATAAAATAATGTTTGCTGAATTATTTTTCAATTATTTGTTATGGGGTCCTCCATTTTTTCATATAAGTGGACTCGACCAAAGTGTTACTGGGACTGCTGCCGTTAAATACCCAGAGTCAGTCAGAGATTGAGGGAGATTGAGAAATATTGAGAGTGTGAGACAGAGATTGTGATTGAGTTGGAGGTAGAGTAATAGTGTGAGGTAACCGCTTGTAGAAGTCAGTTACAAGCACGTAGACTCTAAGGAAGTCCTACTTCGAGACTATATCTATATATATTATTATAACGACTAACCGCGTTCCTGGATTTACTAACAGAATTACCCATTGTATTATTGTGTAAATACATTTAATTTCTTATCTTTAATACTTACGTTTGTCATTCATTAGAGACCGAATTTCATCTCGGAATCCACAGCATTATTATTAACAGAAATTTTCGCAGTCCACTAACAAGATGTTTAGCTCGTTTTTCTAGCCAGAATCTCTTTTACGCATTTAGAAGTTTACCATTCGTCTATGTAGCGAATATTGTCACCAAATCTGCTCTGGTGCTTCTGATGCGTATCTTGAGACTGAAGACAAAATCTAAAGAAGAATCTGCAATATTATAGGTCCTGTCTTGATCTGGCATCTCAGCTTCAGCCGCTTTCACCTCCCTGTAACATCGCTTCCCTTATCTATAAACACTTTGATGATAATTGTCCTGGTGTACTTTCCCTTTTGATACTAGATTGGCAGCTAGGTCTCATAATTTAAATGTCGCCATTGCTAGATATAACCGTAACAATAAATTCTTTTCTCGAACTTCTCGCTTGTGGAACTCTCTTCTTGCTTTCCTGCCAACTACGTTTTTCAAAGAAATTAAATTAAACGTCAATCGTCCTCTTCTGTCTCCTGTTTTTTTTTAATATTTTCACCGCGAGGAAGACAATAAAGCCACTCGGATGCAAGGGTGTTAGAGAATATGAGAAAAAAACTACTATTAAAGAGAGAGGACAATAAAATAAAAAGAATGAAGAAGACAGAAGATAACGATTGAAACTGCATTTAAAATTCTTGGAGGTCAATGTTGACTGAGAAGCAAGAAGCCGGAAGAGAGTTCCACAAAAAGAGGAAGGTTTTCTCCTCTCTTGTCGACATCTCTGCTTCTGGCTAGAGAGGCACTCCAACAAGGCTATGCCGAATGGCAAAGTCACGTCCAGGGAGGTAGACAGCAACCCGACCTCTACGGGGTCTATGGTGAATTTTTGCCCGAGCCTAAAGACTTGGAACGCCCCACATTAAAAGGCCTTGTGCCATATTCCACCTTGTGGGGATATCTCGGGTAGGAATTTTCTGAATTTTGTAGATGGCGTATTGTTATTATAATCAAACTTAGTTCTTTTTTTCATCTTCTGTTTGTTACTTTTTTTTTCAAAATTTTTTCACCAGAAGCAAGGCGATAAAGCCACTAACATTCAAAGAGTTACTGAGGGTGAACGCTACAAACAAAGTGAAAATAAAAAGCTAGTTAGAACACAAGCAAGATAAAAGAAAAGCTAGTTAAAACTAAATTAAACAAGCAATTTTAAGTATTAAGTAATACGAACATTTTAATATTAGTCACAATCACGTGACCGATTAGTGGGGTAGGGGTTAATGTACTGTAGCCTCAGTTGGTGATTCTTGGGCAAGATAGCCTGACGGAGCCCAATCCTCGGTTTAGAATTTAAAGTTTCCTTCTCTTAGACTGATTGCCAGCCAGGGGTTATAGAAAACTGCTGTCCTGAAGGGGGAAAACATTCATACTTTTCCCAAGGGTTTTAGCACGTAAGTGAATGGATCCGAGTGGAATTCGAACTCGACTCTCTGATTACTTAATCCGAGCCACTATCCATTACACCACGGTGCTTCTAATATTAAGAAGTGTACGACCCAAAGAAATGTTTGCACTGTTAGGTAAGCTTGATATATTTGAGGAGTATTCTAGAATATCCACGACATATACCGGGAGAAAATCCTCTACACACGGTTAAAAACAGAATTCAGAATATACAGTAAAATAGAAACGGGGGTAAGACAATGATGTGCCTTCTTACCGGATTATTCAACCTTTACAGTAAGATGATTGTGAGAGATTTAGAAGTCCTGACAGGATTCCTTATTGGGGGTCACAATCTTAATAGCATAAGATACTCAGATGGCAGAGTGTCGATAGAAAACACAAGGAAACTGAACAATTCCTACAGAAGAAAGTAAAGTTAAGCGAGAAGAAAAGACTAAATGTCAATTTTACGAAGACATAATGTATGGTTGGGAACAAAAAGAATAGCCCAAGATACGAAATTCAAGCTAGCACAACAATTTAAATATCTGAGATATAGTCTATCGGAGAAAGTACACCACCGAAATCCGAAGATGCATAGGGATAGTGGAAGGTGCCTTCTAAAAGCTAAGCAAAGTATGAAGAAACAGGAAAATCACGTTAGAAAGAGTATTTATCTTTTGTGTAATATCGTTCCTCCCGTAGGGCAGTGAAAGTTTGGACAATCTCTTCACAGATGAAGAAAGACTTGAAGCAACAAAAATGTTGTTCTACAGAAGGATGATGAGAATACCATGGACATAACGTGTGAGTAATGATAAGATTTCAGAGAAAATGGAAACATAAGGAACACGTATACATCAGAAAATGTCAGCCAAAATTTCTAGATCATATAATGAGGAAATCAGGCTTAGGAAAATTGAAACTCACAGGGCATAATGAAGGCATGCTCGACAGAGAAAAGCAACGAATGACCTACCTAACGACGTTGTGAAAATGGTTGGCTGAAGAGGGATTCGGAGAGATAGCAAAAAGAAAAAAGTACTAAGTGTTACAAAGGTCAGGAAATGGTGGAGAGCCATGATCACCAAGACCTGAAGGCCCACGGTACAGAGAAGACTCCGAGACACAAACCCACAAAACCCATATTGTGTAAAAGAAGAGGTATTGCTAGAGATAGCGAAAAGACCAAATTCATTAAGAGCGACAAAGAACAGGAAGGTGTGGAGAGCCATGACCGCCCACGTTCTAAAGAAATATGGCATATAAAAGAAGACACTGAGATACATACACCCACTGAAACTACCAACTTTGCGTAAATGCCGAACAGAACAGGAATTAACAGAGAAAGCGAAAAGACAAAATTTACTAAGAGCTACGAAAGATGATCGTCCACGTCTTGAAAGAACACGGCACAAAGAAGAAACGTTTGAGATACATATAAACACGTTGGTACGACCCACATTGTATAAATGGCTGGCAGAATTAGTATTAGTAGAAATAGCAGAAAGACAAAATTTACTAAGAGCTGCGAAAAAATAAGAAATCGTGAAGAGCCATAATCGTCCACGTCCTGAAAAAACACGGCACTTAGAAGAAAATTTTGAGACATATACACAGAAGTTGGCACGACCAACATTTGTGTAAAATGCTGGCAGAAGTTGTATTAGTAGAGATAGCGAAAATATAAAATTTATTCAGCGCTACAGAGAACAGGAAATTGTGGAGAGCCGTGATCGTCCGCATCCTGAACGAACATGACGCATCGACCCTAGAAGACATACACACATATTGACATGACCTTGTGTAAATGCCAAACAAAACAGGGATTATGTGATACTAGCAGCATTGCCCGGCGTTGCCCGTGCTTGATTCAAAAATCGTACGACTTATACAGCAATCGCTATCACTTGACTTTTTTTGCCCTTCCTTGCCTTTAAAGGAGTGCCCTTTTCCGTGCTGATATTGCTACATGCCTTACTTCTTGCCTATCTCACTCTGCGATTTTTTTCGAAAACATTAAATCTGTTACAAAAAAAAAATTAAACAAAATGAACACAAAACGATCAGCTTTAAAAAAAAAGGACTCGTAACTGGAAAAACCGAATGAAAAAAGAATGTTAACGACAAATACTTTTTCACACCCAACCCAGTTCTGCGGAATCAGAATCAACGTTGAGTTTAAGCAAGCGAATGAGCCAATTGGAGTAAAGTGCCATGCAGATTTAAATTTTTGCCACTTGTGACGAATGCAGCTATCGATTTTTTTTTGCATGCTAGCATGCTATTTAACATTCGTGTTAGTCAGCTGTTGGCTCTCACGCTGGCCAATAGAATCTTCCTTCCTATTCGTAGCAGCCAACTATAGGCTCTCACTCTGGCCAGTAGAAAATGGCCGCAAACTACATGAAAACTGCTGTAGAAGCATCAAAAAGTCGATTATTTCCACTATCGAAGTGAGTTGGGAAATGCAAAGTGGGTTTTGGCCTTTCCTGCTAACTTGGAACATGTGCATGTAAATGTTGGTGCAAATCCGTCGAAAATTGCGGCTGTGCATTCGTTACACACACACACACACACATCCTGCCTTTTATAGATAGAGATAGCGAAAAGACAAAATTTGGTATGAATAGAGAAGAAATTGTGGAGAGCTATGATCGCCCACATCCTGAAAGGGTAAGCACAAGGAAGGAGGAAGAGGAGAAGGTGTAGGCACGCAACAAAAGTAAAATGAAAAAAAAAAATTTGAAGCAATTCAGCATTTTAAAATTCCAAGAGTTTCGTTCTGCCATGATTCTTTTGTTTAGGCAAACGGATTAGCACAAATATGTTGGTGTTATTCTTTATCTTAACCGATTTAATAAGGAATATCGATGCAATCATCGATAATCAAGGCCAAAGAAATCGATCGCATAAAAACTAAGCTATCATATCTTTCCATCGCTAATTTACCGAAGTATGGCATCTTTAATAGAAGAACGGATGGCTTATACGTAGTTCCTTTCGCTTACGAACCTTTCAAAGAAGATTAAACATTAAGGAGATTTTTGAAATATTAGCCAGATTTTGAAAAAGAACGCTAATGAAGGTGATCTGATTCAAAGCATATTCACCTTTTAAAAGCACTAAATATATATATATATATATATATATATATATATATATATATATATATATATATATATATATATATATATATATATGTTGAAATAACTTTATAACCCACTATATGATGATCAAGTCTTTTCTCTATTATATAAATATATATATAACTGTAGAAATGTCCTTATATATATATATATATATATATATATATATATATATATATATATATATATATATATATATATATATATATAACTGTAGAAATGTCCTTATATATATATATATATATATATATATATATAAAGGACATTTTCTATATTTATACGTTCTTTTTACAGATAAAAATATTTAAGTAAATGCTCTGTTTATAATAAACAGTATTAACGACATTTACCGGCCTGAATGTCCGAGAAATTTTCATAGAAAATATGCGTGGAAAAATTGTCGTCATACACGCACGTTCAGTCATTGCAGCTTACAACCATGAATAAATCGAAAATTTAAAAATTAATCAGTTTGTATGACGATCGCAAACAGCGTGAAACCCAGGGTCACAAACTCACATCAACACAACTAAATATGTTAGATCTATCACTGATATTTAGCACTTTCCAATAAGTACCGCATATATATATATATATATATATATATATATATATATATATATATATATCGGAACTTTCCCTGACGATCCGGTTAGGTGAAACCTAGGTAGGTTTGTCTGGCTCACTAGGTGTATCTATATATATATATATATATATATATATATATATATATATATATATATGATTCCAACTAAATATGTTATCGCTGATATTGGGCGCTTTCCAATATGTATCGCCCATATATATATATATATATATATATATATATATATATATATATATATATATATATATATATATATTTCGATTATAGGTGCTGTTCAACTTATAATTACATGAATCATTCATACGAAAAACAAATATAGAGGTTAATGATTTAAATGGCGAGAATACATCTTCGCAAACTTTATAAATAAGATACATCAACCCCGAACCTGTATAAGAATGATATGATCCCCGTTTATAAATTCCAGTTGCATATGGTCTTTTTAATTTTTATAAGCTTTCGTCTGTTCCTAAAGACATCCTCGGGTATGGAAATAGATTTGTTCTTGTTTTTACTTCTCGGTAATAAGAGGACAACGAAAATAGAGATGTAATCCGAAAAAATGCTATGGGAAATGTGTTATTGTTTTGAAACGTGCGGTTGCAACTCTGAGTTTGAATTTTAAATTTTAAGGTTGTGCATTTTTGTACAAATATAGTAATAAGAGAATTCTTTTGTACTGGTAGGTTTTCCGTCAATGGAATTGGAATTATATATATATATATATATATATATATATATATATATATATATATATATATATATATAATTCCAAGGTTTGAATAAGCAGCTCTAAATAGAGTCTGTCCAAAATTAACCTTCTGACAATAAAAACGCTCTATGCCATAAAAATGGGAGTATTTGAATATTAATTCAATAATCAGGTATGCAATGACTGGCCAATACTTTAAGTTTCATGTGTTTACACACAATCTTCAGGTAGCCAGTACCGACTTCCCTACGAGGTAGAATGTGGCACAAGGCCGAATTTAGTATGGGTCTATCCAAGCCCGTCGTCCTGGCCAAAAATTCCCCGTAGACCCCGCATAAACGGGGTCGGGTCTGATTGCTTCCCCGGATGAGACTCTGCCCTTCGGCATAGACTCGTCCGGGTTCCTCTGTGTCCGAAGGCAGAGAATTTGACAACGGCTAAGAGCTGAGCACGCGGCCAGCTGCAGCTGCCTAACGACATGATCTTCAGGTAGCCAGTAATATTTACGACCTCCACACCAGGTAGGATGTGGCCCGAGGCCGAATTTACTATGAGGCAATCCGAATCTTTTATATTCTTCTATTACAGGAATATCCCCTATTGTTTTCCTTACTATTGAAAGGTTCTCTGTTATATCACTTTATTATTGGAAACTTCCCTATTATTTTGCTTATTATTGAAAATCGCCGAATTATTTCACATTATTAGAAAGAGCCCTATTATTTATCTTATCAATATTCCTATATTTTGATATATTTGATCATTATTTCAAAATTCGTATTTGTGATCTGACGTAATTTCTTCCTTTTTTTTGTTGTTGTTACTGAATTTACCACTCAATTTACATTGCAGATGATTTGAAGTTTCTCTTCCAAAATTTTAAATTGTCTGAATGATAAAAAAAAAAAATGCCTGCCCGTTTTAAGATAAACTCCCATCTGTTTCTCTATTGGAGAACTGACGGATGGGTTCCCAGTTGCAATTTACGACTGTAATATAATTGTTGCAAGTTTCATAATAGGATAAAAAAAATGAGACTGAATTTGCCATCAGCAAGCTTAATTGAAAATAAAGATATTTGGATGAACATGGCTGCAAACGGCAGATTCCTCGTTCATTTAAAGCTTAATACGTATATTAGATTCACCCCAAAAAATGAATACAGAATGTATTTGAAAATAGGCAAATTACGCGATTTAAAAGAGTTAGATAAATTAACGGATAGGTGAATAGAAGGAGAAAAGTTCGGTATTAAAACATTTGACAGGTTTCCAAGTTTACGCCATCACCGATTTTAAATAATAAATTTTCTGAATTTTATATCTACACTCAACATCAAAAGATTATCACTATTTTTTTAATGATTTCTCGCCGCAGCATTGAGATAATGCCACTAAGATGCAATGTTGTTTCATTATCAACAAAGTGTCCAAATCTTAATATCAGTTTTGTTCAGAGGAAAACAATTTTGACGCACACTATTTACATTATTTGGACTATTGTCCTCATTTTTGTCGCCATATTTATTACTACGTTTCGGCCGTTGTACCCTCCGGCCTTCTTCAGGTGATTGAAATGTCGAACTGAACCGTTTATTTCGCTCACAGGGGTAGACGGTTCTACGTGCCATGTTTAATGAATGTCAGTTATCTGCTGTTAATTCCTCTCTGAAAGTTCTCCACTGCCTTAACCGGGTATTGAACTCACACTCTTTGGGTCCTGCCACTATATCTAACTAACGCCTTTATCCACTGCGCCATGTATCCCTGAGTATGAGATGAGGAAAATAGTTCGAATAATATAAATAGGGTACATAATACCTCATCTCAGAAATATAGACAGATACTGAAGGGCCGAAATGTTGTAATAAATATGGCGAGAAAGGTGAGGACACTAGTCCGAATAATGTAAATAGTGTATATAATACTTCATCTCAGAAATATAGACAGATACTGAAGGTCCGAAATGTTGTAATAAATATGGCGACAAAGATGAAGACAAAAGTTCGAATAATGTAAATAGTGTACATAATACCTCATCTCAGAAATATAGACAGATACTGAAGGGCCGAAACGTTGTAATAAATATGGAGACAAAGATGAGGACAATATTCCGAATAATGTAAATAGTGTACATAATACCTCATCTCAGAAATATAGAGAGATACTGTAGGGCCGAAACGTTGTAATAAATATGGCGACAAAGATTAAGGACAATATTCCGAATAATGTAAATAGTGTATATAATACCTCATCTCAGAAATATAGAGAGATACTGAAGGGCCGAAACGTTGTAATAAATATGGCGAGAAAGGTGAGGACACTAGTCCGAATAATGTAAATAGTGTACATAATACCTCATCTCAGAAATATAGACAGATACTGAAGGTCCGAAATGTTGTAATAAATATGGCGACAAAGATGAAGACAATAGTCTGAATAATGTAAATAGTGTACATAATACCTCATCTCAGAAATATAGACAGATACTGAAGTGCCGAAACGTTGTAATAAATATGGAGACAAAGATGAGGACAATATTCCGAATAATGTAAATAGTGTGCATAATACGTCATCTAAGAAATATAGATAAATTTTGAGACACTTTTCGTTTTCTTTAATTTAGGGCGCGTGTCGTTAAGGCATTTTATTTATCCAATACCACACTGAACCTACCGCCGAAAGTAAGTTTCACCCAGTGTCACGGTTAATGTAGAGATGTTCGAGGTATAGGTGCTTCTGGGGTCAGTAATTGATTCCAACCTTCCTTCTGTAGGCGCTGTGAACACGTTCCCATCCTGGAGGACGACGCTAAGACCTGGGCTGCGGTTAATCTTTAATCCCGGACCTCAAAAATGACCTAGAAGCGATACCTAGAAAGAATTCTTTTTATTGTGAGTTCAATCCTTATCAAATTTACAACGATTTAGAAATAACAACAATTTCGAGAAGCTTTAAAAAGTCTTCGATATTTTTTGTGCTTTTTTCAGGTCAACGATTGTTGGCTCAAGCCTAAATTCTACCATTGTTTGCGTATACCGACTGAGTTGATTTTTGTGCCTTTGAAGGTTATTCAATGCCAAAAAGTATTTTTAGATTGTAAGATTTTTTTTGATATAATAATGGTTTTAGTGATACCAATCTTACTAATTAATCCATAACTGAGAGAGAAGGGGTGGAGTCATTCTTTTCTCAAAGAAATTAGGACTTTGCACCTGCCGCAGATCTATGCTTACACAACTAGTATTTCCAAGCGGTCACCCATCGAGATTCTGACCAGACACGACGTTGCTTAACTTCGATGATTGCACGGGAACCGGTGTTTCAACGTGTTGTCGCAAGCATTAAGTAGACAAATAGTTGCATATACTCAGGCATAAAGATGACGAATGCCTTGTATATAGACTCACTCAGTTTGGGCACCTCGCCTTGGTGTAATGGTTAGCAAGCTTGTTTCGCTAGGTCACTTATGACTTAAAAGTGAGTTCGATCCTCACTAGGTGCCCTATACTTTCAGCCTTGTGCCGCATCGAAGCTACGCTTAGAAAATAACTATAGACTCACTTGTGTATAAACTCAAATGTATATACGACCAATGCCTTGCGTATAGATTCAATTAAAAAAAAAAAAAAAAAAAACGAGCGAGGATTCCGTGTAGACTCAGGTACAAATCCGACCAATTTTTGTTTATAGACTCACTAGTAGCATGGCCCGGCGTTGCCCATGCTTGATTCAAAAATCGTATGACTCATACAGCAATCATTATCACTTGACTTAAAATATTTTTGTCCTTCCTTGCCTTTAAAGGAGTGCCCTTCTCCGTGCTGATATTGCTACATGCCTTACTTCTTGCCTATCTCACACTGCGAATTTTTTCTAAGCTCTATACTAAACATTAAATCTGTTACGAAAAAAGAACTAAACAAAATGAACACAAAACGATCAGCTTTAGAAAAGGAATCGTAACTGGAAAAACTGAATGAAAAAAAGAATGTTAACAACAAATACTTTTTCACACCCAACCCAGTTCTGCGGAATCAGAATCAACGTTGAGTTTAAGCAAGCGAATGAACCAATTGGAGTAAAGTGCCATGCAGATTTAAATTTTTCCCACTTGGGACGAATGCAGCTATCGATTTTTGTTTGCATGCTAGCATGCTAGTTAACATTCGTGTCAGTCAGCTGTTGACTCTCACGCTGGCCAATAGAATCTTCATGGCTATTCGTGGCAGCCAGCTATAGGCTCTCACTCTGGCCAGTAGAACATGGCCGCAAACTACATGAAAACTGTCGTAGAAGCATGAAAACATCGATTATTTCCACTATCGATGGGAGTTGGGAAATGCAAAGTCGGTGTTGGCCTTCCCGCTAACTTGGAACATGTGCATGTAAATTTTGGTGCAAATCCGTCGAAGATTGCGGCCGTGCATTCGTTACACACACACACACACACACACACACACACACATCCTACATTTTATAGATAGAGATTTATACACCTGTCCAATAATTACGTACAGATGTGATAATTACATACAGCCTCTGATATAAGCTCATAATAAACCCAGACAAGAACTTGACCAGATGTTGCATGGATCTACAGGCACAGATACGGCCAATGCTTGACTATAAGAATAGACAGAAAGCCATGTTTTGCGTATAGACTCATCTTAAAACCGACCGATGATTGCGTATAGTCACAGCTATAAACCGTCCATTAATTACCGAATTATCGAGAATTAAGTATATACTCGCTAAACTTGGGGCACCTCGAGCGAGTGTAATAGCTAGCAAGCTTGTCTCGCAAAAAAAAAAAAAAAATTACGAGTGAGTTCGATCCTCACTGGGTGCCCCATAATTTCGGCCATATGCCACATTTAATCTATGCTTGGAAAATGACTAAGTTTATTTGGGCATATCGGCGTGGTGTAATGGCTAGCAAGATTGTCTCGCTAAAAGAGTTACGACTGAATAGCGAGTTCGATCCTCACTGGGTGCCACATCTAAGCTGCGCTTGGAAAATCTCTACTCGCTAAAAGCCGACCAATGTCTTCCGTAATGATTCAAATATAAACCCAATCAGCATTCACGTATATTATCTGGAATAACTCGTCCAATATTTGTGCATCAAATTATACATAAAGTCGACCAAAAATACCCTATAGGCTTAGAAATAAAACTCGCATGTTTGTGCATAGACTTAGATATATGCCCGAAAAATATTTGTGAACAGAAGCATAAAACAAAACCAAAGGTTGCGTGTAAATCAAGCATAAACACGTACTCGGGTATAATTTTGATCGTTTATATTCCATATTAAATAGCGTAACATTGGTGGATATATCGTTAAATTAACCTTAAAAAATAGCAGATTGCTGTAAATGCAGCCATTAATATTACTGCTGTCAGCCGTAAATTTGACGTTATTAGTAATTCTACAATTGAACCTAAATTTACTCTAACTATGGTTGCCACTAAAAATATTTAGTGAGTCTTATCAATGCTATTAGTCGTTGAGAGCATCACACAAAAAAACTTCCTCTCCAGGAACAAAATGTCTAATGAAATTAAAATCTTTTGAAAAGCACTTCCGATATATAAGATCTATTGCCCTGGCGACTGTCTCCTCAAGTCTATAATAACCAAGATATATTTCTTTATGTAAATTACAATATACTTGTTGCTATGTTATTTTGTGCATGTGTGTGTGTGTGTGTGTGTGTGTGTGTGTGAAAGAGAGAAAGAGAGAGAGAGAGAGAGAAAGAGAAAGAGAGAGAAAGAGATAGCGAATGACCTAATGTAAATTTTTGTTTTGGTAAATTAACATTTTTTATATGACTGTCTATTCGAGCCTGCTTGCTCTCAACGGGTTTCGGCTATTGTACCGTGCGGTCTTCGTCAGTCCTTTGTCTGCATACTCAGTAAGCTTAGGATTTTCGACCGAATCCTTTATTCCATGCAAGGGCTTAGACTGTTCTCATTCCGCCTCGCGCGGTAGGTGGATGTCTTGTGTCAGTTCAGTTCTTCAGACTAAATCATGTTTTATTTTCTGGGACCCGTCCCATCAATAAAAACATCCACCATCCGACACTTTTGGCCTTGTGCCATATTTTTGTACAAAAACAAAATAAATATGAACTTCCTCTAAGGTACTTAGACTTTATGAATTTAAAGTAATAGATTTAACAGAAACTCTGAAGTATTGTGGTCGCTGTAAGTAATGGTAAATAAGAAGATGCTGTTTGGCGCAAATGAATATTATAGTTTGCCTAGAGTAATTACCGGTAGAGTAATGGATAGCGGCTTGGACTGAGGAATTAGTTCGAATTACAATCGAATCTATAACATCCACTTATGTGCCAAGACTCTTAGGAAAAGTATGAATCCTCTTCTTCTCCCCCCAGCCATGGGTAAATAGCAGGACAGGTTCCATAGCCTTAGATGGCAACTGGTCTACCGGAGAAAGAAATGGCAACCAACTGCGGGAAAAAATCTGCCTCGTCAGTCATGTATCAAAAGATACGTGATCGCCTAAGCGTGTATTACGCATGGCACGTAACTGACTAGGTAGGAGGCACTGATTGAGGAATTGGAGAGCCGAGTTCGAATTCAAGTCGAATCCATTACATTCACTTACGTGCTAATAAACTTGAGAAAGGTATGAATCCTCTTGTTGTCCACCTAGCTATGGATAAATAGCAGGACAGGTTCTATAGCATTGGATGGCAACTGGTCTACCGCAGAAAGAAATGGCAACCCACTACGGGAAAAAAATCTGCCTCGTCAGTCATGTATCAAAAGATACATGATTGCCTAAGCGTATATCACGTAGAGCACATAATTGATACGCAAACAGAGGTAACTTAAATACATAGGGCACATAATGAGGAAAAAGGGGTTGGAAAATTCGATACTCATAGGATCTATTGAAAGCAAAGAGGGACAAAGGAAAGCAGAGAATTACCTACTTAAAGCTTAAGATACATGATCGAGTTCTAATTCTAGTCGAATCTATTGCATTCACTTAAGTGCTAATGCACTTGGGAAATGTATGAATCCTCTTCTTCTCCCCCCAGCTATGGATAAATAGCAGGAGAGGTTCTACAGCCCTGGATGGCAACTGGTCTACCGCAGAAAGAAATGGCAACCTACCGCGGGAAAAAATCTCGCCTTCAGTCATGTATCGAAAGATACATGATCGCTTAAGCTTGTATCACTCATGGCACATTACTGATGATGAGTTTGTTTGGGTCAGTGTTTTTGAATAGCTAAGATAGATTGAAGACCAGCCTTCTCCTGCCCACCTCTTGGCCTTGTGCCACGTTTTTTTTTATACAAAAACGAAAGAAATAGCTTTCCCGTATGACTTGAGAAACCCCTTTTCCTGAACAGTTGTTTTAATGAACTTGGGAAAATTAAGAAAACATCTCCCCGCAGTTATGGATTAAATATGAAGACTCGTACCTGGAAAAATCACTTTATGAAGTAATAGTTTGACAGCAATCGTTTTACAATTGAAATGTCTAGATTCAACCGTAAGTTCTATGCTGACAGTTTCTTCTCTCGCATTTCTCGCTTGTGGAAGTCTCTTCTGGTTTCTTGCTTTCCAGGCAACTTTGATCTTTAAAAATTTAAATGCAATGTCAATGGTTATCTTCTGTCTTTTGATTCTGCTTTTATTGCTTTCGTTCTTTAATGTTTTTTTGTTGTTTTTTTCTGCCATACCCAGCAATGTCTTAGTGGCTTTATTGTCTTGAATGGGGTGAAATGGTTAAAAATATTCTTTTTATTGTCAGTGAATATTGCATTAACATTTTTTTTTAAAAATAAGTATGATTTTTCCAGGTACGAGTCTTCATATTTAATCCATAACTGGGGGGATGTTTTCTTAATTTTCCTAACTTCATTAAAACAACTGTTCAGGAAAACAGGTTTCTCAAGTCCAGTAGCTGTCATCGCTCTTTCCAGTAATGATGGGGGTCTCTTTTATTTGAAGTAGTGTGGAATGTCAACATCTTGAATATCTGCCTATATTTCTCATGGTCCAGTGGGCTGGGTCCAGTGACTTGACCCAAAAGAGTTGTAAGTTCAATACCTGGCTACTGCAGTGGTGAACAAAAACTAGGAGAGTTGAGTTAAAGAGAGCTAACTGAGACATCTGGAAGAGGCATGTCACGTGGAACTAGAACAATCTACCCCGGTGGACGAAATAAAGGTGTTCTGTTCGAAATTCCGATCACCTGAAGAATGCCGGAGCGTAGAACGGCCGAAACGTCGTGAATATGGCAACAAAGATGAGGACAACAGTCAGAACAATGTAAGTAGGTACTATATTGATCGTCATATTTTCCCTTCAAAGTTACATGTGCTATTCATTTTGGTTGTTGCTGTTATTGGTAGTCCTCAAATGATGTGGTTTCTGTTATTTGGTACAGTTATTTAACTGAGAATCACTAAAAAAAAAAACATATCCCAACATGTGATACCCAGTGGGACAAAAACAGTCTACCCCGGGATTAAAAAAAACATTAAGAATCAAGGACAGTGCCTTTTCTATAAATACTTTTCATGGTAATTGATTGGATGGACTCTTTGCTATGGTGCCTATATTTTATGAATTTAAGCGCAGTACTAGATTGACAGCAATCTTTTTATAATTGAAATGTCTAGATGCAACCGTAAGTTCTATGCTAACAGTTTCTTCTCTCTCATTTCTCGCATGTGGAAGTTTCTCCTGGTTTCTTACTTTTCTGGCAACTTTGATCTTTAAATATTTAAATGCAATGTCAATCGTTATTTTCTGTCTTCTTGATTCCTCTTTAATGCTTCTGCTCCATAATAATGTTTTCTTTCTTCCATATTCAGTTACACCTTAGTGGCTTTATTGCCTTGATTGGAGTTTAATGATTGAAAAAAATATTCTTATATTGTAAGTGAGTATTGCATTTAATTTTTAACACGCAAGAAAAATCGTTTTTATAATATGTGGAAATATCTACTCTTTGACTGAAGAAGAATGCGAAACCAGAAACGCGTGTAGCAGAATTATGGAAAATAGCGTATAATATATATTTTGAAATATTAAAATAAATAAAAAAAATCAGATTTCAACCTAAAACGTTTGCGGCTTAGCTTCTTGTTAATATATATATATATATATATATATATATATATATATATATATATATACGAAAGAAATATCTCTTTCCCATATGGTACTTTCACTTTATGAAGTTAAGCGCTGTACTAGATTGTCCGCAATCGTTTTACAATTGAAATGTCTAGATGTAACCCTAAGTTCTATGTTAACAGTTTCTTCACTCGCATTTCTCGCTTGTGGAAGTTTCTTCCAGTTTCTTGCTTTCCAACTTTAACCTTAAAAAATGCAATGTCCATCGCTGTCTTCTGTCCTCTTGATTCCCCTTCGTTTATTCTTCTCGCTCATGTTTTTTCTTTTACGTATTTTTCATACTCAGTAACTCCTTGTGTCTTAGTGACTTTATTGCCTTCTTGGAGTAAAATGATAAAATGAATCTATTCAAACTGTAGAAAACATTTTAATATCTTTTCTCAGCAAAGCATTTTTATTCTTAAGAAGACTACCCGTAATACTCTGGGTCACTGATTGTTCAAGTTATAAAATATTGAAGTTGATTTGAACATACCATTCTAATGAAAGTTAATTTTATTATGATTCAGTTGAATATTACAATTCGTTTGTGTCACAAGTTTGGTTTACAAGTTTGTGTTTAGCATTTCACTGATTGTTTACAGCATTAAGACTACCAGGATAATCTTAAACTTTAAATCAGATTAACTAAAAAATATGTTTTAAATATGACAAAAATATATTTTTAACCCTAGAACACTAACCAACAATTAAAGTTATACCACTATTAACCCTAGGCATATCATACCTGAATTTGAAAATATCAAAAAAAAAATATTTAATATAAATCTTTATTATTTACATTATTCGGACTATTGTCCTGATCTTTGTCACCATATTTATTACAACGTTTTGGCTGTTGTACGCTCCGGCCTTCTTCAGGTGGTTGGAATGTCGAACTGAACCCTTTATTTCGATCACTGCGGTAGACTGTTCTAGTTCCACTTGCCATATATAATGGATGTCAGTTATCAGTTATCTCCTGTTTCCTTCTGAAAGTTCTCCACTGCCATAACCGGGTATTGAACTCAAACCCAAGGACACGTGGCATAGTTGATAAAGGCTTTAGTGAGATCCAGTCAAAGAACCCAAAGAGTCTAGTTCTATGCTAAAAATGAATAAATTTGTGTCCGTCTTTAACTTAAAATGAGGTATTATGTACACTAGTTACATTGCTCGGACTATCATCCTCAACTTTTAACGGGAGATAACTCATAACTGACATCCATTATGCCATGGCACGTGGAACTAGAACAGTCTACCCCAGCGAGCGAAATAAAGGGATCAATTCGACATTCAAACCACCTGAAGAAGGCAAGAGGTTACAACGGTCGAAACGTTGTGACAAATATGGCAACAAAGATGAGGATGATAGTCCGAATAATGTAAATAGTATGAATTCTTACTGTATAAACAAATCGTATTTTTAAATCTTATTCACTTAAAATATATTTTTTGAATTAGATTAACTTAAAAAAAAAATATTTTTACATATTTAAAATATTATTTGCTTAAAGAAAGCTGAAATATAAGTAACTGCTCCCCCAAAAAATAAAAAAAAATAAAAAATAAAAAAAATAGAAAAACAGGACGAAACAGCAAAGCGGGATCTCTTTGTGTCTGTCTTTAACTTAAAAATATTTTAATTTAAAAAATTGTCTGTTTGAAGAAAGTTAAAATAAAAAATACTGTATAAACAATTCGTATTTTTTAAATATATATTTTAAAATATATTTTAATTCAGATTAACTTCAAAATATTTTTAAATATGTAAAATATTGTTTTTTTTTTTTTTTTTTTTTTTAAAGAAATCTGAAATATAAAGTATTATAAGATTAACTTGAATCAATATGCGCCTGACGGACCTACACACCGCCCAAGCACGTACGCAATCACGTTTAGTATTATATAGATATTATACCCCGATTATGCCAGTAATATTTATTACGAGTCTTCAGACGAACTACGCTACTAACCTTCACAGCTAAGACTCGCCATGTAGCGAACCGCCTTTAGTCCCTTCGTAGTGCTTCGGAATATCCTTTGAAAGCGTCTTTCTACGATGCCTTGTGGAAGCTACTACAAATGTCAGACTTCTCCGATCACTACAAGCTTAACCTGTTCATGTCAAGGGTTAATATTCGCATAAGCCGTGCCTCTTACTCTATAAACCTCGGTCCTTGTATAGGGTGAATGGCATTGTAAAAAGAAAACCCTCACACATCATTCAGCAAATCTTTATCATGACTATCTCTTGATACTTTTATTAGGTGAAAAATTATCTCGCTTTGAGATAGATTTAGCCATATTTGATTATTCTATCCAGGAACAAGTTTGTCCAATAAAATTGTCAAGATTCCAGTATAAGAAACACGTGTGTGTCTGTCCATTTGTGTTGTGGTTGAACAGCTGGCCGAGGCAGCGCCCTCTAATTGCACCAGAGGGATGGATCGCAGCTCGCACCGAGCCAAACGCTGCCGTCGGTTGCGGGGGCTGAGGCGAATTTTTGTTCCTGTCCCGGGCGTACGCGCTCAGGTCCCCAACTGAAAATAGACCTTGTGTCACATCTCGATCTAGCTGGGGGGACAGAGAAAATACTGTGTGCGTGGTTGTATATGCTTATTTCTGTGAATAATTACCCTCTGATCTTGCTCTGACAGTCCAGTTTTCAATGCTTCGAAAACCAAATTAGTGACATTCCATCTTTTCCGATCAAACCCAGAACTTTCACCAATCGCGATATAACCCTCTACCACAAGTGGCTCTCGGGCCTTGTACAGGGTGAACGTCTAAGACACGTGTATCGTCCATGTTGTTTGAATCCCCATATTTCCTTTGTATTGCATTTGTTAGAAGGAAGTTCCACGTACATTTTTTTCCGAGAAATGATACCGTGTGGAAAAATTTTGTACGTGGATGTTTCCCTGGGCACATAAATTTTAACCTCCCCTAGTGAAGGGCCTATATATTCTCATAATATTTAATTCATTCTACCTCTTTTTGTATTCATATCACACAACTCCTGAGTCTTTTACCGGTTGAACATAGGCATAAAAACAGATCTGGTTTGGGGAGGAATTCTCTTTCTATGTCGATGAAATTCTAGAGAACGTACTTTCCATCATTTTGGCGCGTTTAGAGAATCTGATAAAAAATACGATTATAAAGAAATAAGAATTAAGAAGACAGAATATAATGATTGACATCGCGTTTAAATTTGACTGGGAAGGAAGAATCCGGAATAGAGTCCCACAAGCGGGAAGGGCGACAGAAGAAACTATTACCATAGAACTGTTGAAATTTTTATAAGGATCAAAATATAAGAAGGCTCAAAATATTTTCTCGGTTTAGTCTGCTGTTAGAACTGGTGTTAAAATTAATTCAAAGCTAATATACCCAGACGGAACTGAATTTAATATACAACAAAATGGCCGCCTTTATACACGTCGCATTGAATCTTTTGAGCCTTCTGATTGGTTAACCCTTCAATTGGTGAACTATAAAATGAGTCAGCTCATTTTGGCTGGCTCACTAGTACATCAGTGTACCCAAAACTTCCAACAAGAACTTACGGTTACAACAGGCCGATTCGACTCTAAAAACCTTTCCGCTAATGTAGTACGCCACTTAAATTCATAAAATGTAGGTGTCACAGAGGAAATATCAGCGGAAAAATTACTATGAAGTGATTCATAGAAAAGAGACAGGGAATCTACTTTAAAAAAGAACCGAAGCCGAGATGCCAGGTCAGGACCAATAACATTGCAGATTCTTGTTTGGATTTCATCAAGAATCTCTAGATATATAGCAGGGGCACCAGACTAGATGTAGCAGCAATAAACAAAGCAAAGACGAATGGTAGACTTATAAATATATAAGAAAGATTCTGGAGGGAAAATTTGTCTAGCACGAAACAGTGAACCCATTTTCTGTGCTGCAGGTTGAGTAATTGGTTCATTATAATATTTCCACTTCATGTCAGCTGAAGAAGGTTAAGCCGGGGATGCGTAATGTGTCACTCTCGTGGGGGTTAGTATCATATTAGATTCTATCCAGGAACTAGTTTGTCCAGTGTGTCTAGATTCCGTTAGTTAATAGACAAAATGTGTTTAAGAATACAATAAGTTAGTGTAAAAATTTAGTTCAGATGTTGAAAGCTGTGCTGGATCAAATAACTATGTACTTATTTTAATCGATTCTTGCAACGGGATCCATTTTTTTGCCCTCTGTCAGTTATGTGCCATGTGTGATACACACTTAAACGATCATGTATATTTCGATACATGACTGACGAGACAGATTTTTTTCTGTAGTAGGTTGACATTTCTCTCTGTGGTAGACCAGTTTCCATCCAAGGCTATAGAACACGGTCTGTCCTAATATTTTAGCTAGGAAGGAGGGAGAAGAGTATTTATACCTTTCCCAAGGGCATTAGCATGTAAGTGAATGTAATGGATTTGACTGGAATTCGAACTCGGCTCTCTGATTTCTCAGTCCGTGACTCCTAGTCAGTTATGTGCTATGTGTGATACACACTTAAACGATCATGTATATTTCGATACATGACTGACGAGACAGATTTTTTCTGTAGTAGGTTGACATTTCTCTCTGTGGTAGACCAGTTTCCATCCAAGGCTATAGAACACGGTCTGTCCTAATATTTTAGCTAGGAAGGAGGGAGAAGAGTATTTATACCTTTCCCAAGGGCATTAGCATGTAAGTGAATGTAATGGATTTGACTGGAATTCGAACTCGGCTCTCTGATTTCTCAGTCCGTGACTCCTAGTCAGTTATGTGCTATGTGTGATACACACTTAAACGATCATGTATATTTCGATACATGACTGACGAGACAGATTTTTTCTGTAGTAGGTTGACATTTCTCTCTGTGGTAGACCAGTTTCCATCCAAGGCTATAGAACACGGTCTGTCCTAATATTTTAGCTAGGAAGGAGGGAGAAGAGTATTTATACCTTCCCCAAGGGCATTAGCATGTAAGTGAATGTAATGGATTTGACTGGAATTCGAACTCGGCTCTCTGATTTCTCAGTCCGTGACTCCTAGTCAGTTATGTGCCATGTGTGATACACACGTAGGCGATCATGTATCTTTCGATACATGACTGACGAGACAGATTTTTTTCTGCAGTAGGTTGCCATTTCTCTGTGTGGTAGACCAGTTGCCATCCAAGGTTATAGAACACGGTCTGTCCTGATATTTACCTATAGATGGGTGGGGGTGAAGGAGAGAGGAAAGAATTCATACCTTTGGCATTTATGTGAATGTAATGGATTTGACTGGAATTCGAACTCGGCTCTCCGATTTCTCAATCCGAGCCGCTATCCATTACTTCATTGTGCCTCCTCTTTTTACCCCGCGTTCGACTAACATCCTGTCTAGGAAATTCTATAGCTTACTTTGCGAAGTCAGCCATTAACAGAGTGGCGTCTGCTTATTTCATATTGCTAAAATTACGCCCAGCGATAACAAATATTGTTGTGTAATGGGTACTGGATCGGGACGAGAAAGCGGAGAGTCGTGTTCGAATTCCAGTCAGATGGATTACGTTCAATTACGCGTAAATGGTGTTGGGAAAAGCATGAATTCATCTCTTCTTTCTCCAGGTATGTGTTGAAGAACAGAGTGGACATTATAGCCTTCGCTGACGACCAGCCTCCCGAAGAAAGAAAGGGCAACCTGCGACGAGAAATTCTTCTGCGTCGGCAGTCATGAATGGAAAGAGACGTCATCGCCCAAGCGTGTTTGGCACTCAACTGAATGAAGGTCTGGAGTCCCCTTGCGAAAGCCTTGCTGTAGGGGTTAAATAATTCTTGGGGGGTGCACAAATTTGGCGAGAAGACGCTACCTTATATCACGCTTATAAAAACATCGATTCATTTTCTTTCATTTGTTTTTTTCCCTTATTTTTAGTCCTCTCGATTATTTTGTTTTCATTTTTCATCTCAAGCTTCCGTTTTTTTTTTTTTAAGAACGTAACCACCGTGACTGGAATTTGAACTCGTTTCTCTGCTTTCTCGTCCCGAACCAATAATCTTTACACAACAATATTTATTAACGGAGGGCATCATTTCAGCAATATAAAATAAGAAGATGACAAGATGGCCGACTTCGCAAAGTAAGCTATGGCATTTCTGTTATGGTCCAGGTTAGAACCAAGTAAGAACAACACGAACACAAGAGTAGAAATAACGAAGTTATATTACACGAAATAATAATACAAGATGTGGAAGGTGTTAGTATGACTGTCAGTCTGGTTTGGAGTGAACTACTATCGACTCGACTCGATTCGACCCTCTCTCTTGAGAGGCGTAGTATATATAGTGTTAGGAAGAGTTCCTTCTGTAGTTATAGGTAAGGACCCATGACAGATAGATAGATAGATAGATAGATAGATAGATAGATAGATAGATAGATATTAAAATAACATAGATAGATAGATAGATATTAAAGTGACTTAGTGTTATGGTCCAGGTTAGGACCAAGGAAGAACAACACGAACACAAGAGTAGAAATAACGAAGGTATATTACACGAAATAATAATACAAGATGTGGAAGGTGTTAGTATGACTGTCAGTCTGGTTTGGAGTGAACTACTATCGGCTCGACTCCATTCGACCCTCTCTCTTGAGAGGCGTAGTATACATAGTGTTAGTTCATTCTGTAGTAAGGACCCAGGACAATTTTCTAGACAGGATGATAGATGAAAGTAGGGTAAAAAGAGTTCATGCGTTGAAGGTTTTCCTTGTCGGGACCAGGTAATGTAGTTCGTCCGAGAACTTTCTATGGAAGTAGCGTTAGAGCAGCGAGATGCTTGCTACATACCGCCTGTGGGAGAGCGGTTGAAGTGTGGAGAATAATTCGTCACTCATAAGGGCTCGGAGACGCTTTTGAACTCTATCCTATTCGACGTTTTCACAATATCCCCACTTAATCGATCTATCGAACCTTTTTTTTTTTTTATCTTTCCTTTCTCACTTCCTGCTCTCTCTACGCTGTTCTCTTACATTTCTTTGGTTCTTCGGAATAAAACGCATCTTGTACGGTCTTTGATTCTTCATGCAGCCGAACGGCAGGCAGGCGTTGACCTTTGCTTTCGGAAGAGTATCATCAAATAAAAAGAATCGAAATTAAAAATACACTTCCGAGAAGAAACACTAAACGAAAACAATATAAAACAAACATGTCATGACTGATTTCGTTTTGGTCCGGGAAGAAATAATGAAATATTTCAGAAGGAAACCTCATTTCTACTTCAATTTGTTCGCATAATAACTTTCAATGCATTTTATATATATATATATATATATATATATATATATATATATATATATATATATATATATATACACACACATATATATATATAATATATATATGTGTGTGTACTTAGTATCATTTTCTTTACAAAGATATTTCTGCTTATAACTTCTTTTAAATATATTTTCAATGTATATATATATATATATATATATGTATATATAAAGTAAAATATAACATACATATATTTATATATATATATATATATATATATATACATACATAGATATGCTCACATACACAAACTCTACATATATATATATATATATATATGTGTGTGTGTGTGTATGTGTGTGTGTCTGTGTATTGAGTGATGTACATAGCTATTTGCTACAACTTTGTGTATAAAAATATATATTATATACGCGACAATTTCATTTATATATAAGAGTGTCTATCTCTAGTTATAGCGAAAATTCATATATAAAAAGGAAGAATATCATATATGAATATCTATTTATATGATTATATATTCCTCCATCTATACATTCATATATATATATATATATATATATATATAAACGTATGTATATAGATGTCTATATTTGCGAAATATTCATTTATATAATGAAATATATATGCTATAACTTCTATTTTATATATATATATATATATATATATATATATATATATATATATATATATATATATATATATAATTTATTTAAAAATTATGCCATAAATATGTTATAAAATCACTACAAAAATAGCCATTTTGTTTCTACACCTCTAGTCGAGTGATTAAGGAATTTAGATAAGCATACATATTTATATACTTGCCACAAATTCTTTTCCATACATTTATGTACATATATATAAGAAAAAGAAGTTAGAAGAAAGAAAGAAAGAAAGAAAGAAGGAAAGAAAGAAAGAAAAAAAGAAAGAAGGAAAGAAAGAAAGAAGTAATTAAATATTGCAATGGAAACGAAAGAACATAGAAAGAAAGGGAAAAAGAGAAAGATAAACAATCAACAATAGGGAAAAAGAAAAGAAAAGAAAGAAAGAAAGAAGAAAGAAAGAAGTAATTAAAAATTGCAATGGAAACGAAAGAAAATAGAAAGAAAGGGGCAAAGAGAAAGATAAACAATCAACAATAGGGAAAAAGAAAAGAAAGAAAGAAAGAAAGAAAGAAAGAAAGAAAGAAAGATGAAAGAAAGAAAGAAAAAAGTAATTAAAAATTGCAATGGAAACGAAAGAAAATAGAAAGAAAGGGGAAAAGAGAAAGATAAACAATCAACAATAGGGAAAAAGAAAAGAAAAGAAAGAAAGAAAGAAAGAAAGAAGAAAGAAAGAAAGAAAGAAAAAAGTAATTAAAAATTGCAATGGAAACGAAAGAAAATAGAAAGAAAGGGGCAAAGAGAAAGATAAACAATCAACAATAGGGAAAAAGAAAACAAAAGAAAGAAAGAAAGAAAGAAAGAAAGAAAGAAAGAAAGAAAGAAAGAAAGAAAAAAGTAATTAAAAATTGCAATGGAAACGAAAGAAAATAGAAAGAAAGGGGCAAAGAGAAAGATAAACAATCAACAATAGGGAAAAAGAAAGAAAGAAAGAAAGAAAGAAATAATTAAAAATTGCAATGGAAACGAAAGAAAATAGAAAGAAAGGGGAAAAGAGAAAGATGAACAATCAACAATAGGGAAAAAGAAAAGAAAAGAAAGAAAGAAGTAATTAAATATTGCAATGGAAACAAAAGAAAATAGAAAGAAAGTGAAAAAGATGAAGACAGATAAATAATGAACAATAGAAAAGAAATGAAGAAAAACGAAAAGAATGAAATAAAATGTAAAATTGAAAGAGAGTGGGCAGAGGGAAAATTAGAAAGCCAGTTAGATTGCAACTAAAACGACCCGAATAAAATAGGTATAAAATGCGAGAATAGAATCAATAATGAAGGTTTTAACGAGAATATATAAGAGATAATGTCAGCGAGTTAAAATAGAAAAAAAAAAAAAAAAAAAAAAAAAAGAAAGAAAGAAAGAAAAGGGCGGGTGAGAGATGAAGCTTTCATTGCATTCACTGAAGGACAGAAGAATAAAAACAAATAACTTTGGAAATGACGGTAGGGCGTATAAAGAAGACACGAGAAAGATTGCCAGGATGCAAACAAAAGGAGAGAAATGAAACAAATAAAAATCATTTCCTTTTCATAGCTTTTTTTCTTTTTACTTTTCCCCAATCACTTTTTTTTTTTTTGTCTTTTTCTTAATGTTCTGAAAATAAAGCATATGTGTGTATTAACTGGAAATAAAATAAAAAAATAAAAAAAAAAATTCATAGCTCATCAAAATGAAAGGTGGCGGGAAAACAGAGAACAAATCTAATCGATAAATAAGATGTCTGCATCTAAAACGAAAAACACTAAGGCAGTCGAAATATTCGTTGCTCGCCAATGCATCCGAAATGCAATTCCTTGGTTGGATGCCGGCGTATTCAGTATCAAGCCAACAAAATAACAAACCGCCTTTATCTCCTTTCATTCGCTTTTCTTTCTTTGAACATTTTATAGATTTTTTTTTTTTAAACATTTGAATGATCTTTGGGCTCGCAAAATGAGTTCTATTCATAGTCAAAAAAAAAAAAAATCCGGAGATACGAAGATACACTCATACAGGCTATGCACACGGTCCAATTTCGTAAAGTCAGTGTTTTCGATAAATAAAATTCGTCTTAACCGAACGATGTTAGTAACATTTTCAGGATATAGCTATACGTTCGCATCCAAGTAAGATCTATCTGCTCATGGTGGCTAACTCATTCCTGTTTGCAGACGACAGCTCAGACAAATTTTAGCTATCGTCAACAGAGTGCCAACCTGCGGTTCATCCTATGCCTATAGTGTTTGCACCTTCCTTACAATTTCTGAGAGAGTTAGAGAGAGAGAGAGAAGAGCAGAGAGAGAGAGAGAGGGGTAGAGAGAGAAAGGTAGAGAGAGAAAGAGGGGTTAGAGAGAGAAGGATAGAGAGGGGAATAGAGAGAGGGGGAGAGAGAATAGGGTAGAGAGAGAGGGGGTAGAGAGAGGAGTAGAGAGAGAAGGGTAGAGAGAGCGGTAGAGAGAGGAGGGTAGAGAGAGAGAGGAATAGAGAGAAAGGGGGTAGAGAGAGAAGGGTAGAGAGAGAAGGGTAGAGTGAGAGAGGAGAAGAGAGAGAGGGGTAGAGAGAGAAGGGTAGAGAGAGAGGAGTATAGACAGAAGGGGTAGAGAGAGAAAGGTAGAGAGAGAGATGGGGTAGAGAGACAAGGGTAGAGAGAGAGAGGAGTAGAGAGAGAGAGGGAGAGAGAATAGGGCAGTGAGAGAGGGAGTGGAGAGAGAGGAGTAGAGAGAGAAGGGTAGAGAGAGGGGGTAGAGAGAGAAGGGTAGAAGGAGAGGAGTAGAGAGAGGGGATAGAGAGAGAAGGGTAGAGAGAGAGGGGTAGAGAGAGAAGGGTAGAGAGAGAGGAATAGAGAGAGAAGGGTAGAGAGAGAGGAGTAGAGAGAGGGGGAGAGAGAGAAGGGTAGAGAGAGAGTAGAGAGAGAGGGGGTAGAGAGAGAAGGGTAGAGAGAGAGAGAGAGACGTAGCCAATAACCTGGCTTTAACAACAGCATGAACAAGACCAGCACGCTCAAACAATCAGCCCCGATGACTTGTGACTTCGTGTTACGATCAATCATCGGCGGTCTTTAAACAGTTTCATCTACACAATTTCACTCGCGAGGTCTGGTTCAACCGGTGGAAGAGATTCATATATATATATATATATATATATATATATATATATATATATATATATATATATATGTATGTATAAATGATAGAAATATTTGAAGATTAGAATAATCATTTGTAATAATTCATCGAGTCCAGAAGAATACTTAACTGTAGGCAGAAGGCATTAGATGGCCGGTATGAAGCTTGCGTTGTGCCGTAACGGTCCGAGTTCGTTTCTTGATAGTGGACGCGCAAAGTTGATAAATCCCAAATAGAATGAAATGACCCCAATGGAACTAATGTCTTTAATTTAATTGCAAAATTAAATTCGAAGCCTTTAACTCACATTTTTTGAAACATGGTTAAAACTCTGTAGCGGAAAAACCATATTTTAAATCAAATTATTTATAATATATATATATATATATATATATATATATATATATGTGTGTGTGTGTGTGTGTGTGTGTGTGTGTGTGTGTGTTTAAACGTTATTTTTAATGGATACTCATATTTGCGTACTTGCTTTGTTTTTTTTATTATTAAACAGCATATTTATTTATTTACATCTACCGGGCGGAATATTCGAGAAATCTCGAGAAGTCGTGATGGCCTAAAAATTTCGTCCAGGCATGAAAGAAACTGACACAGCTATCCATTACTGAATAATAATAATAATAATAATAATAATAATAATAATAATAAAAGTAATAGATAGCTACACATAGTTTTTGCCTTACCATTTGTACCCCTGATGATGATCTTAGAAAGAGATGGAAATTACTTGGGAAATAAAAGTGATTCTTACTGTCATTGTACCTTATCTAATTGCTACATACGGAAAAAAATATTCGTGAATATGAAAGGATTATGATAATCAAACATACAGGCACAGAATTGAAATGTGCTTTGAAAAAGAAGGACATTTTGAACAGCATATATAACAATTAAATAACTAGTAAATAAAATATTCATGTGTAATTATACTTTTTAAAAAAATATCAATATGGCGCGAGACATTTACCCTATCCATATCATTCATATGAAGAAGATGAGACAAAATGGAAAATATATTAACAACGCGTTTCGCCAGAGCGTCTACTACCTTTGGCTTCCTCAGGTTAGAATGAAAGAAAAAAACAAAACTATACGTGAGAGAAAATGCATTGGGATCTCTGGGGATAAGTAGTAATCATACATTAAATTAAATTAGATTACATTATTACCTCCAAAGTCCAGATTCAAGAGAGTGCATGTCCGCCTGTTTGGTTGTTTTATCTATATCAGAGGGGTTTTCTGTTGTTGGATTTTAAATCAATCCACTAAAACATGTGGGTGTTTTTATTATCTCTCTATATATACATACTTACATATATTTCTACAAACATACACAAACACCTTCCAAGGTATGTACATATATCAGAGCCTTTTTATTGTATACTTTTACATACATGTTCACATGTACCGGCCCACTCATATATATCTATGCAATTCTTTGATTTTCATAAGGTAAATTGAGTTGGAGAGACGTGTGACTGTTTCGCATCTGGTGATCATCTGGTGATACGAAACAGATCATGGCATAGTCTCTCCATTTCAATTTAACTTTTGAAAACCAGAGAACTGTGAAGCTGGTAAAATTACTCTAAATAAGTATTCTTAAAGAATCTAGTTGCATTTTCAACGGCCTTTTCTTATATATTTTTTACCTGCGAGTGATTTATAAAACAACCTAACTTTGTCATATATATATTGTTGTAACCTAGAGAAGGTTACTGAATAGAATAATCAAATGAAGGTTGGTAATGAACGATAATACTTAACACAAGAACAACACATATAAGATTCGCCAGCAGTGAGTAGAAGTAGTCGACTGCTAGAAGGGAGTCAAGGGAATTCCACAAAGAATCTCCAACTGCAGAATATCTACAAACAGTCCCACGTGATCAGATGTGGCACAAGGCCGAATTTAATGTGGGGTATTCGAGCCGGTAGGCTCGTCCACCCCCACCCCCGTAGACCCCGTATAAAAAGAGGTCGGGTAGCTGTTTCCCGAGACGAGACTCCGCCCTTCGATACAGCCTCGTCAGGGGATCCTCTCTGTCCGGAGGCAGAGAGTTTGAGCAGCACAGCTGGAGGCGAATCTCCAACTGCAGAATATCTACCAATCGCCCTACGCGGTCAGATGTATCACAAGACCGAAATTGATGTCGCGTATCCAAGCCTGTAGGCTCGACCCAAAATTTTCCGTAGACCCCATATAAAATGGGGTCGGGTAGCTGTTTTCCGAGACGAGACTCTTCCCTTCGTCATAGCCTCGTCTGTGGATCCTCTTTGCCCAGAGGCAGAGAGTTTGACCAGCACAGCTGGAGACGAATCTCCAAATGTAGACCAACATACAGTATTTACTATTGCATTTATGTGAATAGAAACATACCAATTTTCGTCCATAGGTATCCTACAATATATATATATATATATATATATACTCTCTGGTTTATTTTTCATTGTTTACGTGAGGATACAAAACTGCTTTCTTTACATAAGGATACAAAACTGAACACATATGAATGTTTTGAGAGTCAGAGAAATATTTCAGTCTATAAGTCGCTATTCATTTGCTTTGCTTGATCGCCTGTGGAGCTAAACGTCTGCTTTTATATTTACATACACTTTATCTCTGATAATGAAAATTTTAACCCCATAAATATATCATACCTTATAAGTACATTTTTATTATATATATATAATAAATGCACATCGAATCTAACGACTGCTTCTCAATATATATATATATATATATATATATATATATATATATAGGTAACTATACTCGTTTCGAAAAACCCTCGAATTTTTGATTTGCCAATAATCAAATCAATCTCGAGGGGAAAAAAAGCTTTTAAAAAAAGAAAGAGCTGGAAACATGAAAGTCTGTCGAAAAAAATCGCACAGATACAGGTTTAAAGCCCAAAGAAAAAAACCCGACACGAGTAAACAACTAATTAAAAAGAGCTCAATACAACCGTAGAGCAGACCTAGATAAACCTAGTGAGCCAGACAAACCTACCCAGGTTTCACCTAAGCGGATCGTCAGGGAAAGCTGGCTAAAGAGGCAAAAGAGAAACAGTATATTTATAGGCGATAATCAAAATCATACCACGTGACCAAAGAAAAAGAAAAAACAAGAAAAAACACAAGAACGCCGGAAAGGGGGTAAAGATTTATTCAACGACTAAAAGGGGAGGGGATATTAACACTGTGACGTCCCCCCTGTGTCGCTGCGCCAAGTGTGACGTCCGCCTAGCCGCGTCCGTCGTGCTATCCTGTCCTGTGACGACCAACTGGCTTGGTATTGGTCGCGGCACCAAATGTGACGTTCTAACCTTTTGGTTATTCGGATGGGAATCTGGTTAGATTCGGTATCAGCCTTGTCGTTCCCAGCTCACTTCCAACGTCTGGTTACCGAAGTAACTGTTTTGATTTCCAGTCTAACCTACCCACGTTGTGATTTGATCTTAGGCAGACGAAATCAATCAGTCGTCGGGCCGTAATGCAAGCTGAGTTCGAATAAGGGTGATATCGCACAAGTAGATGTAAAATAAAATAAAATAATAACTCGAAAAGTTCAAATGTGTTAAAAAAAGGATAACAATATTTTATATATGGTTGCTGGATACAGGACTGCGTCTACTTCCAAACCCGCTATATAGATTCGTGACACTTTGTTCTTGTTAGGGGAGTCTTAACATCTTAAGTTGTTTGTTCTTTTAAGAAACTGGTTCTTGGTGTGTCTTCAGGCGATATTCGTAAAACTTGTATTGGTGGTGTGAGTCTAAGTCGTTCTTCAAAAATAAATTGTTCTTGATTAAAAGATGAGTTCGGATTTGCGTAAATCTTAGTCAGCTTCTGTGAGGCGGACCTTCAGAGCTCTCATCTCACTGCAACTGCTTGCCTCTCTGTCTCCAACCCCAACTGGCACTGGAACTCGAACTGAACTCCACTGATTTTCGCTCGCTGCGACTTTGCTTATATGGACGCCGACCAAAACCGGGGTAGGCTTGTCGGGTTTTGAGGTTCCTTGATAATTCTCAACCGACAATCCACTTATTTGGTTTCGGTCAGGAAAGTTTTATTATTTTCCATTTTTGGAAGTCTTCTCGTCCTCCTACCTTCTTCTGTTCTCATATTGGTATCTCACCATACCCTCAGATTGTGTCAACGGGTTTCCCCTCTCTCTCACAGTGGCATCTCACACCTGTCCCCTCAATGAGTGCCAAAAGGCCTCCCCTCCTGCTTCACATGATTACCTCCGCCTGGCTCTCGTTATCATTCAGCCAATGGGTGCTCAGCAGCGTGGGTGTGGCCAGACTAACCTCGGTTTAAAAATCTTGCTCAAAGAAAAAAAAATTATCTTATTTTTTTTTCTTTTTCTTTTCTTTCTCTCTCTTTCCTTCTGCCCGTCAACGAACCCTTGGTTTCTTTTCTTAGCTGTATCACCTGGAATTCGTCAATTAGCTTTTCGACATCACCAAGCGGTTGGCCATTTTAGACGTATTTGCATTCTTGGTGCCAATTTCTGATCCGATAAAATAGTTTCGCTGTCATAGCCGAATTTCAACACAAAACAGATGCCTTGTCCAAACGATATGTTCCCATCGACAAAGGCTTAACCTCTCCTTCAGGATGGTCCACGGACATTTTTGTTTCTCAGTCAGCGGATGACCTATTTAATTTTTATCTCTTTAGGATTCTGTGGGAGGTCTCAAATGGACATTCCTGCGACACAGTTAAATGTTTATCTATTTAGAATTCTGTCTCTGGGGTTATTTGGCCAACCTGGAATTTTCACCCGCCCCGTAACATAAATCAGATTAATTCCAATATCTTCCTTTTTCGACTTCTCGACAATGGAAATAAAAATCTTACCACTCTTCCTTGTCAGAAAAATAACATCGCATAGTGTCCTTTTCGTGATGGCTTCTTATCACCTAAATTTAATTCTCGCCTTTTTTTTTCTTCTTTCTTTTTTTAGAAAGCCAAATAGTGTCACAACACGAACAATAAAGGTGGAAAGACAATACAAACGGGGAGATTAGACCTAATTCAAACCTGGGTAGGCTCACTAGATTTATCTATCTATCTATCTATCTATCTATCTATCTATCTATATATATATATATATATATATATATATAAATATTAAAATTTCATAGTCTAATAAAAGTTTTAAAAGCTTAACCCAATCATAAGATAAAAATAAACCCTTTATGAAGCCGTCAAAAAAACGAATTCTAGTTTAGTACGATGCATTTTTTTGATTTCATACAAACAACCCTTTTAGAAAAAAAAATCTTTAAACATTTAACAGCGTAACAATAATACCAATAACTCTCTGTCCCTGAAAAAAACTAGACGATATGTGTCTAATGAATGTCATCGTTCGCTTTAAAATTGACAGCCCGACACTAACTTGACTTGACCTCTTTCCGAAAGTAACTGTTATGTTGATACAAATTGTTAACCCCCACGCCCCGTATTGAAATAATTGCTTCAGCCGTTTCCATAGTTTACGAATGAACATGCTTATAAAGATGCGTAAATTTCAAGATTAGTTATTTCCAAAATTTCGCTTGAGGATGAAACAGAGCTTGATACTTTAATTCAATTTAATTTTAATAAAGCCAACGGCTTTCGATTCATACTTCTACAATTCACTCTCGTGTGGTCATGTGTGACGTCATGAGATGCGATGCGATTTTCGCTTCTAGCGTCTTATATGCACGTGTTTATCGTTGCTTAGAAATCTTCTATGTAAATATTGACAGACTATCATCACTGTCTTGTCCGTGTATTGTTTAATATGTTGTAATTGACATCTTTGATAATGGCTTATGTAAGCCGAAAGCTTAGATTGTATTAAAAAAAATATGGATCACTACTGTGAATTTCTTTCTTCTTTCAACGATAATGTTATTCAACTTATCAGATGTTACGAAAAAAATTGACATAAAATAAATAGACAACACTTGTCTATATTATTTAATGAAACGTGTATGAATATAAAATATATATATATATATATATATATATATATATATATAAATTTTGTGTATTTAGGCAGCATTTTTTCATTTCGTTAAATAATATAGACAAGTTTTGTCCATTTATTTTAAGTAAATTCCTTTCATATTGTCGAATAAGCTTTTTCGTATTATCACGGAAACACGAAGCAAAATCACTATATTGTTACATGTTTTTATTGTTAATCCTGTCTAACCTTTCGGCTTACATAAACCCTTCATCAGAGATTACAAGTACATTGCAATAAATAAAATAATAAATTAAATAACAAAGATGGTAAATTTTGTTTTAGGTTGGTTATGCGGACATTGCAATAATGGTAGTTTGTTTTGTTTATATGGACGATTCCAGAAAACCATCATAGTTTACAAATTCAAATGCCCTCTCGGAGATTGTATATTCAACAGATTAAATAATATTTATGTTGGTCACACCACAAATTCGCTTTCATGACGCTTAACTCTCCATTTGAATGACAATTCCATATTTTTAGACATTTAAAACAACATGCCTGGCCGCATATACAATTCCGAAAAATCCTTGTTGAGAATACAACTATACTTAACCATGAAAACAATAAACAAAAACTAAAAATTCTTGAATGTATTTACATAAAACAGTTGAAAACTAATATGAACAAAATAACCTATGAAAACTCCACAAATATACTTAAATGCTTATAGCTGATAACAGGAGCTATTTGTTTATACCAACGGCTCTTCATACTTAACACTGTTCTTCATTTTCACTCAAAAGTGGTCATGTGTGATGTCTTGAACCGCAATGCGATATTTGCTTCTTGCGTTACTCATGTACGAATTTATCGTTGCATATCTATTTTTCATGTAAACTAAACAAACTATGATTGTGGTAATGTCCGCATAAGCAATCTAAAACAAAATTTACCATCTTTGCAATTAAATTTATTATTTGATTTATTGCTATGTTCTTGTAATTTCTGATGAAGGGTTTATGTAAGCCGAAAGGTTAGACAGGATTAACAATAAAAACATGTATGAATTAGGTCATTTGAAGTGATGTGCGGTAATATGTATCTATTTTCGGGGAGTATAATGATATTTGTTTGGCCTTGAAAAATACTGCGTCATCCCTGATTGCATCATATTTTCATCACGCCCAAGCACTATTGTCTCGACTGTCGATTAGTTTTCCGACGACCATTGTCTGCCATGGGCGTTACTCCAAGGCGTACGAAAATTGTAACAAATCACAAACACAACGACATGCCTTATCAGTGAGCAAATCAAACTACAATCGACTGGCTTTGAAACTCTCCTGATTTAAATGCAATCGAGAATCTGGGGTCAATCTGCAAGGAAAGACTTTGTGGAATTGACACACAAAGTACTAACATGGACACCTCGACGTGGTGTAATGGTTAGCAAGCATGTCTTGCTAGATCAGTTATTACTGAAAATTGAGTTCGATCCTCACTGGATGCCCCATGCTTTCGGCCTTGTGTCACATCTAAGCTACGCTTGGAAAATCTTTACAAAGTACAAACATTTGCACTGGGTCAGATTTCATAGAAAAAAGTATGGAAATAATAACGGTATTCTTCGTTTTGTTCCAATTATTTTGATCAAAGGTGTAAATATATGGTTTTGATCATTTATTGGCATAAGACAGATAAAATCACCAAAATGTTTATTCATGTCCGCATCTCAGAAACTCCCGTCAAGACGAGAACAAGACGAGAATAATACGAGAACTGTAGCAGCCAGTAGGCTTGGTCAGTTTTATTTTCATTAAACATTTAGTAACAATATTTTATAGATGTGCTGAAAATTCGGCTAACTCTTTGGGTAGTTCTAGTAAAAAAAATATTTTGCTACTGGAAGCGTAGCAGAATTAGTAAAATCTCAGGATCTACCCTCGCCACGATGTGGGCAGACTTTAAAAAAATGGAAAATTATATTACAGCTAAGTCGTTTATCAAGTTTCATATGACAATATTTTATTTTTAATGTTTTCTTTTTTTCAGTCTGTTGGTAATTTAAGATTCCTGGTTTTAATGTAACTGTAGCAACGTGACAGATTCTCTCATTTGTATTCTTGAGCAAATACACAAAAATAGAATGGTGTGTAATGCGTATTCTCACAGATTTATTTAACCTGTACAGCTAGGCGGTCCTAAGAGAATTAAAAATAGAGTCTATTATTGGAGGTTAGAATTTTAACAACAGAAGATATGCAGATAATACAACGTTGATGCCGCGTCGTCCATACATAGAATATTACCGTCACATCTAGTCTGGTGCATCAGCTATGTAGTCCTGGGTATGACGATAAACTACATCCGGCAGCAAGAACTCTGAACTATAAATTGGAGGTTTTTGAGGAGCGTGGAACAACCTCTTAACTGCTGTTGTTCGCACCCGGGGTGGTTGCACATGTTAGGGTTGCAGCTATGTGAAAATGGGGTTCCCTCCAAACTATAAACAATATGAACGTTTAAAATACAATTTTATAGTAAAAATACCAGCAATATATTTTGTATATATAGAAATTTTGTGGTATCCTCCCTCTAAAGAGTCTATGTTAGACTCTTCCGCCTACTATAAGATTAGAAGAAGAGAAGACCTTGGGGGAACAGTCGTACAGATTGTTCATCTGTCGAACTCTCTGTCTCGGCAGAGAGGAACTCGGATGAGGCTTTGCCGCAGGGCAAAGTTTCGTCCGGGGAGGTAGACAGTCCCTGAACCAGTTTAGGCGGGTTCAAAGGGAATATTTTTGTCCGAAGCTACGGGCTCAGAGAAACCCACGTTAAACACGGCTTTGTGCCACAGACATTCCTTGTGAGGGGACTGCTAAATATAAAAGTCGCATAGATTGTTCATTACTGTCGAACTCTCTGCTTTGAGCAGAAATGAACCCGGACGAGCCTTTGCCGAAGGGCAAAGTTTCGTCCGGGGAGGAACACAGGCCCTGAACCCGTTTATACGGGTTCTAAGGGGATATTTTTGGCCCAGCCTACGGGCTCGGAGAACCCACGGTAAACTCGGCCTTTTGGTGCCAGATACATCCATCGTTGGGTGCTGTTAAATATTAACAGTCGAATAGATTGTTCTACCGCGGCTGTGACTTTTCGCAGCTGCTGTCTAACTCTCCGCCTTTGGGTAAAGTGGAACCCGGACGAGGCTGGGCCGAAGTGCAGAGTCTCGTCCGGGGAGGTAGACAGACCCGAATCCGTTTACGCGAGTTCTACGGGGATTTTTGGGCCGAGCCTACGGGCTCGGATGACCCACGTTAATCTCGGCTTTGTGCCACATATATCGCTCGTGATGGGAAGGGGGCTGTTAAATATTAACAGTCAAATAGATTGAAGGCTGGATCAACCGACACACGCTCACTAGTCGTGTAATATTCTTCTGTCGTACTTACTGTTTAATATATGATATATCTATAACACTTGTTTTGTTAATTCTTCAACCATTTACTTGGTCACAACGAAAAAGCTGACCAACAGTAATATATTTATGATAAAATAACCAACTATACATTTTATAAAAAATAGAAAGCATTTTATCTGTAGTTGAAGGCATACAAATGAAATTCAAAATATTTAGATTTCAGCACTAAATAGGTCGATATGTCACTAAACAAAATCAACCAATATGAAAAAGCTCTTTCATGACATTACTCCATGTAATATTCTACAATTTCTTAAAGAAATCAATCTGTATTTCCAAAATATAACTTCAACAATATTGCAATTTAAAAAACACATCGCCGCTTATGGTAATTATGTTGTCAGAAACATGTGTATGCAAAAAAAAAAAAAAAAAAAAGAAAAAGCTGAGTATCATCTACCATGTATTCAAGTGTGAAAGCAGAATAACATACATCATATTTTTATTATCTCAAGCTTCAAAGAAAATTAAATTCCACCATTAAATGATCATAAGGAGTTGATATGACGTTAACCTCACTTCCCCCAAAAAAACGTGTCAGCTATATATTTAGAGATTCTTGATAAAAGGTAAAAAAAAAATCTGCAATGTTATTGGTCCTGCTATAACATCTCGGATTCAGTCCCTTTCCCACTATTGTAACGTAGATTCCTTGTATCTTTTCTACAAACATTTTTTGATAAGTTTTTTTTATAAACTTTTCTTTGTGGTACCGAGAATTTAAGAATTTAAGCACAGCACTATATTGGCGGCAAGGTTTCGTCATTTTACAATTGAAATGGCTAAATGCAACCGTAAGTTCTATGCTAACAGTTTCTTCTATCGGACCTCCAGCTTGCAGAACTCTCTCCCGGCTTCTTGCTTCCCAGTCATCTTCGATCTTCAAAAAATTAAATGCAGCCTCAATCTCTCACTTCTGCCTTTTTAATTCTTATCCTTCTATTGTCCTCTCTCCTTAATAGCAGTTTTGCTCATAGTTTCTAACGCCTCTTCCGTCGTAGCGGCTTTATTGCCTTGATTGAAGCGAAATGATTAAAAAAAAAATTGGGAAAGAGGGAAACAGCGAGTAACTGACTATAGAACTTGCGTAAATGGTTGGTTCATTGTTGATTTATTCATTTTTTTTTACAGCTGATTCACACTTTGCGGGTTATTTAAATCGAGAATATATTTTTACAGTGTTAGAATGTTTCTTGGCGATAATATTGATTTAGAGACAAAAGTCTTACTAATTAACCCTACTGTGTAAGAGTAAGTGTCGTTGCCGACACTGTGGTTTGAAACTACATCTCCAGTAATCTCCTCTATCACTTACACAGATCATTGTTCACTCTTTTTGTCTATCCGCTATTGCTGTACATCCACTAGCTTTACTACTATACGGATTACGATTCTATTCTGATCATTATACTATTTGGCAATTACTACTTGAACAAGTATTACTAGTGTGGATATTATTGGAAGGTGTTAACACTAGTACAGACGTCTAGGAATTCTCGAATATAACGAGCACTTTTGGAAGTGATAACGACATCGCACAAATGACAAGCGAAGCCGTCTAACATCACAAAAATGGCGCCAAGGATTCGTAAGGAATCAGAAAAGTTTTCATTGCTAAAAACAAATAATAAATAAATAAGAAATTTAAAAAGAAGTTCATCCCGATTCCGGCGCGTAATATCAGGCGGGGATAACAGCAAATTCTATTTAAAATTTAAATGCAGCGTCAATTGCTCCCTTCTGCCTTCTTAATTTTTATCCTTCTATTTTCCACTCTCCTTAATAGCAGTTTTTCTCATAGTTTCTAACACCTCTTCCATCGTAGCGGCTTTATTGCCTTGATTGAAGCGAAATGATTAAAAAGAAAAATTGGGAAAAATGGAAATATCGAGTAACCTGATTAAATAGTAAGTGTCTTTGCCGACACTGTGGTTTGAACCTTGATCGCCAGTGAGCAACACGGGCGATTCCATTATTAAGTAGATCATACAGGAAGTGAATAAATTAGAAGTAGCTTGACGACTCACTGATCACTATTTCTCCTTGATCAATCGCCAAATTATTTCGGAAGTGTGCTGGTTAAACTCTCTGCCTCTGGGCAGTGAGAATCCCCAGACGAGACTCTGTCATCGGGCAGCGCCACGACTCGGGAAAAAGCCACCCGACCCCGTATTTTACGGGCTATACGGGAAATGTTTGGCTGAGTATACCGGCTCGGATACCCCACAATAAACTCGGTCTTGTGCCACATCCAACCGCGTAGAGTGGTTAGTGAATATCTCACTATTTCTCCTCTATCACTTATACGGATCACTGTTCACTCTTCTTGTCTATTCACTATTGTTAAACGTTAATTTTCTCTACTTTGCTACTATACGGATTACGATTCTCGTCTGATCATTATACTAGTTGGCAATTAGTACTTGAACAAGTATTACTAGTGCGGATATTATTGGAAGGCGTTAACACTAGTACCGACATCTACGAATTCTGGAATATAAAGAGCATTTTTGGAAGTGATAACGAGATTTCTTAATTCTTATACTTTTATTGCCTTCTCTCCTTAATAGCAGTTTTTTTCATAGTTTCTAACACCTCTTCCGTCGTAGCGCTTTATTGCCTTGATTGAGCGAAATGATTAAAAAAAAATTGGGAAAGAGGGAAACAGCGAGTAACTGACTATAGAACTTGCGTAAATGGTTGGTTCATTGTTGATTTATTCATTTTTTACAGCTGATCCACACTTTGCAGGTTATTTAAATCGAGAATATATTTTTACAGTGTTAGAATGTTTCTTGGTGATAATAATGATTTAGAGACAAAAGCCTTCTAATTAACCCTACTGTGTAAGAGTAAGTGTCGTTGCCGACACTGTGGTTTGAAACTAGATCTCCAGTAATTAACACGAGCGATTATATTGTTAAGTAGATCACGAGATCATAAAGAAAGTGAATAAATAGGAAGTAGCATGATGACTGTTCACTCTTCTTGTCTATCCACTATTGCTATACGTCTACTAGCTTTACTACTATACAGATTACGATTGTATTCTGATCATTACACTATTTGGCAATTACTACTTGAACAAGTATTACTAGTGTGAATATTATTGGAAGTTGTTAACGCTAGAATTTTTGGAAATGATAACAAGCTTTCGCTTGACATAAGCATAAGTGACAAGCAAAGCCGTCCAGCATCACAAAAACATCATAGCTGTGGAAGAAGAGGCGTATTCATAGCTTTCTCAAGTGTATTACAAAACCCATCCAGAATTCGAACTCGGCCCTCAGATTAACAATTCTGAGTCATTACATGAACCGCACATACACGCGTGCAGCACCTGTTATTCCCAAGCGGTCACCCATCTAGGTACTGACCAGGATTGAGTGCGTGTGTAATAGGTTTTGGTTTAGTTTGGTTTGTTTTACGGTATATCAACCTCAATGGGTTATTTAATACTGACAATTTTTTTTTATTGCTGCTAATATTTTTTTTTTTCGAAATATCTATTGCTGGTAATATTTTTTCCGTCAAAAATCTATTTCTGGTAATATTTTACTCCAAAAATTCATTGCTGGTATTATTTTTTGCCAAAGTATTTCTGGTATTAAAACCTATTTTTGAATTTCCATTGAGTGTTTTGACCCCAGTTCGCGGGTGAATTATTTGCCCGTAGCTGGGAACCTAATGGCTGCTATCACCCCGCTTCAGGGTAGACCTGGGAACACCATCAAAACCTCCTGATCAGAGGCCTTGCTGTTAGACGTAGTTTATCGTCTTACCCAGGACGTGGATGTAGTTTATCGTCATACCCAGGGTGGGTGTTTAGTAGGAATAAGACAGACATTGGTGAGAGTTGCAAAGTAATAGAAGTTGGGGAGAGCTATGACTGCCCATTTTCTGAAAACACACGGTGAAGAAAAGAAGGAAATGGTTTTGGAAATAAGTTGGGAAGAGAAAATTAAAGAAACTGTGATATGACAAAAAAAAAAAAAAGGAAAAATAAAAAATCTACTCGATTGACTCCCAAAAAATCATAATTAATTTAGAAATGAAGAGGGTCACGTGACGGTAATCAGTTTTTTTTTTGGGTTTTTTGTTGTTTTTTTTCACCAGTCCAACGCCAGAGGGAGCAGAGAAATACAAATTCATTTGAATGAAAGAAAAAAATAAAAAAAGTAGGTGGCTAGATGATATATCGAGAAAGAGAAAATGAAACACAGGGCGAGGGGAGGGGAGGGGTGGAGGGGTGGAGGGAAAAATGACAAGGAGAGAGAGAGAGAGAGAGAGAAAGATAGAGATAGAGATAGATAGAGAGAAAGAGAGAAAAGAGGGTGGAGTTCAAAAATAAATTAATTTTGAATGTGGAAACACTCCTGATGAGCTTTACACGACACAGATGAGCTAATAAAAAATTATTGAATATTTTGAGATTTATTTTTTACTGCGCTTATCTCCCTTGGCAAATTCAAACGAAACTGCTTTTCTCCCTGCAGGAAGCGAATGTTTAAATATTCCCTCTTTAATAAATTTAAGTTTCCATTGCGAGATTTTCACGTTATTTTTCTTCTCATGGCTTTTGGCCTTTGTTTAAACTCGACTTTTATTTATTCACGATCCAATTTTCATTATTTCGAAAAAAAAAAAAATTCTTTAAACTTGTGCATTAGTTGTTATTTTTTATCTTTTTCATTCATTATTTTCTTTTTTTTTTCTTTCTTTCTTCACTTTTTTGGGGTCATTTCACTGTTTTCTTCACCTTTTCTTTCTTTCTTTACGATTTCTGCTTTCGTTTCACTGTCTTTATTTTAAATATTTCTTCTTTCCTTTTCTTTTTCTTTCTTTCTTTCTTTCTTTCTTTCTTTCTTTTTCCATCATTTCTGCTTTCATTTCCTCGTTTTCTTTGTCATTCTCATATTCGTTCTTTCCACTCTTCTTTGCTTCTTTCTTTCTTTCTTTCCTTTTTTTCTTTCTTTCTTTCTTTCTTTCTTTACTATTCCTTTCCACCATTCCTTCTTTCTTTCTTTCTTTCTTTCTTTCTTTTTCCATCATTTCTGCTTTCATTTCCTCGTTTTCTTTGTCATTCTCATATTCGTTCTTTCCACTCTTCTTTGCTTCTTTCTTCCTTTCTTTCTTTCTTTCTTTCTTTCTTTCTTTCTTTACTATTCCTTTCCATCATTCTTTCTTTCTTTCTTTCATTCTTTCTTTCTTTCTTTCTTTCTTTCTTTACTATTCCTTTCCATCATTCTTTCTTTCTTTCTTTCTTTCTTTCTTTCTTTACTATTCCTTTCCATCATTCTTTCTTTCTTTCTTTCATTCTTTCTTTCTTTCTTTCTTTCTTTACTATTCCTTTCCATCATTCTTTCTTTCTTTCTTTCTTTCTTTCTTTACTATTCCTTTCCATCATTCTTTCTTTCTTTCTTTCATTCTTTCTTTCTTTCTTTCTTTCTTTACTATTCCTTTCCATCATTCTTTCTTTCTTTCTTTCATTCTTTCTTTCTTTTCCATCATTTCTGTTTTTATTTCATTGTTTTCTTTTTTATTCGTTTATTATTTCTTTCAATTCATATTTATTTGCTTCTTTCTTTCTTTCATTCTTTCTTTCTTATCCCATACTGCTTCAGTGTATTTCTTTCTTTCTTTCTTTCTTTCTTTCTTTCTTTCTTTCTTTCTTTCTTTCTTTCTTATCCCATACTGCTTCAGTGTATTTCTTTCTTTCTTTCTTTCTTTCTTTCTTTCTTTCTTTCTTTCTTTCTTTCTTTCTTATCCCATACTGCTTCAGTGTATTTCTTTCTTTCTTTCTTTCTTTCTTTCTTTCTTTCTTTCTTTCTTTCTTTACCATTCTTTTCTATCATTGTTTCTTTCTTTCTTCGTTTTTTTTCTCTTCGCTCTTAACTTTTAACTTCTTTGTTTTCTTCATTTATTCTTTGCTTCTTTTTTCATTATTTCCTTCACTTCTTCAATCAGTTTTCTTTCTTTATTTCTTCACCCTGCCTGTTGTTATTTCATTTAATCTTTCTTTTTTCCATTTTTCTTTCTTTGCCATTTCTATCCTTCTTTCTTTCTTTCTTTCTTTCTTTCTTTATTATTCCTATTTTCATTTCTTTCTTTCTTTCTTTAATATTCCTGTGTTCATTTCATTCATTCTTTTTTTCTTTCTTTGCTATTTCTATTTTCATTTTATCCGTTCTTTGTTTCTTTGTTTCTTTGTTTCTTTCTTTCTTTCTTTCTTTCTTATCCTATACTGCTTCAGTGTATTTCTTTCCGTCTTCCTTTCTTTCTTTCTTTCTTTCTTTCTTTCTTTCTTTCTTTCTTTCTTTCTTTCTTTCTTATCCCATACTGCTTCAGTGTATTTCTTTCCGTCTTTCTTTCCGTCTTTCTTTCTTTCTTTCTTTCTTTCTTTCTTATCAAATACTACTTCAGTATATTTCTTTCTGTCTTTCCGTCTTTCTTTCTTTTTTTCTTTCTTTCTTTCTGTCTTTCTTTCTTTCTTTCTTTCTTTCTTTCTTTCTTTCTTTCTTTCTTTCTTTCTTATCCCATACTGCTACAGTGTATTTCTTTCCGTCTTTCTTTCTTTCTTTCTTTCTTTCTTTCTTTCTTTCTTTCTTTCTTTCTTTCTTTCTTATCCCATACTGCTACAGTGTATTTCTTTCCGTCTTTCTTTCTTTCTTTCTTTCTTTCTTTCTTTCTTTCTTTCTTTCTTTCTTTCTTATCCCATACTGCTTCAGTGTATTTCTTTCTGTCTTTCCGTCTTTCTTTCTTTTTTTTTGTTTCTGTCTTTCTTTCTTTCTTTCTTTCTTTCTTTCTTTCTTTCTTTCTTTCTTTTCTTTCTTATCCCATACTGCTTCAGTGTATTTCTTTCCGTCTTTCTTTCTTTCTTTCTTTCTTTCTTTCTTTCTTTCTTTTCTTTCTTATCCCATACTGCTTCAGTGTATTTCTTTCCGTCTTTCTTTCTTTCTTTCTGTCTTTCTTTCTTTCTTTCTTTCTTATCCAATATCTTATTTTACTTCTTTTTTATCACAACCACTTTCTTCTTTTATTCTATCTTCATGTATTTCTTATCCTGGATAAGTGTATTTCTTTCTTTCTTTCTTTCTTTCTTTCTTTTCTTTCTTTCTTTTCTTTCTTATGCCATACTGCTTCAGTGAATTTCTTTCTTTCATTCTTTCTTTCTTTCTTCATTTTTGCTATTTTCGTTTCTTCTTTCTTCTTTTTTTTCTTCCGTCTGTTTTCCTTTGATTTAATCTTCCTTTCTTGCTGTTTCCTTTCCATTGTTGTCTTTTCAATATTTCTTTCCTTATTTTTCACTCTTATTCCAATGAACGATTAATGACCTCCTTGCTCCTATTATTTTCTCACCTTACCTTCTTCACGTTTTCATTATTTTGAAAATACTTCCTTTCCGTTCGTAAAACTTTTCTCGCTTTTCATTTATCCGCCATGTCCTTCGCCATCTTTCACTATATTTTTGCTCACAGCATTTCTTTCTGAGTTTTTTATTATATTAAGCCGGCATTATCTATTCCTAAATTCATTACAATATTTTCTTCGAATATTCTTAAAAAAATATCCATTTTTTGACACAAACTCGGTGACCAGTGGTATAAAAAACGCCAACTTAATTCCCATCAATTATATTCATTATTTGCCTGTTCTGGTATTTCGACCGACAACAAATTTTCGTGTGTTAATGAATTCATGAGACAGTGTTGATAATAGACGCATAAAAGAAACTGTAGAAACCCCTAAAGAAGGCAATAAAGTATAGCGAGAAGAAAGGACTGTCTATTGTCAGAAATCAGAATGTATGGTTGTCAGCAAAAAGGGACAACTCAAAGTGAGAACTACGAATTGCAGACACTAAAATCAAGCAAGTACAACCATTTAGATATTTAGGAAATGGTTTAACAGAGAACGAAAATGTGATTCCGAAATCCAAAGGCGCATTGGAATAGCGAAAGATGCCTTCCAAAAGCTAAGCAAAGTATTAAGAAACAGAAAAATTTTGTTAGAAACAGAGAAAAGAATATTGAACTCTTATGTAATATCAGTCCTACTATATGACAGTATAATAATAATAATAATAATAATAATAATAATAATAATAATAATAATAATAATAATAATAATAATAAATACACATCCACATACATACTACATTTATACACATCCAAATACATGCATACATACCCCAGCCCTCCCAGACATCCGCATATGCATCCAAATTTAAGAACTTTTCTAAGACACAGTGACTCACCTGATTTGTTTTTACTTAAAAATTTTTTCGCCTATTGTTTTTGGGGTCATTCTAATTTTTAATCTTACTAATATAAAGACCCCTTGCCGACCACCAAGTAAAAAAGTTCACTCACCCTAAGGTATTCTATTGATAATTATAATTTTGGATATAAATGAGATTTAGGGAAAATCTCTGTGCAAAAAAAAAGTGACTATCTTATTTCCTGCAACTAGTAATCAATAGAAACATAACCGAACAGCCTTAAATAAAGAATAATAGAGGTAAAATTTATTTATAATAGGGTAACATAGTTCGAAATATTTAATAATCTATGGGTCCTCCTTTATTTTAAATAACCTTTTCAACACTTTTTGGCATTGACTTTATTAGGTTCTGGCAAATCTCATCTCCAAGCATTGAATTCCATTCGGATATGAAATTTACAATCAAATCCTCTTTGTTGCTCAACTGCTTTCTCGAGAGCATGTACTTTATAATGCTCCATAAGTTTTCTATGGGGGTTGAGGTCAGGAGATTGGGGCGGCCATGTCATAACACACACCTGCTTCTCATCAAAGTATTCCTTCATCAATTTTGATTTGTGACAGGGAGCATTATCCTGCATAAAAATCAGCTTGGTGGGGTCGATTTGCACCCTTTCAGCAGAAGGGAGCAGACAAGACTCTAAAATTCTCTTGTACTGCTCGCTCCTGAGGGTATTTTCAATAGGTTTTAAGAAGCCAGTTCCATGAAAAGAAAAGCATCGCCAGAAGATTATACGGAACGGATGCTGACAGTACAGACTGCTAAATTCAAAGAGCTTTCAAAGCTTCTTCGGATTTTAGATCGCTTATCCTTTGAATTTAGCTCAACTTTCGTTTCTTCGGAGAAGCGAACATTTAGTAAAAAAAATCAAGTGAGTCACTTTTATCGAACAGCACTGTATATAGGTCAGCGTTATACGCTATAGCGATTTTTCAAGCGTAGCTTAGATGTGGTACAAGGCCTAAAGTATGGGGCACTCAGTGAGGATTGAACTCACTCTCATTCGTAATTGTGTTAGCGAGACAAGCTTGTTAACCATTACACCGCCTCGGGATGCCATAGCCTTATATTCAATATATAATGATTATATACGATTCAGCATATCCAATCTTGAGTAATCAAATTTTACTACAACTGGAAGCAAAAAGCATAAAAGCAAGCAAATAATTAAGAAACAGGAAAAAAAATCGTTAAAACCAGAAAAAGGACAGATGAAATTTCTAGGGCACATAATGATGGCTTCCCATTTTAGCCTCTCAGCTGACAACATATTAGATACCCAATGAGGATCGAAGTCACTATTCAGTCGTAATTGATCTAGTTAGATAATCAGATAATATATGAATGATATTGTGGCGAATAAAAAGAAAACAGCAACCAGCGAGTAAATTCAAGCTCTCCCAACTGTTGTGCTCGTCCCAGGTTCTGTCTCAGCACGTCTGCCACAGATATCGTGGAAATTTTTCAAGGAATTTAAACGGTAAACAAGGGAGATATGAAAGAAGGTATAAAATGCCTGGAAGTTATAGGAATGAAAAATGGGAACAAGACAAGGAAAGGCAACCGAAAATATGAAGCATTTCAATATTACTCAATGATCTTAACATGTGACCTTCATCTTCTGGATTTCTCCTTCTATATTTTAGTTAGGAGTCATTCCCTTGTTCAAATTTCAATCTAAGTGTGCAAGAACAGCTTCATCTGACCCCTTTCAGATGTATTCGATGCAATGCTTGATTGAAGGAATTGATGAGCAGATTTCATCATTGATTTGACAGATGAATTGTCGCAACAAATATGTATTGCAAGGCACTATACACTGATTGATGATTTCTTGCTAAACATAACTTCCATGTTATCTCATTTTGTTCTTGCCGAAGTGACCTCTATCTTCTGCCTTTCCCCTTCTATATTTTGGATAGGAGACAATTCTCCTGTTCATATTTAAATTTATATCAAAGGGAAAAAGGGGCTTGTGTCCCGCGGGCACTGCCTCTGATTAAAATGAAATAAACTTATTCTAGTGCCGTTGGTAATGTAGTTTCAGAATATATATGGTTATGCTGTCTATGTCCAAAAACCAAGGAGGAGTTTGTTGACAGGCAGACAGAGAATACAATATATATATATATATATATATATATATATATATATATATATATATATATATATATATATATATATAAAGTGAACATAGAAGTCAACACTTAGAGGCGACAGTCTGTTTCATGCTATATGCAATCGTCAGGCCACCATATATATATATATATGTGTGTGTGTGTGTGTGTGTGTGTGTGTGTGTGTGTGAAAATATTATAGAAAATAGGAAAGAAACTGGTTTGGTAAATAATCCAAAGTTCCTTAGTATTTTTGTTATTTTTTTAAAAAAATAGTGCTCGATACGAAAGTAGGGCATAAATATAATTATTTATTTAAAAATATGATTCCAACTCGCTACATAAGAGGTCTCATGGAAATTTTGACTTCAATTTTGAATATACTATTAAAACTCGTAAATTTCAGAAATAAGTTATTCCAAAAAAAAAATCATTTGAAGATGGAACAGAGCCTACTTTAACTCAAGTTAATTCAAATATTATTTTGAAGTTTTCGGCTCTTGTTTTGAAACATGAGACCTCTTATGTAGCGAGTTGGAATCATATTTTTAAATAAATAATTATATATATATATATATATATATATATATATATATATATATTAGATAGGAAAAGGCAATATTTAAGGCATTTTTTAAAAGCAAAAGCTAAAATAAAAACAACCGGTTTCGTCCCAGGACTTATCAAGTTTATTTATTCTGGGAATTTAAAAGCGTGTAAATTAATTTTAAGTAACGAATGTAATCGAATGGGGAAAAAAAATTATGAATTTCAAGAGACCAGAGTCCAATAATATTCAGACCCAGCAAGCATTCCATCTGTTTACAAAGGGAAGGCTCACTAGATCTGATATACAAGGACTCTAGGACCTTGAGGTGAAATGTGGAGTGGGACCGAGATAAAATTATAAATCGGTCACCACTAAAATTTTCCACACATTTCCTACTATTTATTAAATGTTCAGCAATAGCAGAACCAGAACTGTTGGTCAGTTGGCTATTCCTGGAGGACGGATTTAAAATTCTTGTGGGGTAAATGTAAATGCTGTTTTATTCCCAGAATAAATAAACTTGATAAGTCCTGGGACGAAACCGGTTGTTTTTATTTTAGCTTTGGCTTTTAAAAATGCCTTCTAAATATTGTTTTTTCCTATCTGTTATTAAATTCTGTACTACGAAAAACTTATTTATATATATATATATATATATATATATATATATAGAGAGAGAGAGAGAGAGAGAAAGAGAGAGAGATAGAGAAGAAAAAGGAGAAGAAAATCACTGGGGGACAAAATGAAAATGCTGGAAAGACGAAAGAAAAGGAAAGTAAAGTGATGAAAAGGTTTCGAAGAAATTAAAGTGAAAGAAGTATTAGGTTGGTGCAAAAATAATGTCGTTTTCTCCCATAGTAACATATGGGAGAAAACGACGTTATTTTTGCACCAACCTAATATTAGGTTGGTGCAAAAATAACGTCGTTTTCTCACATATGTTACTTTTATATATGATTTCTGAATTAATTCATTGATATATATATAGCCATGTTGTATATCATTTTGAAGCGCGTTTTTCGCTCTATCGAATCGTGTTATTCGTTACCGTTCTCAATCTCTTCATTCATTTTTTTTTTTTGCAGGCTTTTCGACAGCATGGTCAAAATTCAGATCCGCACGATTTTCTTGTTCAGTTCAAACTAGGCCGAAAAGCTGCCGAGACAACTCGTGATATCAATGATGCATTTGGCCCAGGAACCACTAACGAACGTGTGGCACAACGGTGGTTCAAGAAATTTCGCAATGGTGACGAGAGCCTCGAAGATGAAGACGGTCGCGACTGCGGTTGATAACGAACATTTGAAAGCCTTAATTGAAGCCGATCACTCGCAAAACCACACGAGAAGTTGCTGTTGAACTCGAGGTCGACCACTCAACAGTCGTTCGCCATTTAAAGCAAATAGGGAAGTCAAAAAAGTTGGATAAATGGGTGAACGATAATAAAAAAAAAATCGTCAAAAAACGACACTATTTTTGCACCCACCTAATAGAAAGAGAGGGAAAATAAAAAATAAATGGGCAAAGAAAAAGAGAGAAAGAGAACAAAGAAAAAAAAAAGGAAATCCTTGACCTCCAAAAAAGAAAACAACAAAAAAACACCTACAAAAAGTAAATAAAAAATAAATAAAATAAAGTTCGAGAAAAAAAAAGAAAAAAAACGTAGGCGAAAAGAAAAGAGAAAAGGATTAAATAATAACAAAGAAAAATGTTTTAAAAAAATAGTATTTAAGAATTAAAAGCGAAGAAAAGAAAATGTTATATTCTGTGTCTATTAAAAAATAAATCGCTGAGAATATAATATCTTGATGATATGAAAATGCTTTGCTAAATTTTGTTTAGAACTAAATGAAGTCAAAAATATAAAATATAAAACAGCTCTCATAGGAATGATTTAAGAAAGAAAGAAAAATTGAAGTTAGAAATGTTTAACATCTCGTTCCAATACCTCATAAAAAATGAACTATTCCATTTGATCGTGTGGATTGTGGGGGAAAGGTACGACTTGGTTTCAGTGAGAAAGAAAGAAAGAAAGAAAGAAAGAAAGAAAGAAGTGTTTAACGTCTCCTGTCAATACCTCATAAAAAATGGACTATTCCATTTGATCGTGTGGATTGTGGGGGAAAGGTACGACTTGGTTTCAGTGAGAAAGAAAGAAAGAAAGAAAGAAAGAAAGAAAGAAAGAAAGAAAGAAAGAAAAAAGAAAGAAAGAAAGAAAGAAAGAAAGAAAGAAGTGTTTAACGTCTCCTGTCAATACCTCATAAAAAAATGGACTATTCCATTTGATTGCATGGAATGTGGAGGAAAAGAGACGACTTGGTTTCAGTGAGAAAGAAAGAAGGAAAGAAAGAAAGAAAGAAAGATGTGTTTAACGTTTATTGTCAATACCTCATAAATAATTATTTGATTTCTTGGAATGTGGGGGGGAAGAGACGGCTTGGTTTCAGTGTCAAAATAAATGAAAGAAAGAAAGAAAGAAAGAAAGAAAGAAAGAAAGAAAGATAGAAATGTTTCACGCCTGTTTCAGTGAAATGGAAAAATTTGGCAGTTTCAAATCTTTCCATTTGTATCCACTTAAGGAAGAGCATCTCGAGTTATGATTGTTATTGCAATATTTTGTTAAAGTTGTTAAGTTCAAATATCTAAAGATGCGAAAATGGAAATTCTATGTATATTCTATTGTCTTGGAGATCGGCATAAGCTTACTCAATCATTAACATAAGAATTGATTGCACAATATATTAAAATAAGAAAACCCTGAAATTTTGACGGTTTAAAACTAGTTATTGTTATTATTATTATTAGTAGTAGTAGTAGTAGCATAAGTAATAGTAGTAGTTGTAAATTATAAGTAGTAGCATGAGGAGGATTTGTTTTTAATTTCAACAATTGGAGGGAGATATTTCGGAAACATCATTTATTTCTGTCTCTGCCAATCGTTGCCGACATTTTGTTTTCGTTCTTTTCAGTAATAAAATACGTGATAAACAAAGCGCGGGAGAACATGAAATAAAAAGATCCCTGCATTTGTTTTTTTTCCTTGTCGGCATAGAGATTACGCCTTCTTCTCAGTTATTACCCTCCACCATCTTCTCATTCGCCGCAAAACAAACAAACAAAAAAAAAAAAAAAAAATGATCGTTGAAACTTAATAACTTCGAAAATGGCTTCTCGAATCAAGTTAGGAAGAAAATAGCAGATTTGGCTTAATTTTTTTTTTTTTTTTTTTTTTTTCATTCTTCGAATCCAATCTTTTTAACACGAGATTTTAAATTTTCATGCCTGGTCCGACCTAGATTGTACAAAATTGTGAAAAAAAAAAAAAAAGACAAAAAAATAAAACCATAAAAGAATTACGACGTCAACAATTACAAACATCGATGATCTTGCTAACAATGATATTATTAATAATGAAGGTCAAAGGAAACGACTCTCCCCATCGGAATTTGGCGAGAGGTGGGTGAGAATTTAGCATCAGTGCCCACGAAACCAGAAGGGCGTGGACCGGTAACAGTCCGTGCATCATGTTCTACCTGGCCGCAAAGAAATTATTAACACGTTTAAAATTATATAATAGATGAATTGAACTATAAATTGGACTAAAATTTCCAATATCAAATCTTTGTGAAGAGGGGTCTTTTGCAGTGCCAATAACCTCACTAAACATCAGGAACAAACTTCGAGTGTCATTGTCTCCCATACGCCCAACAAGTTCAGGCCTCCCACAGATTCTACATTATGGTGAGTTGATTTTTCCTTTTTTTTTTTTTTTTTTTTAAGCGTTTCACCCCAAGCAAGGCGGGAAGCCACTAGGACGCAAGGGGTTACAGAAGATTTGGAGCAAGATCAGATAGGAGTGATAGAGGAAAGAATTAGGAGAAGGATAGTGGATAGATCAAGGCAAAAGGAGATATCGATTGACATTACATTTGAATAGTTATAGATTATAGCTCTCAGGGAAACTGGAATAGGGAAGGGAGTTCCACGGGCAAGAGGTGCGAGATATGAAGCTATTGGAGTAGAAGACATGGCTAGATTTAATAGTTTCGAGAGTGAAATGGTGAGAGCGGGATGAAGTCTGGGAACCGGCGAATGCAGCTCCTCGGAGCAATTGCCATGAAAGTATTTGTAAAAAAGACAGAGGGAAGCGACGGCGCGTCTGTGAGAAAGTGACTGTAGACGAGATGCCAGAACAGGGCCAATTATATTGCATATCCGCCTCTGGAGCTTATCAAGAACCCCGAGGCAAACAAAAGGGGCTCCAGACCATATATGGCAGCAATACTCCATGCAAGGGCGATTTTGATGCGTTAATAGGGTAATAGGTATTGACTCAGGGAAACTAAGCACGCAAGGGTGTGGTCGTGCTGAAAAACATGAGAGGCTAACTTTTTCTCTCTTTAATAATTTTTTTTTTTTATTGTTGCTCGCTTTATGGAAATGCACTTAAATTGCACATATGTGCCTTTTCCGGTCCTCGGAAAGATTGTCCGGCATGAATCCGGTCCGTGGCATATAAAAAAGGTTGGAGACTAAATGATACTGACTTACAGTGTCATTTGAATGCCGGTTAGGCGTCAAGTTCATTGACTTATTTTTTGTTTACAGAAAGGTTCATCTATTTACACTATTTGCATTGATGGAATATTGTCCTCACCTTTATCATCATATTCACGACGTTTCGACTAATCATTACACCACGTTGAAATACTCTAGATTTTCTAAACGTAGCTTAAATGTGGCACAAGACCTCAAGTATGGGGCATCCAGTGAGGGCCGAATTTACTATTCAGTCGCAAAGAAACAAGCTTGCTAGCCATTCCGTCACGTTGAGGAGCTTTAGATATTCAAAGCGTATCGTAGATGTGTCACAAGACCGAAATAACTACTTAGTCATAATTGATCGAGCGAGACAAGCTTCCTGAGCATTACAATACGTCGAAGTGCCTAAACTATTTGTTTGTCCCAAAAGTTCGTAAACACTTGCGAAAAATTGAATTTTTATGCAACACAATCCAGCACAATCGAGACAAGCGATGGGTTCAGAAAGGGCAAGAGACACCGTCGGTTCCAAAACAAGATCGATTCGGCAAGAAAGTCATGTGCGTTTGGTGGAACTTTGAAGGAATCGTGCATTTTGAGTTGGTTCCGAATGGTCGTGCCATCAGTGCCAAACTTTACTGTCAGCAACTGGAGGGGCTCTACAAAAAAGTTGAAGCAAAAGTACCCGGCTCTGATCAAACGAAAGCGCGCTTTGATGCAGCAGGACAATGTCAAGCCACACACCGCCAGGAAGACCAAAGACAAGTTTGAAGAGCTGGACGGCGTTGAGGTTCTGCCACATCCAGCCTACAGTCCTGACTGTGCTCCATCAGATTACGGCCTTTTCCGCTCAATGCAACACTTTCTGAAGGGCCGCCGATTCGACTCGTTTGATGAAGTCGAGGAAGCGTGTCAAGAATTCTTTGATTCGAAGCCGGCTGAATGGTACTTTCACCAGATCCGAAAGCTTGCAGATCGATGGCAGAAAGTCTTGGAAAATGATCGTCTTTATTTTGAGGAATAATTTTTGTTGTTTTTGTTATTACTTGGTAAAATTTCAATTTTTTGCAAGTGTTTACGAACTTTTGGGACAACTTAATATTTTCTAATCGTAGCTTATATGTGGTACAAGGCCTAAAGTATGGAACACCCAGTGAGGATCAAACTCACTAGTAATTTGTAATTGATCGAGTGAGACAATCGTCAGAGTCTGTCTATATTTCTGAGATGAGGTATTATGTATATTATTAACATTATTCGGACTATTGTCCTCATCTTTTTCGCCATATCTATCACAACGTTTCGGCCGTTGATAACTGACATCCATCAAACATGGCACGCTCCTTCTTCAGGTGGTTTGAATGTCGAACTGAACACTCTATTTCGCTCACTGGGGTAGACTGTTCTAGTTCCACGTGCCATGTTTGATGGATGTCAGTTATCTCCTGCTAACTTTTCCTCTGAAAGTTCTCCACTGCCTTAACCGGGTATTGAACTCACACTCTTTGGGTCCTGTTACTGGATCTAACCAACGCCTTTATCCACTGTGCCATGTGTCCTTGAGGAAATTAACACCTGAAGAAGGCCGGAGCGTACAACGACCGAAACGTTGTGATAGATATGGCAAAAAAGATGAGGACAATAGTCTGAATAACGTAAATAACGAGACAAGCTTGGTAACTATTGCATCATATTGAGGTGCCTTAGATTTTTTTAAGCGTAACATAGATGTGTCCCAAAACCGAAATCACTACCCAGTCGTAATTGATCGAGCGAGACAAGTTTCCTGAGCCTTACACGACGTCAAAGCGACCTAATGATTTTCTACGCGTAGCTTAGATGTAGCACAAGGCATCAATTATGGAACACCCAGTGAGAATCAAATTCGCTAGTACTTTGTAATTGATCGAGCGAGACAAGTTTCCTGAGCCTTACACTACGTCAAAGCGACCTAATGATTTTCTAAGCGTAGCTTAGATGAATCACAAGGCATCAATTATGGAACACCCAGTGAGAATCAAATTCGCTAGTACTTTGTAATTGATCGAGCGAGACAAGTTTCCTGAGCCTTACACTACGTCAAAGCGACCTAATGATTTTCTAAGCATAGATTAGATGAATCACAAGGCATCAATTATGGAACACCCAGTGAGAATCAAATTCGCTAGTACTTTGTAATTGATCGAGCGAGACAAACTTGCTAACCATTACACCAATTCTAACTTAAGTCTATAGATAGCTGCATGTTAAAGTCGTGTAAAATTATGCGAATAATTATTTTTTTCAAGTTAGAAAAAGCAGTTAAGAGTTGGAAGGAAAATATTTAAAAAAAAAAACAAAAAACAATGATTCTTTACTTCTGTTTAACACTATTGATGAAAGTCGAAGCTCCAGGGTGTTGTTGGCGTTGATATGACTGCGAAGGTGGGTTATTCTACTACTCCCGGGTTTAATTCTCGGAATAATTTTACTCGGATAGACTAAGATTCGTGAATATTAAGACGCCAATCAAGTAGAAAAATAAGCACAGAAACGAAATAATAAAATAATTTAAAAAAAACACATTTTTTTTTTTATGTTGAGGATTTTCTCCCGCCGAGAACAGGAATAAATTTGAGTAAGCGCTAATCTGCATATATGTATACATTCATACACCCAAGGGGAGACAGAAACTCAGACATTTAAATCACACACACGCACGTACACACACACACACTCTCTCTCTCTTTCTCTCTCTCTCCCCCAACACATATACTCATATATACAGTACCAGTCATTTTAAACTATTGTCAGTCAGTTACGTGTCGTGCGTGATACACGCTTAGGCGATCATTTATCGATACATGACTGACGAGTCAGATTTTTTTTTTCTGCAGTAGGTTGCTATTTCTTTCTGCGGTAAACCAGTCGCCATCCAAGGCTATAGAACCCAGTCTGTCCTTCTATTTCCTCATAGCTTGCAATATTGTGTAGATATATTCATTTTTGTTTTGTTTTCCTATGATTATGCTTATTTTAAATACATTTTATTCTAAAATTATTCTTAATTTACATGCAATTTTTAATTTTCTTTTTTTTTCGAACAATACCCGTAAATAATATGGACTGGTCCACTGTTACTTTACTTCGGTATATATACCAAGATTTAAATCATTTAACGCTCAGTCTTAAATCACCAGGTTAACATTGGTTCTATACAAAGCCTTCACCACGATAATGAAATCATGTGTTCTGGTGTCTGGCTGTCGGCTCCTAGCAAATGAGTTACTAACCCTCATACGTTGAATACGACGATAGAGTCCACCAGATATATATATATATATATATATATATATATATATATATATATATATATATATATATATATATATAGGCACCCAAACTTATATATATATGGGTGTGTGTGTTTTCGTGTTTTTCTGTCTGAATTTAGGGCATGAAGAATTATCATCGTTTATACTCTTTATATTAAGACTGTTATTCTCATCTTTATCATATCGTTTCTACCGTTGCGCTCACTGGCCTTCCTCAAGTGTATATCTAAATAAGAACTAGAAGATATTACTCAACATGGAGCTATGGAAAGAAAAAAAATTAAATGAAGTGTTCTTTTCAGAATTCCCTGTAGCCGACTGAGATTTATATAGACGGATGAATGCCCCAAGGCACAACAGACGAAACTTTGTGATAACACAAATTCGAGACCTATAGTCCAAATGTAAACAGTTTAAATAATATATATATATATATATATATATATATATATTTATATATATATATATATATATATATATATATATATATATATATATAATAAAAAGGCTTAAACACTAATATTCCATGGTCATAATTTATTCCATTGGAATCGTAAATACGATCCAATTTATCAGACCTACAAATTCAAAAAGTTATCCTTACTCTGTATGGACACTGAGTTCTACCTGGATTCTATCCCCTTGGAATTTTTTATTAAAAAAATATATAAGTATGTTTATGCATCTATGTATATATATATTTATATATTTTGCATATGCATGTGTATATTTACCACTAATATTATCTATCTATCTATCTATCTATCTATCTCTTTCTCTCTCTCTATATATATATACAGTTAGATAGATAGATAGATAGATAGATAGATAGATAGATAGATATAGCTACCCACTTCGTATTCACAGCTACCCAATCCATGTGGCAGTCGCTTGCTCAGGCACATTTTGTGTTTTTTCAACACCCACAGAGCCCACCTGTAGTTTATACTGCAACTATGCTGAGCCGACCTTAGTTACAGTTTCTGGGAAAGAGCGTGTTATCTAGCGTGATCAAGAATTTGGACACGGCCACCACGCTCAAACCCTCGGCCACGTTGATTTGTGAATTCATACTAGCAAAAATATCGACGGCACGCAAGGGTTCCGTTCTACCCAATTTCACTTATAAGGCTTGCGCGGTATGGTTTTTAAGCGCTTTCCAAAGGATCGACCCCTCCAGTCATATAACATCAGGTACCTTCCTTCCTGACAAATCGACCTTGGGGAGATTCGAACCAGGATCTCATTTTCAGAATTGTCATTGTCACGTGCCCATATATATATATATATATATATATATATATATATATATATATATATATATATATATATATTTCCGTCGCATTAGATCTGTTTATTTTACAAGCTTTCGTCTGTTCCTACAGACATCCTCAGGTATGAAATATTGTGTTCTTGTTTATACTCTCAGTAATAAGTGGACAAGCGAAAACAAGGTTGTAATCCGAAAAATGCTATGAGAAATGTGTGTTATAGTTTTGGAACGTGCAGTCGCAACGCTGAGTTTGAATTTAAATTTTAAGGTTAAAGTTCTGCGTTCATGTACAAAAGATGGATTTCTCGCCATTTAATCATTAACCTTTGTATTTGTTTTATGTATGAATAATTCATGAATTTGTAAATTAATTGCACCTTTATTGAAATTAAAATAACTAATCCAACGTGGAACTTTCGGATAATAAGTGCGACATTACTGTAATTATTGAACAATATAGTTCATGTCACTTTGACGGAAAATTTACCAGTAAAAAAGAATTCTCTTATCACTACATTTGTACATAAACGCAGAACTTTAACCTTAAAATTTAAATTCAAACACAGCGTTGCCACTGCACGTTCCAAAACTATAACACACATTTCTCATAGCATTTTTCGGATTACAACCTTGTTTTCGTTTGTCCACTTATTACTGAAAGTATAAACAAGAACACACTATTTCATACCTGAGGATGTCTGCAGGAACAGACGAAAGCTTGTAATATATATATATATATATATATATATATATATATATATATATATATATATATATATATATATATATGGCTACATTTATTTTCCCAAGACAAGCGACGTTTCTACAAAGACTTGTTTTTATATTTTTATACGCGTGTCCATCGCTTTGACACAGCTTGAAGAAGTCAGACATACGATCGAAATATTGTTAAATATTATTTTTTTTTTCTTTTCTGTTTTTCTTATGTTGAGCTTTTCTCTAAATGTTCTAAAAATTGGAAGAGTTATGTCAATTATTATTATTATTATTATTATTATTATTATTATTATTATTATTATTATTATTATTTCCTTTTTATTTCTGGTGTGTACACATTTCTTTCTGTGCGGCGCCCAGAGACCTAAGGCCAGAAATGGCGTCATGACATTTTCCACTGACCAGTTAAAACACACACACACATTTTACACAGATAACTTCCTTTGTAAAGTGTGGGCTGTACTCGTGAGAACAATTTTTTGTATTTCTTTAAGGTATGGGCTTCCAGGGATCCCTTCAATGAGTCTATTGAAATCTTTTCCAAACAACCCGAGGGCTCCAACTAGAACAGGGATTGTTGATGTTCTATTTCGATTTCAAGGTCCTTGTATTTTGATAGATTTTTGAAGATTATTATTATTATTATTATTATTATTATTAATTAATTAATTAATTAATTAATTCGCTAAAACTTACTATTTTTTCATATGTTTAAATAATTCGGTACAGTTTTAGGAAAATCAAATTAAATAGACTATTTTGACTTATTTAGGTAATTCAATAAAAAATCCTTTCCGGCTCCTTTCGACTAATTTCTAGTAAGAGGAAATATCAGACGACAACAATGCTTACTATTATGAACGCTGTAGATTTTCTAACTTCCGAGTGAATGTTGACGAGACAGATATAAATTCTTGCAATACAAACGCAATGAAGTAAAAATAACAAAGATGAAATATTTATTTTAAAAGCATTTTAAAATATTCATGCAAATTAAAAATTATCGTCTATGTTGTAAATGCTATTTTTTTACTAATATATACAATACTTTGAATATATCAAACACAAGCGTTGCAGGTAGGATGTAAATTTACACTTACCTGGCACAAGGAACCGTCCCTGTGCTGGTGGTGTCACGGCTACGGCTAGCTTGGACCGGGTCTGATTATCTTGGACCAGCTAGGACAAGCCAAGATCAGTTATGACTAGCTTAGACCAGTTCTGACCAACTTGGGCAAGCTATGACCAGCTAAGACAAGATTGGACCAGCGACCCGAGTGAAAACACTTGGCTCCTCACGTTAAAAACTGACCTTCTGTCATAACCTAACTCAGTGGTGGGGGTCAAGTAAATCTCGTTACAGTTACGAGGCCAGAGCAACCGACGGTTGCGGGGTCTGTGGGACATTTTAGTCCCTTGCCCGGGTGTACGCGCTCGAGTCCCCACTTTAAAAAAGACCTTGTGTCACATCTCGTCCTAGTGTGGGGTGGGGCGAGTAAATACCGCGTTACAGGTACGTCTGTTTTGTTCTTCTGTTGTAAAGTGGCGATACACACAGATGATATTTAAATGTAGGCAAATTTATAAAATGATTACTGAAACTTGCCAGGCAAGCGTAATGAAATGACTTTGATTACGAGCGAAGGAATAATCAAATGATTGTCTCATCTCTAGACACTAATAAGAAACGCCCTATTCCAACGTTGTTTGCTTCAGCCAAACAAGGTATTTCTGAAAAGGAGACTGAAGCGATATCTGTCTATTTGATTCAGCGAAACTCTATCCACTTCTTAACAAGAATCATATTGTCACTTACCGTTAATTTGGAGAATTCTTTGCCTCTCGCTATAAAATAGGAAAACGATGTATCGAGGGGTGGTCGCTATTTATCTATCTATCTTTCCCTCTTTATATATATATATATATATATAACGAAATGGACAAAGTCCGACAATTTATTTATTAAAGACATTTTTATGTTAAACGTTATAGATACAAGTATTTAAGTAAATGCTCTGTTTATAATAAACAGTATTAAATAACATTTACCGGCCTGAATGCCCGAGAAATTTTCATAGAAAATATTCGTCCTTTGACAGGATTCGAACCTGCATCCTATACGGAACCGTCATTTACGCTGACGTGCCTTACCGTTAGGCTACAAAGAAGCGTTCGGTGGACAAGGTCGAATTTACTGCTTATAAACTCAATCTTCCATGAATCTCGAATATTCATAACTGCTCATGGCGTATCAAATGTAAACAAATGACGTCATATATTACGAAATGGACAAAGTCCGACAATTTATTTATTAAAGACATTTTTATGTTAAACGTTATAGATACAAGTATTTAAGTAAATGCTCTGTTTATAATAAACAGTATTAAATAACATTTACCGGCCTGAATGTCCGAGAAATTTTCATAGAAAATATTCGTTCTATATATATATATATTATTATATATATGTATTAGGTTGGTGCAAAAATAATGACGTAATAATGTCGTTTTTTGACGTATTTTTTAACGTCAAAAACGACATTATTACGTCATTATTTTGCACCAACCTAATATATATATATATATATATATATATATATATATATATATTGATTTTCCAAGCATGACTAAGAGGTGGCACAAGGCCTAAAGTATGGGGCACCCAGTGAGGATCCAACTCACTACTCAATCGTAACTGATCTAGCAAGACAAGATTTCTGACCATTAAACCATGTGGAGCTGCCATATATATATATATATATATATATATAAACATAAACGGCGCGGTGGAGTAATGGATACCGGCTTGGATTGAGGAATCATCCACTACATTCACTTACGTGCTAATACCCTTGGGAAAGGTGTGAACCCTCTTCTTCTTCCTCCAGCTATGGGTAAATATCAGGACAGACTGGGTTCTATAGCCTTGGATGGCAACTGGTGTAGGAGAAGGACAACTCTGAATTCAAAACCCGCGGAGGGTCGTTTGGGGACCTTGTGGCACGTAGTGCACCAGGTCTCTGTATTCGGCCCTTCAAAAAGTGTGGATGGTCCTGCACGAAACCTTCACCACTATAATCAAATCTCATGTGCTGTTGTCGGGCTGTCGGTTTCCTGGGAACTGGTCTGCTTGATCCTCATACGTCGATTTCGACGGGAGAGTCGAGCGAGTATATATATGGACAGTAATGCCTCTTTTATACATGTTTCATTAAAGGCTGCTGAGAAGGACCTGCGATTAAGCTTTTTATTAATTGTTTTTTTTATTATATCTTTCTAACGTAGTTTCTTTTCTGGACATAAACTGTGTAAAAATTGTCCAAATTTTCTATATATTCGGGAGCTTTCGGCTATTCTATTTTCAAGATTTTTTTGTATCTTAATTAGTTAACTAAATGTGTAGATTTTTCTATACGTATCTAGAGTGATAGGAATGTTTATTATTATTATTATTATTATTATTATTATTATTATTATTATTCCTTTGGTTTCTGGTGTGTACACATGTCTTTCCGGGTCCCAACCAGAGACCTAAGGTTAGAAATGGTATCATGACATTTTAAACAAAAAAAGCAAAAACAAAAAAATACATAGATAAAGCCCTTCGTAAGGTGTGGGCCGTACTTGTGTTGTAGAGTAGTTTTCACAGTGGAGGCTTGTATTTTCACTAAGTCGGTCCTAAAAGGGTTCGACGTACAAAACGTTAGGAACTTGAAATAATATTGAATGACGCAGCAATCTAGTTGTGGTGGCTGATACTTTAATGTCCGACATCGACTGTCTCACCAACTTACTGAGCGGTATATAGCCCCCCCCACCCCACACGAGGGCATCATGTGGCACAAGGCCGGTTTAACGTGGGATCTACAAGCCCGTGGGATCTCCGAGCCCGTGAGCTCGGCCAAAAATATGCCCTTTGAACCCGTATAAACGGGTTCAGGGTCGGTTTACCTCCCCGAAAGAGACTCCGCCCTTCGGCGTAGCCTCGTTCGGGTTCCTCCCCGCCCGAAGGCTGAGAGTTCAACCGGTCAGCCGCTCGTCCGACTTCAGACTGAAATCAGACCAACTCACTGAGCGGTATTTAGTCACCCCCCCACACACACACACTACGAGCGCATCATGTGGCACAAGGCCGGTTTAACGTGGAATCTCCGAGCCCGTGGGCTCGCCAAAAATATGCCCTTTGAACCCGTATAAACGGTTTCAGGGTCGGTTTACCTCCCCGAAAGAGACTCCGCTCTTCAGCGTAGCCTCGTTCGGGTTCCTCCCCGCCCGAGGGCAGAGAGTTCAACCGGTCAGCCGGTCGTCCTACTTTAGACTGAAATCAGACCAACTCACTGACCTCACTGGCGACTGCTACTACTACTACTTATTATATGTGGGAGAGTCTATTAACAATAGAATAGGCATGTTCCGGTATAACAACTTGTGAGAACAATTTTTGTATTTATTTAAGGCATGGGCTTCCAGGAATCCCTTTAATTAGTCTACTGGAATCTTTTCCAACCAATCCGAGGGCTCCAACTACAAAAGGGATTGTTGATGTTCCCATATGCCACATTTTTGAGATTTCGATTTCAAGGTCCTTGTATTTTTATAGCTTTTTGAAGATCTTCAAAGATACATTGCAGTCTGCAGGGACTGTCATATCAATAAAAAGTCACTTTGTTTGCGGTCTCTAATAACAATATCTGGGCGGTTAGCTATGATTGTTCTGTCTGTGTATATTGTGTAGTCCCATAAAATTGTAACAGGTCCTATCTCCGTAACCGGGTCTGGGTGGTGTTCATACCAATTTTCCAGTGCAGATATTGGCCAATTCTGTCATGTCGGGTTTTATATTCTGTGGGTGCCAATACCGTGCAACCTGATACAAGATGATCGATTGTTTCTGCGTAATTATCACAGAACCTACATTTTGGGCTAAAAGAATATTTTAGTATGTGTGCTTGATAATTTCTAGTTAACAAGCACTGATCCTGTGCAGCAAGCACAAAACATTCGGTTTCAGCTTTCAACCCTGCACTACGTAGCCATTGATGGGTACGGGTTTTGTCTACATCATCTTGTTTGGTACGGGCAGAGTATTGGCCATGAAGCGGTTTATCTTGTCATCGTTTCTGTATCTGGTCGGTTGCATTCGTCTTTGCTGTCTTTTTTATTTATTTTACAGCTCCAGTCGATGTATTCTGCTTTATTTGTATTTCTTCATCCATTTGAAACTCCATTTTGAATTTATTATTATTATTACACCGGTCGACATTTTTTCGACCCAGATGTTGTTGGGCAATAGGCAAACGTTTCCGGGCTATATTTTCACGCTGAATGTGAAAACCAAGTCCATTTTCCCCATCACATCACGTTTTCTCGGTAAAGGTAATCTCTATTTTTCGCAAAATAAGCCAAACTACCAATTTAACGGTGATATGCCAGTGCTAAGTAAAACCAACCTTAAACGTTTTCAGCTTAGAATAATTTATGAAAGAAAAAGTATCCCAATAATTTAAAGAATACATTTACAGAACTTTCATTTCACAAAAAGTTTTCAGAAGACTCTCAAACAAAATTAAATTAAAGCAAAAATGTGTCATCGATTTTTGAATCAAAACAGACAATGAAGACACAATGGAATGAAAATTTTTGTCCATCCAAACGTATAAATCTTCTCTTCTTGGAAACGCTTTTGAAAAGGTTGATCTCTTTTGATGGTCCAGCAGAAATCAGCCATCCATATCCCATAGGCCTAGTTGGCTATGCCTATCAGGTATTTAGCGGCTATTTTAAGCGCTGATAAAGAAAATTCTAATCTTGTTAGTCCCAAATACAGGCGCCTAACACGGTAACAACCCTAATTTGTCGATTTTCCTTGGCTGAGCCGAACGTAAGAATGAGTTATAGATTAAGGTTTTTCGAGAGTTGCTGTCCGGACGTCAGGGTAACTAGACGTATTAGATTGCGTTTGTACCAACAAGTCTTTCGAAGATTGGTTGTTACACGTCAAAGGAAACGGACGTGTGAGATTTTCGTGTTTTAAAGTGGCTCCCAAATAGGGGGTGTAGTAACCCTCACCTGATAGAAGATGTACCCGTCGACGCGGTTAATAAAATAATAGTTACATTAAAAGTTCTCTTTGTTGATCCGTTTCGTCTTTGAACCCAAAGAATATCTTGCCATTCCGACCGAAGAAAAGGAGACAGCTAAAACGACTAGTAATCGCCCCCCACCAATGAAGAGTATACGACATCAATTTTTCTATTATGTATTGTCTGTAATTTATGGCTTAAACTAAATATATTTTGAACGCAATTGTATGCCTTTATTTATAGATAAAATGTATTGTCTGTCATTTTGCTATAAAATATACTGTTAATATTTTTATTAGGTTGGCGCAAAAATAATGGCGTACTAATGTCGTTTTTTGACGTAACGTCAAAAAACGACATTATTAAGTCATTATTTTTGCACCAAAAAATACTATAAAAATAATATTGTTGGTAATTCTGCCATAAAATATATTGTTCCGAATTTGATTTTAAATAGATATCGTAGGTAATGTTATATAAAATGTATTATAGTTTGTTTTTCTTTTTTTACTATGAAAATGTATTTTTATACATTCATATGGTTATCTTTTGTTTAAGGGATCACTATATTTCCGTAGCTGGGACCCTAATAAAATATTAAAAAAAAAATAAACAGGAAACAAATGTCAGAGTTTAGGTGGAGACGTTGGAAGTATAGAGTTGGAGTAGACTTTAGAAGGTACCTGAAACCCAATCCTAAAGAGGAAACATGGGATACACCACTCCTGTTCAAAAGACTGGGAGGACCGTAAACCGGGCGATAGGCACACGTATATACTCCTATTAAAGAGGAAGGCGAAAGAAGTTATTTTACTCATTTTCCATACAGGGCTGACTGATTTGCGCTTACCAAAAATATTTAGTTGTATTATTGGTTTTGTTTAGCGGCATATCAATCGCTGTGGATCATTTAATACCAAAATCTAAAGATTTTTACACGCAAATAAAAGTTTTATTAATTAATCCATAGATAGGTGGAAGAGGCGGATCCATATATTTCCCAAAAGTATTTGCGGGTAAGTGAATATAACGAACCCATCTGGAATTGGAACTCGGCTCTCCAATTACCAACTCCGATTGCACCATCCTAAACATCCAAGTTTACGGAAACTGGTATCCCGAAGCTGTCACCCATCTAGGTACTGACTAGGTTCGACGTTGCTTAACTTCGGTAATCGTACGGAAACCGGTGTTTTCAACGTGATCTGGCCGTATCCCAACAATATTTAACTTCTACAGTCCTGATACTTGAAACAAAACGATCAAAGCCGCTGGGAAATCGATGATGAAACAAATTTAATTATGTTTGTTCTTATGAGAGGTATGTGTAGTACAAAAATGTTCTTGTTCCATGCATGCCACGATATTTACCTACCTGTACCTGTAACGGCATTCAATCGAGATGGGTTGAGCCGGCTCCAATATTGGAGTTTCAAGGGAATTTGGAATTCACAAGCGGCACCCAACCCGCATGTATAGCACATGAGATTTTGATTATAGTGGTAAAGGTTTCGTGCAGGATCATCCACACTTTTTGAGGGGCCGATTACAGAGACTTGGTGCACCCCTAACGACCCTCCGCAGGTTTTGAATTCAGAGTTTTTTCCTTCTCCTAGACCAGTTGCCATCCAAGGCTATAGAACCCAGTTATTTAGAAAATATTACAATTGTTATTACTTAGAGAGAAACAAAAACTCGATCTTGCCAGGTAAGCGTAACAAATCGACACACATAAGGTGTCTTGTAAAAAAAAAATCTTTTTTCTATATTCTTTGTTTCTTTGCATTTTTCAAAGGTCTTTTGAATTTTCTTTTCTTTCTATTTTCAGTGTCCACTATTTTTTTCCCAGAACTTTTTTTCTTTCCAATAAAGATTATCACAGAGCCTAAAAGAAATAAATACTTACTAAATGTCCAAAGTCTACCAATAGTTTGCTTTGTCGACATTCACACCCAATTATTTCCATCAAATTAAACGCAAGAAAAAGAAAAAAAAAGATGGTGGCCGATAAAAAAAGTAGGAAGGCTATTGACGGTGTGAATAGTTGGCGAATAGGCTTCCTTGCTTTGGACAAGGGAGAAAGAATGAAAAGCAATCACTGGCGATACCATTCTTAAAATCAATAAAGTTCTCGATCGATTGAACTATTTATCACTTTCTGTTTTTAATCAAGCGGGTTTTAAATCTTTTTATTCTTATATTAGTTTGGTGACTTTCGCCTGATTTAATTTTTTTTCTAAGTGGTGGTCTTTTTTAGTTTTTAATTTTCACTAAGAAATCCTACAATCTCGGATTGAAAACATTCAAACTTTTTCTTAGGTTAAGATTTACAGGATATACGAGCATTTATACGTTTATACACATCTACACACACTTACGGGCATACACATATACACAGACATTTATATTTTTGTATAATCACCCGTTTACACGCATACACGCATACTCATCATACTTTTACAGGTTTTCACGCACATTAACGCAAACTAACACACAAACATGCACACATATATATATATATATATATATATATATATATATATATATATATATGCATGTTTCATTAAAAACGACAGACAAGGTACTACGGTTAAGCTTTTTATGTAATTTTTCTTGTGTTCTGACAACGGCTTTCTTTTCTGGACAAAGGGTGCGTAAAAACTGTCCGAATGTTTTATATTTCCAAGCGCTTTCGTCTATACCTTTAGCCATTATCATCAAGAATGATTCAATTTTTCAGCTTAATTGTGTGTGTGCTTTCTGTGTTTATCTTAGTGTGTAGTAGGGATGTTTTTAATTTCCGAATACGGTTAGCACATTGTGGCCTTGTTCGTAGTTAATACTATTAAGAGGAACGAAGTATTGCTGCCTAAATATACATCTATATATATGTTTCTGGTTGTTTTCCATCTGTTGCTTTACGTTGCATTTTTCGAACTAGCTCTGTGTTTCCGTCGTTTCGCAAGGATGAATTGCCCTACATCAAATTGAGTGATTTAGTATATGAGTGTGCTGCTGCTTATGTGGGGCGTACAACTTTGCATTTGGAAACTAGAATCAACCAGCATGTACCTTCCAAAATACGACTTGGTACGATAGATAAAATGTGTTATCTTCCCCCCATAAATATGGAATCGCCTATTGCTCAACACTTAGTTCAGAATATAGCCTGTGCCAAGTCGTATAAAAAAGAGTGGTTTAAAATCATTCATACGGCTGATTCCAACAATCGGCATCTGTCGAACTCTCTGCATTAGCAGACAGGGACCCGGACGAGTCTTTGCCGAAGGGCAAGGTTTCGTCCGGGGAGGTTGACAGGGCCTGAACCCGTCTAGGCAAGTTCAAAAAGGCTATATTTTTGGCCGAGCCTACGGGCTCGGAGATATCCACATTAAATCGGCCTTGTGCCACATTCTATCCTCGTGGGTGGATCGATAAATATTGGCTCGTTCCAACAATCATTTGAAGATTTTGGAATCAGTCTGTATAGGATTAAGGAAACCTTCTCTGTCGGCAGAAATAATTTGTAAAGTCCCTTAATCTGTTGTGGGATATTTTATTTTAACTGTACCTCGCTAATTTATTTACACGTTATTTCCCCTCCCCTCGTTACAAGTATATACACTTGTTACTTATTTTAGCGCGTTTCCCCCTTTTTTTGCTCTTCATTTTCATTACTGTTCTTTTCGTTAATTAATGATCCAAAGATTGTTTCCTGATGAGATGTTGGTTGAAAGGACCTTAGAGACTAATAAAATTAAAATCAATATATATATATATATATATATATATATATATATATATATATATATATATATATATATATATACATATGAAGAAAAATATACAGAAAAAACAAACAAAAATCCTAATATGCAATTATGCTGTTTTAATAATAATATAATGTCAACGTCGGACGTTTCGGTCTAATAGAACATCTTCAGGACATATTCATAAAACATAATTAACATTAGACCATATTCAATTCAACATGAAAAAGACGATGGACATAAGAGAAAGACCAATCCAAACAGATAACTGAATTTTTTTTCAAGATCAGCGTTCCGTTTAAATATGATCACGTGGTCGTCACGTGGGCGATGTTGTGAAAACGTATTCCTAAAATTTGAGTATTTTGAATGAAAAACTAAAAGAATTTTATTTTGATCTAAAACTTATATGTACGTTTGTCGAGCATTAATCTTGCTAGAAAATATATTTTTCTTCATACTGTCGGATCTATATCCATATATTTGCTTACATATATATATATATATATATATATATATATATATATATATTCATGCATTGTTTTATTAAATACACAAGCCTAACTTTCATCTCCATCCCATCATATCCCAAATCCCTAGTCTGGTCTCACAATTAAGCAAAATCATCAACCAACTAATTACATCATACATACCGAAAAAACACCGTATTAAATCAACTCATGAATACAAAACTTAACACCACAAAACCTAATAATTAAACCATAGACTCAGTTTGAGGTTAAAATGCATTTGAGGTGACTAACAACCTAATATAAGAATAAAACGATTTAAAACCCGCTTGATTAAAAACAGTAAGTGATAAATAGTTCAATCGATCGAGAACTTTATTGATTTTAAGAATGGTATCGCCAGTGATTGCTTTTCATTCTTTCTCACTTGTCCAAAGCAAGGAAACCTATTCGCCAACTATTCACACCATCAATAGCCTTCCTACTTTTTTTTATCGGCCACCATTTTGCCGTTTACCATATCTGGTTATCCTGTTTGTCTTCAAAACATCGTAACTACAACGGTTTATTTTAAGATAACTTACCGTAGAGCCCGCTCGCACATGTTTGGAAAAATCACCATGACAGCGATTACAAATATATTAATTTTGTCTTCGCAGTTCACTCCCCTCCAACATCACCACCACCACCACGAGGATGATCTCGAAAGACATTGAAAGTACTTGGGTTAAGAACAAATACGGCGCCTTCCTTCGTGAATTTCAAACAAACATCAAGAACATAATTAGAGAAATAGAAAGGATTATTACAAAAATAAAAAGACATAATATTAGGTTGGTGCAAAATAATTTCGTTTTCTAACATATGTTACTATGTGAGAGAACGAAATTATTTTTGTACCAACCTAATAAGTCTATATTATTTAATGAAACATTTTTGAATGATGATATGCTGGCTATATGCACACACACACATATATATATATATATATATATATATGTGTGTGTGTATGGGGGGTGTATGCGTGTGAATTTAGGCAGCATCTCTCTCGCTCTCTCTGTATATATATATATATATATATATATATATATGTATGTATAAAAGTGAACATTGTAGCCAACATTCAGATGCAACAGGCTTTTTTATGCTAGACGCCGTCAACAGGTCACCGATTGCGTTTGGCATGAAACAGCCTGTTGCCTCTGAGTGCTGACTTCAATGTTCACTTTTATATTTATATCTACATACGCTCTGCCTCTGATATTGAGCATTTTATCCCATAACTATAGCACAACTTAAAACTATATTTCTTCATATATATATATATATATATATATATATATATATATATATATATATATATATATATATAATTATTTATTAAAAAATATGATTCCAACACGCTACATAAGAGTTCTCATAGATAAATAAATAATTATATTTAAATAAATACTTATATTTATGCTCTACTTTTGTATCGAGCACTATTTTTAAAAAATAACAAAAATACTAAAGAGCTTTGAATTATTTACCTAACGAGTTCTTTCCTATTTTCTATATATTTTCACACACACCCACACTCACACACACACACACACACACACACACACACACATATATATATATATATATATATATATATATATATATATATATATATATATATATAATTATATGCTCTACTTTTGTATCGAGCACTATTTTTTTAAAATAATAACAAAAATACTAAAGAACTTTGGATTATTTACCTAACGAGTTCTTTCCTATTTTCTATATATTTTCACACACAGACACACACACACACAGACACACACACACACACACACACACACATATATATATATATATATATATATATATATATATATATATATATAAAATAAAGAAAAGACTTAATCTGTCATCATATAATCTGATATAAAATTATTTCTACAGTTATATATATATATATATATATATATATATATATATATATATAAGGACATTTCTACAGTTATATATATATTTATATAATAGAGAAAAGACTTAATCATCATATAACGGGTTATAAAGTTATTTCAATAGTTATATATATATATATATATATATATATATATATATATATATGAATGCCCCATCAGAGCGAATACATTTCATTAAATGATAAAAATTCGGCCATGCAATTTGACAATAATACAGATATTAAAAAAACAACACGGAGAAGAAAAAGAAAATGAAAAAAAAACGTGAAAGAAAAATATGAAGTAGCGATTTTAACTTGACCTTAAAAAAATTTGGGGAAGACTTACTGTCATGGCTCCTTACCTATAACTACAGAATTAACTCTTCCTAACACTATGTATACTACGCCTCTCAAGAGAGAGGGTTGAATCGAGTCGAGCCGATAGTAGTTCACTCTAAACCAGACTGACAGTCATACTAACACCTTCCACATATTGTATTATTATTTCGTGTAATATACCTTCGTTATTTCTACTCTTGTCTTCGTGTTGTTCTTCCTTGGTCCTAACCTGGACCATAACACTAAGTCACTTTAATATCTATCTATCTATCTATCTGTCTATCTATCTATCTATCTATCTATCTATGTTACTTTAATATCTATCTATCTATCTATCTGTCATGGGTCCTTACCTATAACTACAGAATGAACTCTTCCTAACACTATGTATACTACGCCTTTCAAGAGAGAGGGTCGATTCAAGGCGAGCTTCTCAGCTTGACGGTCGAACTCTCCGCCTCTGAGCAGAGAGGAACCCGGACAAGGCTCCGCCGAAGGGCACAGTCTCGTTCGGGGAGGTTGACCAACCCGATTCCGTTTATACTGGTTCAACGACATTTTTTGGCCGAGCCTACGGGCTCGGGAAACCCACGTTAAACTCGGCTTTTGCCATATGCAGCCCTCGTGAGGGGGTGGCTAGATACCGAATCGAGTCGAGCCGATAGTAGTTCACTCCAAACCAGACTGACAGTCATACTAACACCTTCCACATCTTGTATTATTATTTCGTGTAATATACCTTCGTTATTTCTACTCTTGTGTTCGTGTTGTTCTTCCTTGGTCCTAACCTGGGCCATAACACTATTATCTATATCACTATATCATTACGGAACCGTTATTTACGCTGACGTGCCTTACCGTTAGGCTACAAAGGATCGTTCGGTAGACAAGGTCGAATTTACTGCTTATAAACTCAATCTTCCATGAATCTCGAATATTCATAACTGCTAATGGCGTATCAAATGTAAACAAATGACGTCATATATTACGAAATGGACAAAGTCCGACAATTTATTTATTAAAGACATTTTTATGTTTAACGTTCGTATAGGATGCAGGTTCGAATCCTGTCAAAGAACGAATATTTTCTATGAAAATTTCTCGGACATTCAGGCCAGTAAATGTTATTTAATACTGTTTATTATAAACAGAGCATTTACTTAAATACTTGTATCTATAAAAAAAACGTTAAACATAAAAAATGTCTTTAATAAATAAATTGTCGGACTTTGTCCATTTCGTAATATATATATATGTAGTTTTATGTCTTGATCTATTCACATTGGTCGCTTTATTCCAACTGCTCTATTCACCGCACCGATTGACGAATCTGACGTAGTTTAGACTGAAGCAGTTTAACTACCTCAGCTAGAATTTGAACCCACCTCGCCATGCTCTAGGCCAATTATGAACGTCTGAACATTTAGCTCTGTTATTTTACATCGAGCACTGTTTGATTACCATCGGAACACTGTGTGCGGCATTATGGTTATATATATATATATATATATATATATATATATATATATATATATATATATATATATATATATATATATATATATATATATATATATATATATATATATATGAATAAAAATGACAATAGGAAAACTGGTAATTGCTGACGCGTTTCGTCCAATGTGGACTTTATCAAAGCAAAATACAAAAATGAAATTAAATGAACAAAGTAACTAACAAAAACAGAATGTACCTAGCAACTGGAATGTAAAGAAACGCTATTTTCATATTTTTAACTGAAAAATAACGTCAGTAATTGTCACGTGTGGAGAATATTGTCATTATATCTGTGTTGATGTATTCAAACATTTTCTTTTGATTTTATGAATCTGTTGTGTATATTTGTTTGTAAGAGCATTAATTTTGTTAAGAAAGGGGAAATAGGGAAAAAACCTGGGCGTAGATTAATATTTGGGTAGTTTACTATGGCGGCACTCTCCAGAATTTTTCCTTCTGAGTGAGTTATTTTCTTTTTTTATGAGTGTAGCATTTTTAAAATCAAAATTATGGTTGAATTTATTTCTATGTTTGACTAGTGCATTAGCTAAGTTGTTTTTTGTGAGGTCTCTTTTGTGCTCATAAATGCGTTTTTTCAAACTTCTACTTGTTTCTCCAATATATTGAGAGGAACAGTTTTAGCAATTTATTCTATAAATGCCTGCTTCAGAAATATTAGTGCTATTATTGTTTGAAGATCTTAGTATATCCATATATATATATATATATATATATATATATATATATATATATATATATATATAGACATTTTTTATGTTTATACGTGTTCTTGATCAAACGGGACTCATAAATAATTACATCGGTTACACAACTACATGCTTATCCAGACGTCTTATGTTACACCTATCTGATCACAGCTCCTTTAGAACCCACACAAATTTACAAGACTCCATTAGAAAAATACTAGTAGAAAACACAAATATATTAACTGCATCCACCTGCAAAAAAAAAACGATTCAAAATAATGGAAGCTTTAATAATAAAATAGAAAAGACCAACTCTTAACAATATTAACTATGAACTAAGCCACAATGTGCTAACCGTATTCGAAATTTAAAAACATCCATACCACACACTATGACATTTACATAATGCACACACTCAATTAAGCTGAAAAATCGAATCATCCTTTATAATGGTTAAAGGTATAACTGAAAGCGCTCGGTACTATAAAACATTTGGACAGTTTTTACAGACCCTTTGTCCAGAAAAGAAAGCTCTTGTCAGAACACAAGGAAAATTAAATAAAAAACTTAACCGTAGTACCTTGTCTGTCGTTTTTAATGAAACATGCATATATATATATATATATATATATATATATATATATATATATATATATATATATATATATAGATAGATAGATAGATAGATAGATAGATAATATTAGTGGTAAATATACACATACATATGTAATCATATATCTAAAATATATAAATATATATACATACATACATACACATACATATATATTTATATAAAAAATAATTCCAAGAGGATAGAATCCAGGTAGACGTCAATGTCCAGGACAGAGTAAGGATATAATAAAAAGTCTTAAACACTAAGATTAGTGTTTAAGCATTTTATTATATATATATATATATATATATATATATATATATATATATATATATATATATATATATATATATATATATATATATTGCGTATATTCAAGTGACAAATAAGCAAAGATATAAATGTATTAAAAGATACAGGTATACGAAATATATCCATTCATTCAGTCACGATTAGACGATATAATTTGGTGGCTATTTTTTACCCGTTGTTTTAAAACCAAAAATAGCCATCCCATAATATTTCGTTTTTTTTTTTCTCCTTTGTATCTCACAAAGCAAAACAAATGACCTGAATGTCTTAATATGGCCGTCATATCCAATAAACCGTTAATATGAATACGAAATCGCCAGAAGTAGATCACATTAGGCGCCATTTTGCATGAGTCGCTTTAATTCTTTTCTCGTTCTTTCTTCTTTAATTAGGTTTGAAATAAAATTTGATGTATTCATTAGTCGCGGTCGATTGACGCTTTTATATCCTTTAATGTTTTTTTCGATCATACTAACTATTCTTTGACTTGAATATTGTACCTCATTTTTTTCTCCCGTAATATTGTACCTCTTTCTTTTTTGTTTTACATTCCTGTAATAATTTTTCTGTTCATTGTCATTTGCAATTGATTTCAAATAAATCTGTTTTGCAGAATTAATCTCTTTTTTCATTATGCTTTAATTCTTTTAGCATTTGTTTGTTTGTTTTTTGTTTTTTTCCTTCCTTCATTACTCTCTCATATTATCCACTATTTCCTTCATATCTATCTATCTATATATATATATATATATATATACATATATATATCTCATTCTGCTTCAACCAATCTATCTATCTATCTATCTATCTATCTCATTCTGCTTCAACCAAATTATCTATCTATCTATCTATCTATCTATCTATCTATCTATCTATCTATCTATCAGTCTGTTCATATCTATCTACCTATCTATCTAAATCTGTTCATATCTATCTATCTATCTATCTATCTATCTATCTATCTATCTATCTATCTATCTATCTATCTATCTATCAGTCTGTTCCTATCTATCTATCTATCTATCTATCTATCGATCTAAATTTGTTCATATCTATCTATCTATCTATCTATCTATCTATCTATCTATCTATCTATCTATCTATCTCTCTCTCTCATTGTCTTCAGTATCTATCTATCTATCTATCTATCTATCTATCTATCTATCTATCTATCAGTCTGTTCCTATCTATCTATCTATCTATCTATCTATCAGTCTGTTCCTATCTATCTATCTATCTATCTAAATTTGTTCATATCTATCTATCTATCTATCTATCTATCTATCTATCTATCTATCTATCTCATTCTGCTTCAATCAAATTATTTATCTATCTATCTATCTATCTATCTATCTATCTGTCTATCTATCTCTATCTCATTCTGCTTCAACCAAATTATCTATCTATCTATCTATCTATCTATCTATCTATCTCATTGTCTTCAGTATCTATCTATCTATCTATCTATCTATCTATCTAAATCTGTTCATATTTCATTATTATATTATTGTTCATGTTCATATCTATTCCTCTATGTTTTTCTATTCTTTGTTTCCATTTATCTTTCACGTTTTTTATTCATTATTATTTTTTTTATTGTTACTATTATTATTATCATTATTCGTTTCCTTTTTTAGTGATTTGTGTTTTACGGCTTATCAAAAGTTTGCATATTATTTGAAAAAAATTAGATTCTAAATATTTTGGGGAGTTAATAATGACTTACTGATACAAGTTCTAGTATTTAACCCATAGATGGGGGGTAGAGGTGGCTTCTTCCTTCTCCCAAAGGTATTTGCGCATAAGTGAATATTACAAACTCGAATCGTAGTGGAACTAGGTTCTCCGATTTCCTATTTCGTTACACCGCCCGCGCATCCAAACTTAGAGCGGTTGGTATTCACAAGCGGTCATTCATCTCGGCTCGACGTTCCTTAACTTCAGTGATCACGCGAGAATAGGCATTTCAACGTGATTTGGCTCTAAGACTTCCCAATTATGAATATGCCATTTTTTTTTTTTTCCTTTCGCACTTTTTTCGCCTTTTTTCTCGTTCATGAATATCCATTGTTTTCCTCGGTTTAATTTCTTATTCCCTTTCATTCTTTTTTCTTTTTTTTTTCTTTTTCTTAGCTTTCTCTTCTTTTCTGTACGCACTTTCCTTTCTTTTCATCGCCGCCATCTTTCGCGTTTTTTTTTTAATATTTTCTTTCTTTTTACTATTTCTTTAGCTCTATTTTTCATACTTTCTTCTTTCATTCTCTATTTCATTCATTTGTTGTACCTGTCTGTCTGTCTCTCTCTTTCATTCTTTCCATTCTTCGAACTTTTTCTTCTTTCTTTCTTTCTTTCTTTTTCTTTCTTTCTTATTTTCTTTATCTTTTAGATTTCTTTCTTCATTTCATTCTGTGTTTCTTCCATTTTCTTTTCTATTTAACAAATTTCATTCATTTTTTTTCTTTTTTTTCTTTTTCTTAGCTTTCTCTCCTTTTCTGTACGCCCTTTCCTTTCTTTTCATCGCCGCCATCTTTCGCGTTTTTTTTTAATATTTTCTTTCTTTTTACTATTTCTTTAGCTCTATTTTTCATACTTTCTTCTTTCATTCTCTATTTCATTCATTTGTTGTACCTGTCTGTCTGTCTCTCTCTTTCATTCTTTCCATTCTTCGAACTTTTTCTTCTTTCTTTCTTTCTTTCTTTCTTTTTCTTTCTTTCTTATTTTCTTTATTTTTTAGATTTCTTTCTTCATTTCATTCTGTGTTTCTTCCATTTTCTTTTCTATTTAACAAATTTCATTCATTTTTTTTATTTCTTTTATTTTTCTTAGCTTTCTCTCCTTTTCTGTACGCCCTTTTTTTCTTTTCATCGCCGCCATCTTTCGCGTTTTTTTTTTAATATTTTCTTTCTTTTTACTATTTCTTTAGCTCTATTTTTCATACTTTCTTCTTTCATTCTCTATTTCATTCATTTGTTGTACCTGTCTGTCTGTCTCTCTCTTTCATTCTTTCCATTCTTCGAACTTTTTCTTCTTTCTTTCTTTCTTTCTTTCTTTTTCTTTCTTTCTTATTTTCTTTATTTTTTAGATTTCTTTCTTCATTTCATTCTGTGTTTCTTCCATTTTCTTTTCTATTTAACAAATTTCATTCATTTTTTTTATTTTTTTTATTTTTCTTAGCTTTCTCTCCTTTTCTGTACGCCCTTTCCTTTCTTTTCATCGCCGCCATCTTTCGCGTTTTTTTTTTAATATTTTCTTTCTTTTTACTATTTCTTTAGCTCTATTTTTCATACTTTCTTCTTTCATTCTCTATTTCATTCATTTGTTGTACCTGTCTGTCTGTCTCTCTCTTTCATTCTTTCCATTCTTCGAACTTTTTCTTCTTTCTTTCTTTCTTTCTTTCTTTTTCTTTTTTTCTTCTTTTCTTTATCTTTTAGATTTCTTTCTTCATTTCATTCTGTGTTTCTTTCATTTTCTTTTCTATTTAACAAATTTCATTCATTTTTACTTTTTTTTTTCTTTTTCTTAGCTTTCTCTTCTTTTCTGTACGCCCTTTTTTTTTTTTTCATCGCCGCCATATTTCGCGTTTTTTAAAAAATATTTTCTTACTAAATCTTTGTATCTATTTTTCATACTTTCTTCTTTCATTCTCTATTTCATTCATTTGTTCTCTCTGTCTGTCTTTCTCTCTCTTTCATTCTTTATCTTCTTTTATTCTCCTCTTTTTCTTTCCCTCTTCTTCTCTTTGTCTTGTAGATTTCTTTCTTCTTTTCATTCTTTGCTTCTTCCATTTTCTTTTCTACTTATCGACTTTCATTCATTTTTTTTTTCATTTTTTTCGTTCATTTTTCGCTTACTTCTCTCTATCCATTTTTCTCCCTCCTTCCTTTTCATTCTTTCTTTATCCTGTACCCTTTCTATTTGTCTCTCTATTTCATTCTTTTCATTCTTCGATCATTATTTTCTTTCTCTCTCTCTCTCTTCTCCTCTTTGTCTTTTACATTTCTTTCTTCTTTTAATTCTCTATTCTGTTTATCGATTTTCATTCAATTTTAAAATAGTTTCTTTCCTTCTTTTCTTTTTTCGCTTACTTCTCTCTCTCTCTCTATATATATATATATATCTTTCTCTCTATTTCCCTTCTTTGATTTCATTCTTTCTTTTCCTGCATTCATTTTATCTGTCTCTCTCTTTCATTCTTTCGATTCTTCCAGCCTTATCTTCTCTCTCTCTCTCTCTCGCTGTCTGTCTGTCTGTCTTTGATATTTCTTTCTTCTTTTCATTCTCTATTTCTTTCATTTTTTATTCGGCTTATCGACTTTCTTTCATCTTTTTTTTCATTTTTATCCTATGTCGCTTTATTCTCTAATTCTCTCTCCTTCAGCTTCATTCTTTCATTTTCTCACTTTTTCCACTCTCCTTTTCGCATTAATTCTATTTTTCGATGTTTCTTTCTTTTTTCCTTTATACTTTCCTTCACTTTCTTTCATTTTTCATTTTCTGCTTTCGTTCTATCTTTCTCTCTCTTTTTCATTCTTCGCATTCAGTCTTAGCTTCTTTCTCACTCTGTCTCTTATATTTCTTTCTCCTTTCCATTCTCCGTCTCTTTCATTTTCTATTCTGCTTTTCGACTTTCTTTCATTTATTTTTCAATTACTTTTTCGCTTACTTTTCTCTTTCTCCCCCTCTCCCTCGCTCTTTCTCCCCTCTCCCTCTCTCTTTCACCCCCTATCTATCACTTTCTCCCCTCTCCCTCTCTCTCTTTCTCACCTATCTCTCTTTCTCCACATCTCTCTCTTTCTCCCCGTTCTCTTTCTCCCCTATCTCTCTTTCTCCCCCTCTCTCTCTCTTTCTCATCCTCTCTCTCTTTCTCCCCCTATCTATCTCATTCTCCCTCTCTCTCTTTCTGCCCCTCTCTCTTTCTGCCCTTCTCTCTTTCTGCCCCTTTCTCTCCCCTTCTCATCTCCGTCCTTTTGTTTCATTCTTTACTTTTTTCTTCTTTCTTTTTTCGACATGTTTTTTTTCCATTTTCCATTAATCCTTCTTTCGTTGGTTCTTTCTTTTTCTTTTCTTCTCTTCTTCTTTCTCTCTCTCACTTTTTCTTTCGTTTTTCATTCATTCTATTCTGTGTTCAGTCTATCTTTCGCTATCTTTTATTCTATCTATCTATCTATTTCATTCTGCTTATATCTATCTATCTATCTATCTATCTATCTATCTCATTCTGCATCTATCTATCTATCTATCTATCTATCTATCTATCTATAACATTCTGCATCTATCTATCTCATTCTGCTTCTATCTATCTATCTATATATCTCATTCTGCTTCTATCTATCTATCTCATTCTGATTCTATCTATCTATCTATCTATCTCATTCTGCATCTATCTATCTATCTATCTATTTCATTCTGCTTATATCTATCTATCTATCTCATTCTGCATCTATCTATCTATCTATCTATCACATTCTGCATCTATCTATCTATCTATCTATCTATCTATCTATAACATTCTGCATCTATCTATCTCATTCTGCTTCTATCTATCTATCTATCTATCTATATATCTCATTCTGCTTCTATCTATCTATCTATCTATCTCATTCTGCTTCTATCTATCTATCTATCTATCTCATTCTGCATCTATCTATCTATCTATCTATCTATCTATTTCATTCTGCTTATATCTATCTATCTATCTATCTATCTATCTCATTCTGCATCTATCTATCTATCTATCTATCACATTCTGCATCTATCTATCTATCTATCTATCTATCTATAACATTCTGCATCTATCTATCTCATTCTGCTTCGATCTATCTATCTATCTATATATCTCATTCTGCTTCTATCTATCTATCTATCTATCTATCTCATTCTGCTTCTATCTATCTATCTATCTATCTATCTATCTCATTCTGCATCTATCTATCTATCTATCTATTTCATTCTGCTTATATCTATCTATCTATCTATCTATCTATCTATCTCATTCTGCATCTATCTATCTATCTATCTATTTCATTCTGCTTATATCTATCTATCTATCTATCTATCTCATTCTGCATCTATCTATCTATCTATCTATCTATCTATCTATCTATCACATTCTGCATCTATCTATCTATCTATCTATCTATCTATCTATCTATCTATAACATTCTGCATCTATCTATCTCATTCTGCTTCTATCTATCTATCTATCTATCTATCTATCTATCTATCTATATATCTCATTCTGCTTCTATCTATCTATCTATCTATCTATCTATCTCATTCTGCTTCTATCTATCTATCTATCTATCTATCTATCTCATTCTGCTTCTATCTATCTATCTATCTATCACATTCTGCATCTATCTCATTCTGCTTCTATTTATCTATCTCATTCTCCTTCTATCTATCTATCTATCTATCTATCTATCTATCTTATTCTGCTTCTATCTATCTATCTATCTATCTATCTCATTCTGCATCTATCTATCTCTCTATCTCTCTATCTATCTATCTATCTATCTATCTCATTCTGCTTCTATCTATCTATCTATCTATCTATCTCATTCTGCTTCTATCTCTCTATCTCTCTCTCTATCTATCTATCTATCTATCTAGCTAGCTAGCTAGCTAGCTAGCTATCTCATTCTGCTTCTATCTATCTTCTTTTTTTTCTCCCTCTCTTTCCTTCGTTTTTCATTCATTCTATTCTGTGTTCAGTCTATCGCTCTCTTTTATTCTTTCCATCCAGTCTTATCTTTTATATTCATTTACTGCGTTTCATTCTCTATTTCTTTCATTTTTCTTTCAATTCTTTCCTCTATTTTATCACTTTCTTCTCTCTCCCTCTCTCTTCCTTACTCCTTCAGTTTCATTCTTTCTTTCCTTCTTTTTAGCATTGCTTTTTTTGCTTTTCTTTTTATCTTTCTTTTATTTCCATGTTTTTTTTCTTTTCTCAGTTTATTTCGTCTCCTTTTTTCACTAATCGTTATCTTATTAATTCTTTCTTTTTACTTCTCCCTCTTTCTAACTCTCCTTCTTTATTTTTCTTTCTTTCTTTTTCTTTATTTCATGTTCTCCTCTTCTTTCTTTATTCTTCTTGCTGCTTTCTTCCTTTTTTCTTTATTCCTTAAATATGTCTTAAAGATTTCTACTCAAGCATTCTTTAGAATTTTCCCAATTTTCTGCTTTCCTTTCGCATCTATGTCTCTTTACTATTTTTCCTTTTCACTTCTTTTCTGTTTTTTCTTTTCTCCTGTTTCGAGATTTTCTTTCTTTCTTTCTTTCTTCCTTTCTTTCTTTCTTTCTTTCTTTCCTTCTTACTTACTTACCCCAATTCTGCTTCAGTGTATTTCTTTCTTTCTTATTTTCTTTCTTTCTTTCTTTCTTTCTTATCCCAATTCTGCTTCAGTGTTTTTCTTTCTTTCTTTCTTTCTTTCTTTCTTTCTTTCTTTCTTTCTTATCCCAATTCTGCTTCAGTGTATTTCTTTCTTTCTTTCTTTCTTTCTTTCTTTCTTTCTTTCTTTCTTTCTTTCTTATCCCAATTCTGCTTCAGTGTTTTTCTTTCTTTCTTTCTTTCTTTCTTTCTTTCTTTCTTTCTTTCTTATCCCAATTCTGCTTCAGTGTCTTTCTTTCTTTCTTTCTTTCTTTCTTTCTTTCTTTCTTTCTTTCTTTTCCCAATTCTGCTTCAGTGTCTTTCTTTCTTTCTTTCATTCTTTCTTTCTTTCTTATCCCAATTCTGCTTCAGTGTTTTTCTTTCTTTCTTTCTTTCTTTCTTTCTTTCTTTCTTTCTTTCTTTCTTTCTTTCATTCTTATCCCAATTCTGCTTCAGTGTCTTTCTTTCTTTCTTTCTTTCTTTCTTTCTTTCATTCATTCTTATCCCAATTCTGCTTCAGTGTCTTTCTTTCTTTCTTTCATTCTTTCTTTCTTTCTTTTCCCAATTCTGCTTCAGTGTTTTTCTTTCTTTCTTTCTTTCTTTCTTTCATTCTTATCCCAATTCTGCTTCAGTGTTTTTCTTTCTTTCTTTCTTTCTTTCTTTCTTATCCCAATTCTGCTTCAGTGTATTTCTTTCTTTCTTTCTTTCTTTCCTTCTTTCTTTCTTTCTTTCCTTCTTTCTTTCTTTCTTATCCCAATTCTTCTTCAGTGTTTTTCTTTCTTTCTTTCTTTCTTTCTTATCCAAATTCTTCTTCAGTGTATTTCTATCTTTCTTTCTTTCTTTCTTTCTTTCTTTCTTTCTTTCTTTCTTTCTTTCTTTCTTTCTTTTTTTCTTATCCCAATCCTGCTTCAGTGTTTTTCTTTCTTTCTTTCTTTCTTTCTTTATTTATTTCTTTCTTTCTTATCCCAATTCTGCTTCAGTGTTTTTTTTCTTTCTTTCTTTCTTTCTTTCTTTCTTTCTTTCTTTCTTTCTTTCTTTCTTTCTTATCCCAATTCTGCTTCAGTGTATTTCTTTCTTTCCATCTTTCTTTCTTTCTGTCTTTTTTATTTCTTTCTTATCCCAATTCTGCTTCAGTGTTTTTCTTTTCTTTCTTTCTTACTGTCTTTCTTTCTTTCTTTCATTCTTTATTTATTTCTTTCTTATCCCAATTCTGCTTCAGTGTATTTCTTTCTTTCTTTCTTTCTTTCTTATCCCAATCCTGCTTCAGTGTTTTTTTTCTTTCTTTCTTTCTTTCTTTCTTTCTTTCTTATCCCAATTCTGCTTCAGTGTATTTCTTTCTTTCCATCTTTCTTTCTTTCTGTCTTTTTTATTTCTTTCTTATCCCAATTCTGCTTCAGTGTTTTTCTTTTCTTTCTTTCTTACTGTCTTTCTTTCTTTCTTTCATTCTTTATTTATTTCTTTCTTATCCCAATTCTGCTTCAGTGTATTTCTTTCTTTCTTTATTTCTTTCTTATCCCAATCCTGCTTCAGTGTTTTTCTTTCTTTCTTTCTTTCTTTCTTTCTTTATTTATTTCTTTCTTTCTTTCTTATCCCAATTCTGCTTCAGTGTTTTCTTTCTTTCTTTCTTTCTTTCTTTCTTTCTTTCTTTCTTTCTTTCTTTCTTTCTTATCCCAATTCTGCTTCAGTGTATTTCTTTCTTTCCATCTTTCTTTCTTTCTGTCTTTTTTATTTCTTTCTTATCCCAATTCTGCTTCAGTGTTTTTCTTTTCTTTCTTTCTTACTGTCTTTCTTTCTTTCTTTCATTCTTTATTTATTTCTTTCTTATCCCAATTCTGCTTCAGTGTATTTCTTTCTTTCTTTATTTCTTTCTTATCCCAATCCTGCTTCAGTGTTTTTCTTTCTTTCTTTCTTTCTTTCTTTCTTTCTTTCTTTCTTTCTTTCTTTCTTTCTTTCTTTCTTTCTTTCTTATCCCAATTATGCTTCAGTGTATTTCTTTCTTTCTTTCTCAGGCCTATAATCCTTCCATTCGTCCTTTTCCTATTTTTTTGTTTGTTTTTTTTTTATTGTTTTTGCTTCTCTCTCTTTCTCTCTTTCTCTCTTTCAATATCTATCTATCTATCTATCTATCTATCTATCTCATTGTATTCAGTATCTATCTATCTATCTATCTATCTATCTATCTATCTAATTCAATTCATACGTATTTAATTATGGTTATATCTATCTATCTATGTTCATATCTTTAATTTTGTTCCTATCTATCTATCTATCTATCTATCTATCTCATTGTATTCAGTATCTATCTATCTATCTATCTATCTATCTATCTATCTATCTATTTATCTAATTCAATTGATACGTATTTAATTATGGTTATATCTATCTATCTATTTTCATATCTTTAATTTTGTTCCTATCTATCTATCTATCTATCTATCTATCTATCTATCTATCTATCTCATTCTGCATCTATCTATCTATCTATCTATCTATCTATCTATCTATCTATCTATCTATCTATCTGTCTCTGTTGGTCAGTGTAATTTTAGATTTGTCGCTGCTGTATTGCACAAAAGCGTCCCAAAACACAATTTATATAAACAAAAAAAATAAATAATTAAAAGACGAATTCAATAGACGAGGTAAAAAATAAATAAATAAATTAAATTCAAACATTACTCCATGAAAGAACTGTAATAAGAAAACTGGCAAAATTATTCGAAAAAAGAAAAAAAAAAGTTTTCTGAAATTTAAAGGAAATAGAGAGCAATGAAGAAAACAAAAGAAACAAAATTATTACAACAAAGAAATTACAACAACAACAACAACTACAACAATAATAATAATAATAACAGTAATAATAATAGTAGTAGTAATAAAGTCAAAGAAACGAAACAGAAGAAGCCATTGGATAATAAAAATAAAATGGCGGGTTAATTTTAGCGGGAAAACTGAAAAGGATTCTAGTTTAATGAGAAGGTCTAATAATTAATGGATTTATCGAGTGTTAGAAAAAAAAAGGAGCCAAACATTGAACAAATATAAATAATAAAAGCAGAATGGACAAGAAGAAGAAAAAAAAATGCTTCTACAGGACGGTACAAAGAAAATGGCTATTTATACCATTTAAATAAAGAATTTACAAACGCGAACAAGACTGACAATAATGTCCAATCTGAGAATTACAAAGAAAAGGAAACCTTAACGTTTTCTACGTCCCTACTTGTAAAATCCTCTTTACCAAGATTATATACACAACAACATTTTTTTTTTTTTTTGACATCCTCTCCTTTATAAAATCCATTGAATTTCTTAGCGAATGGCATATCTGACTGAATGGCGAGCGCGCTTTTCATTTTCTCGTCTGTCAACTTCTGCTTCCGATCGAGGAAATTTTAATATTGTAATAATTTATAAGCAATATGAGAACCCTCACTGTAAAATCATAATATTTTATTAATGGAATTTAAAATTACCCGTCGCCAGTCAATATTAAAATGTTAGTTTTAACATGCCTCAACAGTTAAAGAGAAACTTCTCTTCAGTAGGGTCTTCTTTAACAGTTGACAGAAGATCTGACACCGAAACCCAAACGTGTATTTGAACACCGTAAGATGCCTCGCAAAAGCCAAGCAATGTATTAAACGACATGAAAATAAAGAAAAGAAAGCTGAACTGCCATCATTCAACCCGATAGTTATTATTATAACGGGGTTGGCGAGTGGCGTTGTTAATGTAAGTTAACCCGTAGTTACATGTATTTTTTTAGTTGATAGAGGATTCCTTTTCTCTTTCTATTACTGAAAATAAAACGTATAGAGATTTTCCTAGCGTAGCTTAGATGTGGCACAAAGCCGAAAGTATGGGGTACCCAGTGAGGATCGAACTATCTATCCAGTCGTAATATTTCTTGCAAGACAAGCTTGCTAACCATTACATCACCTCGAGGTGCCCATATTCACTTTCCAAGCAGAGCTTAGATGTGGCACAAGGCCGAAAATATGCGGAGCACCCAGTGAGAATCGAACTCACTACTCAGTCATAATTGTTCTAGCAAGACAGGCTTGCTAACCATTACGCCACCTCGAAGTACCCACGAATAGAACGTATAACGATAACAACAATACGACTTTGAGACATTAATGACAAGAATGCGTGTTATTAGTTTCATGATGTTATTTACAATACTGGTAGTGTGTGTGTTAAAAATGTTCTTTTTCGTATTGTCTCTTTTGTTTATTTTTTGGTTTGGGCTTACTTATCTTTGCTTGTTCCGAGAATTTCTTGGTTAAGGGTAGCATTTGAAACCGTCAGCTGTCGATTTTCACAGAGCGAAGAAGATACGTGTGCGTTGTTCCTTTTTACTACTACTACTGCTACTCTACTGCCACTGCTTCTCTATCGCTGTGGTGGAAGGGTCGTGTTTATAATGTTACAGTATATTGATAACACACACACACACACATACACACACACACACACATATATATATATATATATATATATATATATATATATATATATATATATATAAATAATTAAGTTATAAGGAACTTGGTAAATTCATAAATTAATTCTAAATATTAAAATAGATGTTATTGTTATTGTTTTTTTTGGTTTTGTTTTTTTTGTTTTTTTTTATATTGTGGAAATACAATTAGTCGGGTGAATAAACTATTAAAATTTTAAATATTTCTTTATGTCCTAGATAAATATGTTTATTACAATAATAGTTATATTTAGTCCTGAAACTATTTACTTAAAAAATTAAAGATTTAAGTTAATAACAAAATTTTTTTCAGACATCGAATTTTCTATCAAACATTGTAAATTATCTTTTACATAATTTTGTTAAAACAAAATTATAACAACTCCATCTCTTCCCCCCGCCTATCTCTCTTTTTACCATAAGACTCACTTGTATACATTTTCTACAATTCATTTCCGTTTTATTAACCATCTAAAGAGGTCAAGTTTTCTGTCACTCCTCCTACTCCAATATAAAACATACTTAAGAGAGATATAAAATTAACCCCTCCCTATACTTTATATTGTCTGTTTAACTACCACTCTCAACCCCCTCTATTAAATTACAAAAATTACACTACCCACCAATTTCTAATCCCATTTTTCCTCTCAATTCGTTGTTGGAAGTTTTACCTGATGATCCTGAATCCTTAAAAAAGGATTTAGGTGAAATATATTATCGTAATGGTACCTTAAAGTGGTTTGTTTTTCATTACATATTTTATATATATATATATATATATATATATATATATATATATATATATATATATATATACTGATAATCGAATGTAACAGTAAAATTGCATAATTGTTAGATTAAGCTTTAAAACGTTGTATCTTAGAAATAATTCAAGATATTATGATGGTAATTTACCCACGCACCCATGGACTCTCTCAACTATAAATAGGAACAGGTACTGCCTTTTTGAGAGGGAAGTTTCCAGCAGTCAGCTCTAACAGCCAGACCGAACATTCTTGCTGTGACACTCTCGTTTGTATATGTTTGTATTACTGTTTCTGTTAATATATTAGGTTGGTGCAAAAATAATGACGTACTAATGTCGTTTTTTTTTACGTTAAAAACACGTCATAAAACGACATTATTACGTCATCATTTTTGCACCAACCTAATATTAGGTTGGTGCAAAAATAATGACGTAATAATGTCGTTTTTTGACGTATTTTTTAACGTCAAAAAACGACATTATTACGTCATTATTTTTGCACCCACCTAATATTTGTTTAACTCAATTCTCTTTTGTGTCTTTTATTTCTGGCCCTAACAAAGCCACAACAGATAACATACTGGAATTTTTTGAGGTTTTATAACATTTTTGGACTCTACTTTGAAGTATATTTTTACCTCTAGGTTGAAATGAGGACCCCTCTTCCTGTTGTAACCTCCAGATCCAGTTTTCCTCTCTACTGTTCCTTCCTTTTAAAACTTATTCGACGTTATCATGATAGTTATTGAATGGACTTTAAAGATAGAAGCTAGAGTATAAATTTTGGCACCATTACCCGAATGGCCTGAATAATCTTTTTCCTCTCACCATTGCTCAGTTGGGAAGACATAGTGGGGTTGACACGAAAATGATTTTAACCTGTTCTCTTTCTAGCTGAAGAACTGAAGGGGTTTTCATCGATTCTTACAACAAATGGTATCAAGATGGCTAAATGTCTCATCTGAAAATCTGGTAAAAAGAAACAATTAGTTTAACGTGTTTTTTTTTTTTTTTTTTTTTTTTTTTTTGTCTTTGTTTTTAGATATTAAACATTTTGTGGGATAAACAATTATCCCATGCTGTTACACGATTTGGAAAATTTTAATGTTACACCCAGTTTGAATATGTTATGATAATTATTAGGTTGGTGCAAAAGTAATGACGTAATAATGTCGTTTTTTGACGCTAAAAAACACGTCATAAAACGACATTATTACGTCATTATTTTTGCACCAACCTAATATTAGGTTCGTGCAAAAATAATAACGTAATAATGTCGTTTTTTTGACGTATTTTTAACGTCAAAAAACGACATTATTACGTCATTATTTTTGCACCAACCTAATATATTGATTTGATATAAGGTGACAGATATTTGATTCGGTTTGTGACCAAAACGTCCATCGTCATTGACATATAATATTGTAAATACTTTTTTCACATACTTTTTTTTTTAATCATTTCACAGGGTCAAATAAAAGCCATTGGTATGCAAGGAGCTATTGAGACGGAAAGAAACAGAGAAGACAATAAAAGAGCAGATTTGAATGTGAGAAAAGATGGCGCTTGACAATTGCATTTATATCTATGAACATCGTAGTTGACTACAAAACGAAAAATCGGCAGAGAACTCTACAAGCGACAAGTGTGAGAGAAGGAACTCTTATCATAAAAATAGCTGCCAATCTAGTAATTCACTTAAATTCGTCAAGATGAGGTAACACCGACAAAAACTCCCCAGAAGAATTATTGTGTAAATATTTATCAAAGTGACAAAAAGAACGTACGTTTTAAGTCCGATAAACCATATCATGTACATATATATATATATATATATATATATATATATATATATATATATATATATATATATATATTCGAACTCGGCTCTCCGATTCCCCAATCCAAGCCGATATCCATTACTCCACCGTGCCTCCTAGTCGAATCCATTACATTCACTTACGTGCTAATACCCTTGGGAAAGGTATGAATCCTCTTCTTCTCCCTCCAGCTATGGGTAAAATAGCAGGACAGACTGGGTTCTATAGCCTTGGATGGCAAGTGGTCTAGGAGAAGGACAACTCTGAATTCAAAACCTGCGGAGGGTCGTTTGGGAACCTTGTGGTATTCGGTGCACCAGGTCTCTGTATTCGTCCCTCCAAAAAGTGTGGATGGTCCTGCACGAGGCCTTCACCACTATAATCAAATCTCATGTGCCGGTGTCGGGCTGTCGGTTTCCTGGAAACTGATCTGCTTGACACTCATACGTCGAATGTCGACGGGAGAGTCGATCATATATATATATATATATATATATATATATATATATATATATATATATGTTTTGCACAACAAAAAATATTGAGAACTTAAAAATTAAAATTTTCCGATACACTGGGTTTTATTTTTATTATTTCAATTAGATTCCTCAACTAGTTTCGGCGAGCATGGCCATCATCAGGAGAAAAGAAATTCTACTTGTCAGTAGCAGGAATTAATGACTTGATGAAGAAAATGAACTTTATCTTTAGTTTTCATTCGGGGGGGTTAGTCCTTGTGTTGGTCAAACTGTCTCAAAAGTTATTTAAGATGGAAGCTGGATAGATTCATGCTACTCTGAATTCCTTTGGTCATTTTGACAATTTTATTGGTTCCTGGAAAGGGGATGTGTCTGTTAAGTATGTGTTATTATTTAGTTCTTCTTCGAGTGATTGAGTATGATGTGTGTAAGTGTGTATATTAGTATGGGTGCATGTCTAAGAGTGAGGCCTCAACACCTCCGTAAGCATTTCTGTCTTGTGTGGGTGAGAAATGTGGGTAGGGCCTGATTTGTGGGGTTATATATAAATTCTGTCTATATTGTTAAAATTGTGATTGAGCCCGTCTGGATGTAGTGTTTTTGAGTCGCAGAATCCATTCATCTGCATGGTCTTCTAAAAATGTTCTAATGTTATCTATTCTGAACTTTACTATTTTCTCAATTATAGTGAATTTCGCAAGGCTCTTAAAATCGTGTTTTTCTAGGCGGAAATGTTGTTCTACAGGCAATATATATATATATATATATATATATATATATATATATATATATATATATATATATATAATTGTGTATTTCCGCAGTAATATTTTATTTAAGTTTCATTAAAAACTACTTCTCACTTGTTTTAATAAAACATGCATAAAAGAGGGGTTGTTGCCAAAATGCTCAATTATTACATTACATAAACCGGCGGCCAAAAGGAAAGTAACCACAGTAACTTCTCAGTCATTTTTAATGAAACTTGCATATATATATATATATATATATATATATATATATATATATATATATATATATATATATATATATGACGATTGCGTCCAGCATAAAACAGCCTGTCGCCTCTGAGTGTTGACTTCAATGTTCCACTTTTATATTTATATTTACATAAGCTCTATCTCTGATATTGAGCACTTTATCCCATAAATATAGAACACCTTAAACTATATCTATTCATATATATATATATATATATATATATATATATATATATATATATATATATATATATATGGTAGTACTCGTTTCGAAAAACCTCGGATATCTCAACTTGCAGAAGAACAAATCGGTACCCGAGGAAAAATGGGAAATAAAAACGAAAGAACCAAGAAAATTAAAACAAGGCGAAAACAATCGTCCAGTGTTTAAGTTTCAAGTCCAAAGAAAAAACCCAAAACGAGTAAAAAGACAACTACGTAAAGTGCTCAATAAACTAAGATAATCCTAAGGAACCAAACAAACCTATCTAGGTTTCACCTAAACGGATTTTCAGGGTAAAGCCGGCTTTATCCTGAAGATCCGTTTAGGTGGAACCTAGGTAGGTTTTCCTGGCTCCTTATCTTATGTTATATATATATTAAAGACATTTTTTATGTTTAACGTTCTTTTAATAGATTTTTAATAGCGTTTGGTTGGCAAGGTTGAAGTTTATAAGCAGTAAATTCGACCTTGCCAACCGAACGATCCTTTGTGGCCGAACGGTTAGGCACGTCAAGTTAAATGACGGTTCCGTATAGGATGCAGGTTCGAATCCTGTCAAAGGACGAATATTTTCTATGAAAATTTCTCGGACATTCAGGCCGGTAAATGCTATTTAATACTGTTGATTATAAACAGAGCATTTACTTAAATACTTGTATCTATAAAAAGAACGTTAAACATAAAAAATGTCTTTAATAAATAAATTGTCGGACTTTGTCCATTTCATATTTTTTTTTTTTTATATATATATATATATATATATATATATATATATATATATATATATATATATATATATATATATATATATATATATATATATATATATATATATACTTAGAGGCGACAGTCTGTTTCATGCTATATGCAATCGTCAAGCCATGAAACAGCATGAAACAGACTGTCGCCTCTAAGTGTTGACTTCTATGTTCACTTTTATATTTACACACGCTCTATCTCTGATATTGAGCACTTTATTCCATAAATATAGCACACCTTAAGACTATATTTCTTTATATATATATATATTTATATTTCTTTATATATATATATATATATATATATATATATGAAGGATTGCGTACTGAATGATAATGTGGTGCTATGCGTGAATGTCTGGCGATGTGCATGCTCTTATAAATTAAAAGACATTAAATATTTTTCACAAATTCAAAAATTATTTTGGAGTAAATAAAAGCAGGAAGATAGAATTGAAAAAAAAATGTTTAAACTAATGAAACGAATCTGTGTTAGTTCAAATTTAGTTTAATCAATATATCGATAGTATAGATCGATCCGATAGAAATGCTTCGCTCGATTCGTTCTGAACATTGCCGCAGACTGCAGACCAGACTGTCGATCAAATCTTCACTTCGATTTTTAAGAGTAAAAAAAAAAAAAAAAAAAAAAAGAAAATTAAAATTGCTCAAGAAAGCAATTTCGGGTAAAATTCATAAAGAAAAAGAAATTTAATCACTGATTTTTCTTTCTACATTCCCCTTAAGTGTCCTTTAAATTCGCTCACTAAATTTCATCCAATTCTCCACCCCCAAACAAGTCGCCATTAGTTTTTCTTACTTTTGTAACAGCGTATATGTATTGTTGAAAGTGTGCTGGCGGCGACTGACTGGCCGAATCCCAGTTTCAACCGTTTTCACAGATACCCTATTTTGAAAAGCCATGAATCCAACAATTCTTCCTCTAGTTATGAGTTACCAACAGAATGCCAAATCAAAAGAACAATTCTGAAAAAGAAAAAAAAAAACCTGTTGGCCATGTCGTTTGCAATTTTGCACGTGGAAATAAAAACCAAAAAAACCTACTTTCGACGCAAGTCAAGTCAGCAACGTGTGACCCTATATTCGACAGCGTATGGGGCACTTTGACGTGGTGTAATGCTTGACACGCTTGTCTCGCTTGATCAATTACGACTGAAAAGTGAGTTGGATGCTCACTAGGTGCCCAATATTTTCGGCCTTGTGCCACATCGTAGCTACGCTTGGAAAATAATTATAGAGTACCTCGATGTGGTGAAATGGTTAGCAAGCTTGTCTTGCTAGAACAATTACGACTGAATAGTGAGTTAGATTATCACTGGTTGCTCCACAATTTCAGCCATGTGCCACACGCTCTGAAAATCATTGTGGGTATCTGATATGTCCCGGAAAGGGATATATTTGAACGAAGTATTAAGTTGGTGCAAAAATAATGACGTAATAATGTAGTCTTTTGACGTATTTTTTAACGTCAAAAAACGACATTAATACGTCATTATTACGTCATTATTTTTGCATCAACCTAATAGCTTTGGTTTTGGCTACTATAACCAAGTAGAATTCGGTAGCAGTAATCGACTGGTACGCGTCGTAGTCGCAGGTAAGATGTGTAGATCAATGGCGTAGTCCAATGGGCATCGTTATAGACTTAACTCTCAGTCTAAGGCTCTCTTGACTTTTCTGACTCTCCCACGCGTCCGTCGATATTTATGACGGACACCAGCCAATCACACTCCAGTGAGGGGGGACACAGGTGTGTGCATATTCCATTATATCAGTATCTCGACGTAGTGTAATGGTTAACAAGCTTGTCTCAATAGATCAAATACGATTGAATAGTGAATTGGATTCCTCGTTGGGTGCTCCAATCTTTCGGCCTTGTACGGTATCTAAGCTGCGCTTCAAAAATCATCGGGAAACCTCGTCGTGGTGTAATGGGCAACAAGCGTTTCTCGATAGAACAATTACGACCGAACAGTGAGTTGGATACTCATTGGGTGCACTATAATTTCGGCCTTGTATTAGGGCAAGTTTACGTGGTGTAATGGTTAACAGGCTTGTCTAGCTAGATCAGTTACGACTGAATAGTGAATTGGATCCTCACTGGATGCTCCCAAATTTCGGCCTTGTGCCGTATCTAACGAACGCTACAAAAAATCAATTGTGCACTTCGGCGTGATGTAATAGCAAGGTTGTCTGTATAGATCAGTTACGACTGAAAAATGATTCGCTAAGCGTAGCATAGATGTGGCACAAGGCCGAAAGTTTGGGGCACCCAGTAAGGATCGAACTCACTATACAGTCGTAATTGTTCTAGCGAGACAAACTTGCTAACCATTCCACCATTGTACTTTCGTTGGAAGCTCCACACTTTCGGCCCTGTGCCGCATCAAAAGCACGCTTCAAAAATAATAAGGGTACTTCGGCGTGGTGTAATGGTTAACAAGCTTGTCACGCTAGATCAGTTATGACTGAATAGTGAGTTAGTATCTCCCTGGGTGCACCACACTTTCTGCCTTGTGCTTGCATCTAAGCTACGCTTAGAAAATCATTAGGACACATTAGGTTGTCTCGCTTGGATGTTTACGACTGAACTAGATTATCAGTGGTTGCCACACACTTTCAGCCTCGTGCCACATTTAAGCTACGTTTAGAAAAATCATGTGGGCACTTCGATAGATCAAGTACGACAGAATAGTGAGATTGATCCCTTCTTGATGATTCGTATTTCAATCTTGTGTCATATCTACGCTTTGTAAATCACGATATCGTACAGCGTATTCCATATTGTCAACAACAAATATATTTGGTCTGCAAGCATTTACTTCGTTCAGATTAGGGTAAATATTGATCGTTTACATTTGCGAAGGTAAACATTTTCTTGATTCTGCGATAGGCAAATATGGTTGCTTGTAATTGACTCTGTAAACAATTAGTTGGTTCATTGATAAATAAATATCGTTCATTTATATTTGAGTATGTATATATTTACTTGGTTCGGGGATAGGCAAATATTGGTCGTTCATATTTGAGTCTGTAAACAATTAGCTAGTTCAGTGATGAGGAAATATCGTTCATTTATATCTGAGTATGTATGTGTTTACTTGGTCAGGGATAAGCAAATAGAGGTCGTTTATCTATGACTCTGTAAACTATTAGCTGGTTTAGTAATAAGTAAATATTGTTCATTTATATTTGATTATGTATTTACTTGATTCAGCGATAGGCAAATACGGGCCGTTCATATTTGAGTCTGTAAACAGCTCATTTAGTGTTAAGTACAGAGCATTCATTTATCTTTGAGTATATATATATATATATATTTACTTGGTTCTAGGATAGACAATTATTGGTCGTTTATATTTGAGTCTGTAAACTGCTGTTTCAGTGATAAGTAAATATCGCTCATTTATATTTGAGTATGTATATATTTACTTGCTTCAGGCATAGGCAGATATTGGCTGATTATAAAAGCAACTGTAAACAATTAACTGGTTTAGTGATAAGTAAATATTGTTCCTTTATATTTGAGTATATATGTGTTTGCTTGTCTCAGTGACTGGCAAATATTGAACGTATATATATATATATATATATATATATATATATATATATATATATATATATATATATATATATTCTGTGCCTTGCTTTAGTCTGTCCGTCCGTACTTAGCATCTTATAAAATAGCCATACATTTACTGATCGAAACCAAATTTTAGGGAGAAGTGCAAACAGCTAAGTGGGTACAAAATACATATGGTTTTACTAGGGTAAATTTCGTGTACTAAGCTAATTAGTGCAATAAATTTTCGTTAATATTTTTTATAAAAATTAAAAGTTTTATTATTTTATCATACAAAATACTCCTACTATTTTAAATAGAATTTAGTGATTAAAATAATAAATACTTATTTGATAAAAATACAATATATTTTTCAGATCTTTTCTTTAAGAGATTATATATACAAGAATCACGATTTTATTTCGGCTTGCGTTTTGCGTGAACTATAAACAAATCACAAAATACTCCCACTTTGATAATTTGGTCCCAGAAGGAAATATTTATGCATACCCAGTTGCATTTTGCATGCTCAAGAGTAAGAAATCCTAATAATTTATTTTTTTCTTTAAAAAATATTGTTTACCATGACATTAAAAAGTAAAAATGAAATTAAAGTAAAGAAATTAATACACAGTGAAGTAGGGTTTTTGCCAAAGAAAATGTTTGCGATAATTTCAGAAATAATAAATACTGTGCGGATTTGAATACGAGTCAGCGTGTTGCAACAAACGTCTAGTACATTAAAATGTAGAGCAATAGTCAGCCATCATTAATTTAACCATCACTCTGCGTCAAGCGCGAAATATAAGCGTCGATATCAAATATAAACGAAAAAAAGAAAAAGCTCCTAATCCCCTGAAAAATGCATCAATTAAAAGAAAAAAAAAAGAAAAAAAGAAGAAAAAAAGAAAAAAAGAAAAAAGAAAAAAAAGAAAAGAAAAAAAGAAAGAAAAAAAGAAAAAAAGAAAAAAGAAAAAAAGAAAAAAAAGAAAAAAAGACAAAAAGAAAAAAGAAAAAAAAGAAAAGAAAAAAAGAAAGAAAAAAAGAAAAAAAGAAAAAAGAAAGAAAAAAGAAAAAAAGAAAAAAAAAGAAAAAAAGAAAAAAAGAAAAAAAAAGAAAAAAGAAAAAAGAAAAAAAAGAAAAGAAAAAAAGAAAGAAAAAAGAAAAAAAGAAAAAAGAAAAAAGAAAAAAAGAAAAAAAGAAAAAAAAAGAAAAAAGAAAGAAAAAAAGAAAAAAAAAAAGAAAAAAAAAGAAAAAAAGAAAAAAAGAAAAAAAAAGAAAAAAGAAAAAAGAAAAAAAAGAAAAGAAAAAAGAAAGAAAAAAGAAAAAAAGAAAAAAGAAAAAAGAAAAAAAGAAAGAAAAAAAGAAAAAAAGAAAAAAAGAAAGAAAAAAAGAAAAAAAGAAAAAAGAAAAAAGAAAGAAAAAAGAAAAAAAGAAATAAGAAAAAAGAAAAAAGAAAAAAAGAAAAAAAAGAAAAAAAGAAAAAAAGAAAAAAAAGAGAGCAAAAAACAGTAGTAGGAGGTTAAAGTGTCATTAAGTATTAATCTTTCGTCTGTCCAGTTTCTAGTTTGATTCGTCTTCAACGATTTTTCACGACTGCGAATTTCACTTTCGCGTTACACATCAATAAATACGCCGAAAATACGGTCCAATGCGCAGTCAGGGATTTTGTAAAGAGAATTTCCTTCAGAAATCTTTTTACTCTCTCGCAGTTTCGATCTGCTAAGGAAACAGCGTTGATCGAAAGTTATCGATAAATATAAAATGTGAAAACAAAAAAGAAGTAAAAAACAAGAAAAAAAAGCTTACCCCCAAACTATTAACCTCCTCTTAACACTCGAAAATTCAGGGGTAGAAAAATATTCATTTTTTCTTTGCTCGCCATATTGTTCTTTCTTTCTTTCTTTCTTTCCTTCTTTCTTTCTTTCTTTCTTTCTCGTTCTCTCGCTCTTTTACTGTCTCACTTGTATTTTCTCCTCAAATTTTCTTTTTTTCACATAATTTTTATTTCTTTCATTTACTATCAGCTTTTCTTTCTTTTTTCTTTCACGATCTGCTTTTATTTTCTTTCTTTGTTCCACTATCAGCTTCTTTCTTTCTTTCTATCATTGTCTGCTTTCTTTTGTATCAGTGCTTTTCTTATGTTCTTTCTTTCTTTCTTTTTTCTTTTCTTTTCTTTCATTCTTTCTTTCTATCACTGTCTGTTTTTTTTTTCTTTTTGCCACTGCTTTTCTTATGTTCTTTCTTTCTTTCTTTTTTCTTTTCTTTTCTTTCATTCTTTCTTTCTATCACTGTCTGTTTTTTTTTCTTTTGTATCAGTGCTTTTCTTATGTTCTTTCTTTCTTTCTTTTTTCTTTTCTTTTCTTTCATTCTTTCTTTCTATCACTGTCTGTTTTTTTCTTTTTGCCACTGCTTTTCTTATGTTCCTTCTTTCTATCTTTCTTTCTTTCTAACACTGTCTGCTTTTCTTTCTTTTGTATCAGTGCTTTTCTTATGCTCTTTCTTTCTTTCTTTCTTTCTTTCTTTCTTTCTTTCTAACACTGTCTGCTTTTCTTTCTTTTCATCACTGCTTTTCTTATGTTCTTTCTTTCTTTCTTTTTTCTTTTCCTTTCTTTCATTCTTTCTTTCTATCACTGTCTGTTTTTTTTTTCTTTTTGCCACTGCTTTTCTTATGTTCTTTCTTTCTTTCATTCTCTCTTTCTATCACTGTCTACTTTTCTTTCTTTTTATCAGTTCTTCTCTTATGGTCTTTCTTTCTTTTCCTTTCTTTCATTCTCTCTTTTTATCACTGTCTGCTTTTCTTTCTTTTTATCAGTGCTTCTCTTATGCTCTTTCTTTCTTTTCCTTTCTTTCATTCTCTCTTTCTATCACTGTCTGCTTTTCTTTCTTTTCATCACTGCTTTTCTTATGCTCTTTCTTTCTTTTCCTTTCTTTCATTCTCTCTTTCTATCACTGTCTGTTTTTTTTTCTTTTTACCACTGCTTTTCTTATGTTCTTTCTTTCTTTCTTTCTTTCTTTCTTTCTTTCTTTCTTTCTTTCTTTCTTTCTTTCTATCCTGTCTGCTTTTCTTTCTTTTTATCAGTGCTTTTCTTATGTTCTTTCTTTCTTTCTTTCTTTCTTTCTATCCTGTCTGCTTTTCTTTCTTTTTATCACGATCCGCTTTTCTTATGTTTTTTTTTCTTTTTATTACTTTCTGCTTTTCTTTCTTTTCATCACTATCTCCTTATTTCTTTCTTTCTTTCTTTTTTTCTCTAACTGCCTTTCTTTATTCTTTCTTTCTTTCTATCACTCTGATTTTCTTTCTGTCATTAAGTGCTTTTCTTTTTTTCTTTCTTTTTTCTTTCTTTCTGTCACTATCTAATTTTTTCTTTCTATGTTTCTATCTCTGTCTACTTTTCTTTCTTACTTTCTTTCACTATCTGCTTTTATTTCCTTCTTTCTTTCATTGTCTTCTTTTCCCTCTTCTTTCATTTTTCTTTCCTTCTATCATTATATGCTGTTCTTTCTTAGATTTTTCTGCCTTTCTTTTTTTTTTCTTACTATTTTCTTTGTTTCATTCCGTAACTAAGTGATTTTCATTCTTTCATTATCTACTTTTCTTTTTCCTTCTTTTTTTCTTTCTTTAAATATCTGCTGTTCTTTCTGTCGTTATCTGGTTTTCTTTCTTTCACTGCCTTCATTTTTATCTTTCTTTTTTATTTATTTATCTCTTTATTTGTTTGTTTGTTTCTTTCCTTCTTTCATTATCTGCTTTTTATCTTTCTTTCTTTCGTTTTTTCTTTCCTTCTTTTTGTTTCTTTCATCACATTCTTTTTGTCTCTGCCATTACTTACATAATAGCCTTACCACTCCTTGTCGGTTTGTTTATTTATTTAGGCGCCGTAATATCATGGTAGACAATGAACTGTTACGTGAAATATGTGCTTTTTTACGGCAGCGAATGGTGGACGATTTCCTCAAAGATGAAGAAGAGACTCGAGGCGACGGAGATGTGGTTCTACAGAAGGATGCTAAGGATATCATGCACCGAGATAGCAAGCAACGATGAAATCGTAGATTACAACAAGGCTTATACTTAATATCAGGATTAGGCAGCTGACGTTACTGAGACACTTAATGAGCAAGGAGGGCCTGGAGAATCTGATACTCACGGGTCAAATATAGGGAAAGAGAAACAAGAGAAAACAACGCGTGACATACCTGGCGGACTTAAGCAAGTGGATAAAAGAACGTGGTCTTGGGGAGGAAGCAGAGGGGAGGAACTTGTTGAAAGCTGAAAGGGATAGAGGGAGGTGGAGAGCCATGATCGTCTACGTTCTGAAAGGACGTGGTACATAAAGAGAAAAGAATGTTATGGTCAACATTCTCGTCTCGCAGATAGGGATTTCAATCACCAGTGAACACCCCTTCAGTGTAATGGCCAAGGAGATTTCATAACTTATTATTATTGCTTTGTCATATGTCCGATGATCACGGAGATCTGTACAGCCTTGTGCCTGACTTGTATGAACTTAATAATAATTCTTTCGAAGGGTATTTTTTTTACCCCATTTATTATTTTCTTTCTTTCTTTCTTTCTTTCTTTCTTTCATTTATTCTTTCTTTCTCTCCTTCTTTTTTCCTATTCATTTCGTTTCGTTTCTTTCATTTTTTCATTAATTCTTTTCTTCCTTTTTTTATTAATTTCGTTTTGATTTGTTTCTTTCTTTCTTTCATTCATTTATTCTTTCTTACTTTTCTTCCTTTTATTTATACATTTCCTTTCGTTTCGTTTCGTTTTGTTTCTTCCTTTTTTGTTTCTTTCTTTCTTTCTTTCATTCATTTATTCTTTCTTACTTTTCTTCCTTTTATTTATACATTTCCTTTCGTTTCGTTTCGTTTTGTTTCTTCCTTTTTTTGTTTGTTTCTTTCTTTCTTTCATTCATTTATTCTTTCTTACTTTTCTTCCTTTTATTTATACATTTCCTTTCGTTTCGTTTCGTTTTGTTTCTTTCTTTGTTTGTTTATTTCTTTCTTTCATTTATTCATTCTTTCTTTCACTCTTTTTTCTATTCATTTCCTTTCGTTTATTTGTTTCATTAATTCATTATCTCTTTTCTTCCTTTTTTTCTTAATTTCGTTTCGTTTTGTCTTTTTTTTTTTTTTTTGGTTTCTTTCTTTTTTCATTTATCCACTCTTTCGTTTATTCATTCTTTCTTTTCTCTATTCATTCCATTTCGTTTCGCTTTCTTTCTTTCTTTCTTTCTATCTCCGAAAATTTTTATGTTTCATTTTTAACTTCGAACTCTCTTTCCTACTTCTAAAACTGAACATTTTTAAAACGTCTCATTTTCTATGCTTTTCATTCAATTTCCTTCTTTGCGTCTTCATATCCTTCCAAGAATATCAATAATGTTTTTTTTTCTTTCTTATATACAATATTCAAATTACGCTTCACTTCCTTATCCGCTAATCAAAATGGCTCAATCATTACAATAGAAAGTCCTTGCCAAAGGAAAAGGAAAAGGAAAAATAAAATAATTATCCGAGTAAGGAAACAAGAATTTCCCAGAAACACAAGATTTGCAGAATCTCTGTGGCTATCATTCTTCCAAGATCAATAAATTGTTAACTCCATCTATTCACTATAATGATAAAAATTACTATATAATTACTATATAATTTACTGTAATTATTTCATTGCTATATAATTCACTATAATGATATAATTGCGATATAATTATTATATAATTCACTATAATGATACAATTTTTATATTAACCATAATATCTATATATAATACGCTATATATATATATATATATATATATATATATATATATATATATATATATATATATATATATACATACATATATATGTGTGCGTGTGTGTGAGTGAGTGTAGAGGACAATAATATATATATATATATATATATATATATATATATATATATACAATAATATATATATATACAATAATATATATATACACATACATATATATATATATATGTGTGTGTGTGTATGAGTGTTGATGACAATATATATATATATATATATTTATATATATATATATATATATATATATATATATATATATATATATATATATATATATATATATATTTGAATGGATATGATTTTTTAACCTTGATCGTCAGACAAACGTTTGTCTGAGGATCGCATAAGCGTGATATCGACGCTCACAAACGCATATCCATTCGATTAAATATGTTAGATCTATCACTGATGTTGAGCGCCTTCCAATAAACACCGCACATATATAAAATATATATAGAATTTATACGTATATATATATAGTATGTATGTGTGCGTGTGATGATGATCATCATCACACTCTATTTAAATGTTTTCACCAAAGACCCCGCTTGTTTTCTGCGCGCCTACTGCTCCATCATGACATCTCTTCTCGCCAAGCCATACACGGTATTATATTACTTTATATATAAATTATACAGCTAATGGTATTATATAACTAGCAGTAGAGCCCGGCGTTGCCCGGGGATGTAACAGTAAGAGATAGATCAAGTATCGACCATCATAAAGACTGAAAAATAAAATTGACTAAGATTATTGTTTAAAGTTGACGGACACGCATGTTTTAATTAGTTTTTTTTTTTTGTTTTTTGTTTTTTTACGAATTGGTCAAACCCAAACTCAAACAAAAATATTGTTTTCAATCGTTATGAGTCTACTGATTGAATAGAATTTTATTATAAACAATTGTCTTGTAAATGGAATTTTTAAAGCATTCTGAATATAAAAATAAAGAAAAAAGTGTGCAAGACTATACGAAACACTACCTGCCAAATAAAAGTGAAGTTTTGTTGAAATCGGTTGAAAAATGTAGGAAATCCGATCTGATATACAATGCCTCTTAATCGTGTTTTCAACTTGATTTCGTGTAAAAACACTTGTGTTTTTCCAATTTTTGGCGCGGTCAGAACCACCGCAAGGTAATTTTACGTAGTCCTGTGAAGTTTTGTTGAAATCGGTTGAAAAATGTAGGAAATACGATCCAATATATAAACGTACAGACACACACACACACACAACCTGGGTTTTATAATAAGTATGATTATAGCCAATTATATAGTAATTATATAGTATTTATATGGGCACATGGCTGTGTGGCGAGAACGTTTGCATTCTGAACATGAGAGCCAGGTTCGAATCTCACCGTTATCGATTTGTCAGGAAGCAGACTTTCTGATGCTATCGGACTAGAGGGGTTCGAAATTTTGGAAAGTGGCTAAAAACCATACCACAGGATGACCCAAGCCTTGTGAGTGAAATTCGATAGACGGAAAACTTGATAGCACAAAGTCACAAGTCCTCGTGACCGAGGGCTTAAGTATGCTGGCCTTGTCTAAATTGTTGACGACGCTAGATAACACGCTCTTTTCCAGAAACTGTAAATAAGGTCTGCTCTCATAGTTGCAGTATAAACCACAGGTGGGCTCTTTGGGTGTTGATTAAAAACAAATGAAAACAGATATGCCTGAGCAAAGGTCTGTAATAGGGATTGACTAGCCACCCTAATAGACATGTATCCTCGAATACGAGTCGCCAGCTAAACATACAGTTTTTTTAAGCCTTTCACCCCAAGCAAGGGGAGAAGCACGCAAGGGGTTACAGAGGATTTGGAGATAGGAGTAATAGAGGAAAGAATGAGGAGAAGGATAGTGGATAGATCAAAGCAACTGGAGATGTCGATTGACATTACATTTGAATAGTTGGAGATTATAGCTCTCAGGGAAACTGGAATAGGGAATGGAGTTCTACAGGCGAGAGGTGCGAGATATGAAGCTATTAGAGTAGAAGAGACGGCTACATTTAGGAGTTTCGACAGTGAAAGGGTGAGAGCGGGATGCCAGCCTCGTATGGCGCTTGAATTCATGAAGTCTGGGAACCAGCGCAAGCAGCTCATCGGAGCAATTGCTATGAAAGTATTTGTAAAAAAGACAGAGAGAGGCGACGTCGCGTCTGTGAGTGAGCGACTGTAGACTATGTGCCAGATCAGGGCCAGTTATATTGCATATCCGTCTCTGGAGCCTATCAAGAACCCCGAGGCAAACAGAAGGGCTACCAGGCCATATATGACAGTAATACTCCATGCAAGGTCGAATGGTTGATTTGTAGATTTGAAGGATCGATTCCGTGGAGAAAAATTTCCTGGCGCGGCACAGGGAGCCAACTTTCCTTGCGGTGGACGAAACGATTGTCTCAATGTCATTATAGTGGATTATATAGTAATTATATGGAAATTGTATTATTATAGTGAATTGCATAATAATTATATCGTAATTATAGCATTATAGTGAATTTTATAGTAGTGATTTCCATCTGTCTTTTCTACAAATGTTTTCATTGCAAATGATCTGACGAGTTTTTTTTCCCCCGATACACCGGTTACATGAATGTAAGCGCCCTACTCGATTGGCAACTAGGTCTCACCTTTTTACTGTTGAACTAGCTATATGCACCCGCCACTTCTATTGTAAAGGTTTCTTTTCTCGCACTTCCCGCCTGTGGTACTCCCTTCAGATTTCCTGCTTCCCTGATAACTACAATTTTCAAAAATCTAAATGCACCCTCAATCGCCATCTTCCGCCTTCTTGAACGCCGTTTCTTTTTTGTCATGTCTTCAATCCTCTCCATTTTCAGTTTTCGCGCTCTCTTTCGCCTCTAGGCATTCAGCCTTCTAATGGCGTCCTCGCCTTGCTATTAAAAAAAAAAGAAACACCATATCAGCAATAATGTCTCTATCGAATATAGTAGTCAACAGAAAGGCCAGTTGATGACGTAGATAAAAAGGAAATCTTCCACAACAGCCTCCTCTAAGATATATGACTGATAAAAATCGTGTTTTGTTGAATTAAAAAAAAATGATACAAAAACATTGAAAGCGAATGTGAGGTAAATGAATGAAATCAATGATTCTTTTCGAATTTTCAAAATATTCCTGAAGAAGTGCGGGAAGTAGGAGTCGAAATATCATGACAAAGAGAACAAAACCGATAAAAACCTGTCTCGAAAAAAAAAACTTATATGATAGGCAAGTTAAAATATTTTTATTTGATAGCGTTTCGTCATAGAACTTCAGGCAAAACGAATTTTAAAATGAACTTTTCAGCAAAAATTATTCCTTTAAAATTTTGTATAACATAAAATCCAACTCACTTATACCGTCACGTCTTTCGTCAGCTATTTATTGTTGCATCCAGTTTGGAAGGAATATTTCTCCAACAGTCGTTAACGAAAAAACAAACAAAAAAAAAACAACTTACCTGCAAAGAAAAGAAAGAAAATTAAAATTAAAATTAAAATTAAAATTAAAATTAAAAATCCTTTAAAATGTGACATATTAATTAAAATTGGACATATACTATTTACATTGTTCGGACTATCGTCCTCATCTTTGCTGTCATATTTATCACAAAACGTTACAGCCGTTGTACGCTCCGGCCTTCTCCAGGTCATTGGAATGTCGAACTGAACACTTTATTTCGCTCGCTGGGGTAGACTGTTCTAGTTCCACGTGCCATGTCTAATGGTTGTCAGTTATCAGTTATGGACATATGGCACAATGTATAAAGGCGTTGATTAGATCAAGCGACAGGACCCAAAATGTTGTGAGTTCAATACCTGGTTAAGGCAGTGGAGACCTTGGAGATGGGAATTAGTAAGAGATAACTGATAACGGACATCCTAACAAAACGAATCGTTGTGATAAATATGGCAACAAAGATGAGGACAATAGTCCGAATAATGTAAAGAGTGTACATAATACCTCATCTCAGAAATATAGACAGATACTGAAGGGCCGAAACGTTGTGATAAATATGGCGACAAAGATGAGGGCAATAGTCCGAATAATGTAAATAATGTACATAATACTTCATCTCAGAAATATAGACTGATACTGAAGGGCCGAAACGTTGTAATAAATATGGCGACAAAGATGAGAACAATAGTCCGAATAATGTAAATAATGTACATAATACCTCATCTCAGAAATATAGACAGATACTGAAGGGCCGAAACGTTGTAATAAATATGGCGACAAAGATGAGGACAATAGTCCGAATAATGTAAATAATGTTCATAATATCTCATCTCAGAAATATAGATAGATACTGAAGGGCCGAAACGTTGTGATAAATATGGCGACAAAGATGAGGACAATAGTCGGAATAATGTAAATAGTGTACATAATACCTCATCTCAGAAATATAGACAGATACTGAAAGGCCGAAACGTTGTAATAAATATGGCGACAAAGATGAGGACAATAGTCCGAATAATGTAAATAATGTTCATAATATCTCATCTCAGAAATATAGATAGATACTGAAGGGCCGAAACGTTGTGATAAATATGGCGACAAAGATGAGGACAATAGTCGGAATAATGTAAATAGTGTACATAATACCTCATCTCAGAAATATAGACAGATACTGAAAGGCCGAAACGTTGTAATAAATATGGCGACAAAGATGAGGACAATAGTCCGAATAATGTAAATAATGTTCATAATATCTCATCTCAGAAATATAGATAGATACTGAAGGGCCGAAACGTTGTGATAAATATGGCGACAAAGATGAGGACAATAGTCGGAATAATGTAAATAGTGTACATAATACCTCATCTCAGAAATATAGACAGATACTGAAAGGCCGAAACGTTGTAATAAATATGGCGACAAAGATGAGGACAATAGTCGGAATAATGTAAATAGTGTACATAATACCTCATCTCAGAAATATAGACAGATACTGAAAGGCCGAAACGTTGTAATAAATATGGCGACAAAGATGAGGACAATAGTCCGAATAATGTAAATAGTGTACATAATACCTCATCTCAGAAATATAGACAGATACTGAAAGGCCGAAACGTTGTAATAAATATGGCGACAAAGATGAGGACAATAGTCCGAATAATGTAAATAGTGTACATAATACCTAATCTCAGAAATATAGACAGATACTGAACGCCCGAAACGTTGTAATAAATATGGCGACAAAGATGAGGACAATAGTCCGAATAATGTAAATAGTGTACATAATACCTCATCTCAGAAATAGAGACAGATACTGAATTTTGACATATGTCGAAAACAATAAAATCAGTTGTAATAAACAAAAGCAATCATCAAAAATTAAGCTAAGCTCTCACAGATTCTGTGTACTGCTTTCTTCAAGGTCGTTAAAGAAAGATTGCTACGACATTACTGTAATTATTGAACAATATAGTTCATGCCATATTGACGGAAAATCTACCAGTAAAAAAGAATTCTCTTATTGCTATATTTGTACAAAAACGCACAACCTTTTTGATGTTTGCTTTTGCTTATTCCAACAGATTTTATCGTTTTCGACATATATCAAAATTCAGTATCTGTCTATATTTCTGAGATGAGGTATTATGTAAACTATTTACATTATTCAGGTGGCCTGACGATTGCATATAGCATGAAACAGACTGTCGCCTCTAAGTGTTGACTTCTATGTTCACTTTTATATTTACACACGCTCTATCTCTGATATTGAGCACTTTATCCCATAAATATAGCACACCTTAAGACTATATTTCTTTATATATATATATATATATATATATATAAATTCATGAATCATTCATACAAAAAACAAATATAAAGGTTAATGATTTAAATGGCGAGAATACATCGTCGCAAACACATAAATAAGATACACCAACCCGAACCTGTATATGAATGATATGATCTCTGTTTATAAATTCCAGTTGCATAAGGTCTTTTTAATTTTTTACACAAGATTTCGTCTGTTTCTACAGACATCATAAGGTATGGAAGTAGATTTTGTTCTTGTTTTACTTCTCGGTAATAAGAGGACAACGAAAAAAAGAGATGTAATCCGAAAAAATGCCATGAGAAATGTGTTATTGTTTTGGAACGTGCGGTCGCAACGCTGAGTTTGAATTTAAATTTTAAGGTTCTGCGTTTTTGTACAAATATAGTGATCAGAGAATTCTTTTTTACTGGTAGATTTTCCGTGAATATGGCATGAACTATATTGTTCAATAATTACAGTAATGTCACACTTATTATCCGAAAGTTGCACGTTGGATCAGTTATTTTAATTTCAATTAAAAGGTGCAATTATAATTTATAAATTCATGAATCATTCATACAAAATGTTTTTTGTATGAATGATTCATGAATTTATAAGTTATAATTGCACCTTTTAATTGATATATATATATATATATATATATATATATATATATATATATATATATATATATATATATATATATATATATATAATATATATATATATATTCCCGGCTACCTTGGTTTCAACCTTGTGGTATCCTCAGACGATTGTTATCAATTGACCACCCAATGTCTTATTTTTAAAAACCGAATGGACGATATATATATATATATATATTAAATAAATAATCAAACGAACAACGTTGGGTGTGATAGAAATGGAATGAGGATGAGAAGAAGAAGAAGAAGAAGAAGAAGAAGAAGAAGAAGAAGAAGAAGAAGAAGAAGAATGATGATGATGAAGATAATAATAATAATAAAAAAAAAACAATGGTATTATAAATGTATCGGTGGGTGAGGGTTAATTTAAATGTAATTTTTTTATCCAGCCTCATAAGTGCTTAAAAAATTTCAAATGAATATATATATATATGTGTGTGTATATATATAAAGACATTTTTATGTTTACATTCTTTTTATAGATACAAATATTTAAGTAAATGCTCTGTTTATAATAAACAGTAAACAACATTTACCGGCCTGAATGTCCGAGACATTTTCACAGAAAATATTCGTCCTCCGACAGGATTCGAACCTGTATCATATACGAACCGTCATTTAGCTTGACGTCCCTTTACCGATTTGGTTAGCAAGCACGATGTTACTGTATTTAGACTTAAATCTTCCATGAATCTCTCACGTACATTTATATCTGCTCGTGGCGTATCCAAATGTAAACAAATGACGTCACACATTATAAAATGGACAAAGTCCGACAATTATTTTAAGACATTTTTATGTTTATACATTCTTTTTATAGATACAAATATTTAAGTAAATGCTCTGTTTATAATAAACAGTATTAAATAACATTTACCGGCCTGAGTGTCCGGTTAAAAGCACGTCAAGCTAAATGATGGTTCCGTATAGGATACAGGTTCGAATTCTGTCGGAGGACGAATATTTTCTGCGAAAATTTCTCGGACATTCAGGACAGTAAATGTTGTTTAATACTGTTTATTATAAACAGAGCATTTATCTAAATATTTGTATCTATAAAAAGAATTGTCGGACTTTGTCCATTTCAGAATGTGTCACGTAATAGATATGTCGTATTTTTGATTTTATTTTTATTTGATTTATTTTTAATGCAGGTTTTGTGTGAAGGCCTTAAAAAACGACTACAAATATTAGAAGCCATAACTATTGAAGACAAACAACTCGACGTCAATAAAATTTCATTCATTTTGAGAAAAAAACAACCTAAATATAATTTATAGTTAAAAGAAAATAATATGACACCACAGACGTGATACTTGTAAAAGTAATAAAAACGACACAGTAACTTTCGAAAACTATTAAGGGAAGCGCTAGGCGTGCGCATATTAAATGACCCGAGCAAGAAAAATAAACTATTTGATGATGGCTTGTATAAACCGTAAGCACACATACGACATTGGATAATTTAGGTTCTAATATTTGCCGGAAGTCAGAAAAATAAATGCAGAAAAAAATAAATTAAAAAATCTTGAGCTAGACTTCGACGAAAAAATACCTCTTTCTTTTTCTCTCTCTCTCTCTCTCTCATTCGCACACACACATATATATATACTAGCAGCATGGCCCGGCGTTGCTCGTACTTGATTCAAAAATCGTACGATTCATACAACAATCGCTATCACTTGACTTAAAATATTTTTGTCCTTCCTTGCCTTCAAAGGAGTGCCCTTTGCCGTGCTGATGTTGCTACATGCCTTACTTCTTTCCTATCTCACACTGCGAAGCTCTATACTAAACATTAAATCTGTTACGAAAAAAGAACTAAACAAAATGAACACAAAACGATCAGCTTTAAAAAAGGACTCGTAACTGGAAAAACCGAATGAAAAAAAGAATGTTAACAACAAATACTTTTTCACACCCAACCCAGTTCTGCGGAATCAGAATCAACGTTGAGTTTAAGCAAGCGAATGAGCCAATTCGAGTAAAGTTCCATGCAGATTTAAATTTTTCCCACTTGTGACGAATGCAGCTGTCAATTTTTTTTGCATGCTAGCATGTTAGTTAACATTCGTGTCAGTCAACTGTTGGCTCTCACGCTGACCAATAGAATCTTCCTGCCTATTCGTGGCAGCCAGCTATAGGCGCTCACTCTGGCCAGTAGAAAATGGCCGCAAACTACATGAAAACTGCCGTAGAAGCATGAAAAAATCGATTATTTCCACTATCGATGGGAGTTGGGAAATACAATGTCGGTGTTGTCCTTTCCTGCTAACTTGGAGCATGTGCATGTAAATTTTGGTGCAAATCCGTCGAAAATTGCGGCCGTGCATTCGTTACACACACATACACACATCCTGCCTTTTATAGATAGAGATAAAGTTTAAACTTGTTAAAATTCTTCCTGAATAAACATGACTCATCGGTAAATCGAATCGAGTTCTCTCAGTCACTGTATGTTTATCTAAAATGAAATCCGCTTAAATTCACCTTCACCTGCCGTGCGCCAACGGCTCAGTGGTAGAATCACCGACTATCGTCAATTCAGTCGGGTTTTGATCCCAGCTACAGGCAACCGGACTTCTAGCCACACTGATACAGCGAAACTGTTTATCTATGGACGAATATATATATATATATATATATATAGGACAGACTGGGTTCTATAGCCTTGGATGGCAACTGGTCTAGGAGAAGGACAACTCTGAATTCAAAACATGCGGAGGGTTATTTGGGAACCTTGTGGCATTCGGTGCACCAGGTCTCTGTATTCGTCTCTCTAAAAAGTGTGGATGGTCCTGCACGAGGCCTTCACCACTATAATCAAATCTCATGTGCCGGTGTCGGGCTGTCGGTTTCCTGGAAACTGATCTGCTTGACCCTCATACGTCGAATCTCGACGGGAGAGTCGATCATATATATATATATATATGAATAAAAAGACAAGAGAAAAACTATCCTTAGCCAAAGCAATCGTCCTCTGGGGGAATTTTTCAAGGTAATATTCGTCACACTCAGAGAGGACGAAACGCGTCGGTTAAGATAACTTTTCCTCTTCCCTCTTTTCATTCATTTTGTCTCCTCTACAAATATACTCTGAGAATATTTACACACACACACACACACACACACACACAGAGAGAGAGACACAAACACACACACAAACGCACGCACATGCACATATATGTAGATGTATAATAGCATACAATAGTAAGTACCGGTGGTAATAAAACAGTGCTCGATTGGCGCAGAAATTTATACTAATAATAAATATGCATTTTGTTCACCATATATATATATATATATATATATATATATATATATATATATATATATATATATATGTTTGTATGTAAATAGAGATAAAAATTAACAACAAATATAACTAAAAATTCCTTTGGAAGGTGTTACTTTTTTATTTCAGATTTTTTATGGTACCAATATTCGATTTTAGATTCACACAGAAACACATGGGTATGGATATATATATATATATATGTTTGTGTGTGAAAGTGTTTGTGTGTATGCGAAAGTAAGGATAAACATATAAAACCATGTGGTATTGTATAGTGTATGTGTAAATTAGATTTATCTATAAATATTCTCATATGGACAATATATATATATATATGTGTGTGTGTGTGTGTGTGTGTGTGTGTGTGTGTGTGTGTGTGTGTGTGTGTGTGTGTGTGTTTTAAATTATGGATTTTTGCCTTCAAATTCCTGTGAGGTTTAGCAAATGGGCTCTTTTCCAAATGTTTTTTTTTTTATGAACGTTCGATAGATTCAGTCAGGAGAATAAAGAAAAAAAAAAAAAAAGTTTCCACCAAGGAAATTTGATTTTTTATAAACAGCAAAGAGTTTGGAAGAATCGATAGAGGAAAAAATATGTACATAATGAGCGCCCCACCCCACTCTACCGCCACCACAATCACCACCACCACCTCCTCCTTCCCGCTTCAAAAAGAAAAATAAACAAATGTGTTGTTGGCCTAATAAAATGCAAAAAAATCTTGTAAGGAGTAAGTATGAAGAAATAAATTCTTCTTTCCTTCTTTAATTGAATCGATTTTGATTTTCAATATTCTTTTTCTTTATTTACTCTTGGTCAACTTTCTTTCTTTTCCTTTCTTTCTGTCTTTTTTCTTTCCTTTTTTTTAAGTTTCTTTCTTTTATTTTGTGGTTATTTTCTCTTTCAACTTTTTTTTATCTTTCATTCATTCTTTTTTTAATTCGTAGTTTTTATGTTTGCTTTCTTTCTTCCTTCCTTTCTTTCTTTCTTTCTTTCTTTCATTTTTTTCCATTTTCCGCTTCTGTGGTTTTTTCTTTTTATTTCATGCCTCTTGTCTTTCTTTGTTTCATTCTTACCCGTCTTTCTTTCATTCTGTCTGTCTGTCTTTCTTACTTTCTTTCTTTCTTTCTTTTATTTTCATTCTCTCTTTCTTTTTGTCCGTCTTTTTTTCTTTTTATTTCATGCCTCCTGTCTTTCTTTCTTTCATTCTTTCCGTCTTTCATTCTGTCTTTCTTTCCATCTTTCTTTCTTTCTTTATTCTTTCTTTCTTTCTTTCTTTCTTTCTTTCTTTTATTTTCATTCTCTCTTTCTTTCTGTCCGTCTTTTTTTTCTTTTTATTTCATGCCTCCTGTCTTTCTTTGTTTCATTCTTTCCGTCTTTCATTCTGTCTTTCTTTCCATCTTTCTTTCTTTCTTTCTTTCTTTATTCTTTCTTTCTTTCTTTTATTTTCATTCTCTCTTTCTTTCTGTCCGTCTTTTTTTTCTTTTTATTTCATGCCTCCTGTCTTTCTTTCTTTCATTCTTTCCGTCTTTCATTCTGTCTTTCTTTCCATCTTTCTTTCTTTCTTTCTTTCTTTCTTTCTTTCTTTCTTTCATTTTTTTCCATTCTCCGCTTCTGTCGTTTTTTCTTTTTATTTCATGCCTCTTGTCTTTCTTTGTTTCATTCTTACCCGTCTTTCTTTCATTCTGTCTGTCTTTCCATCTTACTTTCTTTCTTTCTTTCTTTCTTTCTTTTATTTTCATTCTCTCTTTCTTTCTGTCCGTCTTTTTTTTCTTTTTATTTCATGCCTCCTGTCTTTCTTTCTTTCATTCTTTCCGTCTTTCATTCTGTCTTTCTTTCCATCTTTCTTTCTTTCTTTCTTTCTTTATTCTTTCTTTCTTTCTTTCTTTCTTTCTTTCTTTTATTTTCATTCTCTCTTTCTTTCTGTCCGTCTTTTTTTTCTTTTTATTTCATGCCTCCTGTCTTTCTTTGTTTCATTCTTTCCGTCTTTCATTCTGTCTTTCTTTCCATCTTTCTTTCTTTCTTTCTTTCTTTATTCTTTCTTTCTTTCTTTTATTTTCATTCTCTCTTTCTTTCTGTCCGTCTTTTTTTTCTTTTTATTTCATGCCTCCTGTCTTTCTTTGTTTCATTCTTTCCGTCTTTCATTCTGTCTTTCTTTCCATCTTTCTTTCTTTCTTTCTTTCTTTCTTTCTTTCTTTCATTTTTTTCCATTCTCCGCTTCTGTCGTTTTTTCTTTTTATTTCATGCCTCTTGTCTTTCTTTGTTTCATTCTTACCCGTCTTTCTTTCATTCTGTCTGTCTTTCCATCTTTCTTTCTTTCTTTCTTTCTTTCTTTCTTTTATTTTCATTCTCTCTTTCTTTCTGTCTTTTTTTTCTTTTTATTTCATGCCTCCTGTCTTTCTTTGTTTCATTCTTTCCGTCTTTCATTCTGTCTTTCTTTCCATCTTTCTTTCTTTCTTTCTTTCTTTCTTTATTCTTTCTTTCTTTCTTTTATTTTCATTCTCTCTTTCTTTCTGTCCGTCTTTTTTTTCTTTTTATTTCATGCCTCCTGTCTTTCTTTGTTTCATTCTTTCCGTCTTTCATTCTGTCTTTCTTTCCATCTTTCTTTCTTTCTTTCTTTCTTTCTTTCTTTCTTTCATTTTTTTCCATTCTCCGCTTCTGTCGTTTTTTCTTTTTATTTCATGCCTCTTGTCTTTCTTTGTTTCATTCTTACCCGTCTTTCTTTCATTCTGTCTGTCTTTCCATCTTTCTTTCTTTCTTTCTTTCTTTCTTTCTTTTATTTTCTTTCTGTCTTTTTTTTCTTTTTATTTCATGCCTCCTGTCTTTCTTTGTTTCATTCTTTCCGTCTTTCATTCTGTCTTTCTTTCCATCTTTCTTTCTTTCTTTCTTTCTTTATTCTTTCTTTCTTTCTTTTATTTTCATTCTCTCTTTCTTTCTGTCCGTCTTTTTTTTCTTTTTATTTCATGCCTCCTGTCTTTCTTTGTTTCATTCTTTCCGTCTTTCATTCTGTCTTTCTTTCCATCTTTCTTTCTTTCTTTCCATCTTTCTTTCTTTCTTTCTTTCTTTATTCTTTCTTTCTTTCTTTCTTTCTTTCTTTCTTTTATTTTCATTCTCTCTTTCTTTCTGTCCGTCTTTTTTTTCTTTTTATTTCATGCCTCCTGTCTTTCTTTGTTTCATTCTTTCCGTCTTTCATTCTGTCTTTCTTTCCATCTTTCTTTCTTTCTTTCTTTCTTTATTCTTTCTTTCTTTCTTTTATTTTCATTCTCTCTTTCTTTCTGTCCGTCTTTTTTTTCTTTTTATTTCATGCCTCCTGTCTTTCTTTGTTTCATTCTTTCCGTCTTTCATTCTGTCTTTCTTTCCATCTTTCTTTCTTTCTTTCTTTCTTTCTTTCTTTCTTTCATTTTTTTCCATTCTCCGCTTCTGTCGTTTTTTCTTTTTATTTCATGCCTCTTGTCTTTCTTTGTTTCATTCTTACCCGTCTTTCTTTCATTCTGTCTGTCTTTCCATCTTTCTTTCTTTCTTTCTTTCTTTCTTTCTTTTATTTTCATTCTCTCTTTCTTTCTGTCTTTTTTTTCTTTTTATTTCATGCCTCCTGTCTTTCTTTGTTTCATTCTTTCCGTCTTTCATTCTGTCTTTCTTTCCATCTTTCTTTCTTTCTTTCTTTCTTTCTTTATTCTTTCTTTCTTTCTTTTATTTTCATTCTCTCTTTCTTTCTGTCCGTCTTTTTTTTCTTTTTATTTCATGCCTCCTGTCTTTCTTTGTTTCATTCTTTCCGTCTTTCATTCTGTCTTTCTTTCCATCTTTCTTTCTTTCTTTCTTTCTTTCTTTCTTTCTTTCATTTTTTTCCATTCTCCGCTTCTGTCGTTTTTTCTTTTTATTTCATGCCTCTTGTCTTTCTTTGTTTCATTCTTACCCGTCTTTCTTTCATTCTGTCTGTCTTTCCATCTTTCTTTCTTTCTTTCTTTCTTTCTTTCTTTTATTTTCTTTCTGTCTTTTTTTTCTTTTTATTTCATGCCTCCTGTCTTTCTTTGTTTCATTCTTTCCGTCTTTCATTCTGTCTTTCTTTCCATCTTTCTTTCTTTCTTTCTTTCTTTCTTTCTTTCTTTCTTTATTCTTTCTTTCTTTCTTTTATTTTCATTCTCTCTTTCTTTCTGTCCGTCTTTTTTTTCTTTTTATTTCATGCCTCCTGTCTTTCTTTGTTTCATTCTTTCCGTCTTTCATTCTGTCTTTCTTTCCATCTTTCTTTCTTTCTTTCTTTCTTTCTTTCTTTCTTTCTTTCATTTTTTTCCATTCTCCGCTTCTGTCGTTTTTTCTTTTTATTTCATGCCTCTTGTCTTTCTTTGTTTCATTCTTACCCGTCTTTCTTTCATTCTGTCTGTCTTTCCATCTTACTTTCTTTCTTTCTTTCTTTCTTTTATTTTCATTCTCTCTTTCTTTCTGTCCGTCTTTTTTTTTTCTTTTTATTTCATGCCTCCTGTCTTTCTTTGTTCTTTCTTTCTTCCTGTCAGTTTGTTTTTCTTAATTTCTTTCAGATATTTATATCTCATATATTTCTTTTTACTTTCTTTCCCTTTTCATTCTTTCTCTCTTTTTCTTTCTTTCTTTCTCTCTTTTTCCTTTCTTTTTTTCCGTCTTTCTTTCTTTTATTCTTTATCTCTTCCTTTCTTCTTTTTACCATTCATTCTTTTTTTCGTTCGTACTTTTTATGTTTATTTTCTCTTTCTTTTTTTCTTTTATTCTTTCATTCTGTCTTTTTTCTTTCTTTGTTTCATTATTTTTCTCTTGCTTTCACTCAGTCTTTCTTTCTTTCTCGCTTTCATTCCTTCCATCTTTCTTTTATCCCTTCTTTCTGCCTGTCTGTGTTTTTTTCATTCATTCTTTCCATCTTTCTTTTTACTTTCTTTCCTTTTTCATTCTTTCTGTCTTTTTCTTTCTTTCAATCTTTCTGTCTTTTTCTTCCTTTTTTCTGTCTTTCTATCTTATATTCTTTTCTCCACTTCTTTCCTTCTTTTTACGTTTCTTTTTCAACGCTTTTCCATCTTTCATTCGATCTTTCTTTTGTTTGGAAATTTTATTTTATTTTATTTTCATTCCTTCCTTCCTTCCTTCCTTCCTTTTTTTCTTTCTATCTGTCTTTCTTTCGTTTTATTTCATGTCTTCTGTCTTTCTTTTTTTGCTTCATTCAGTCTTTCTTTCAGTCTGTCTTTCTTTCTGTCTTTTTATTTCATGCCTTCTGACTTTCTTTCATTCTTTGTTTCTTTCTTTCATTTATTCTATCTACCTTTCTTTTTACTTTTTTACTTTTTCATTCTATCTGTCTTTTTCTTTCTTTCTCACTTTTACTTTCTTTGTTTTGTTCTTTCTTTCTTTTTTCTTTCTTTCTTCCTGGCTATCTTTCTTTCTTTCTTTTTACTTTTCTTTCTTTTACAACGTTTTTCTACCTTTCATTCTTTCTTTGTTTTGTCGCTGCATTTTACGTTTCTTTTCTTTTCCTTTCTTTCGTTCTTTCTTTCTTTCTTTCTTTCTTTCTTTCTTTCTTTCGTTCTTTCTTTCTTTCTTTCTTTCGTTCTTTCGTTCTTTCTTTCTTTCTTTCGTTCTTTCTTTCTTTCTTTCTTTCGTTCTTTCGTTCTTTCTTTCTTTCGTTCTTTCTTTCTTTCTATCTTTCTTTCGTTCTTTCTTTCTTTCGTTCTTTCTTTCTTTCTTTCTTTCTTTCTTTCTTTCTTTCTTTCGTTCTTTCTTTCTTTCTTTCTTTCTTTCTTTCTTTCGTTCTTTCTTTCTTTCGTTCTTTCTTTCGTTCTTTCGTTCTTTCTTTCTTTCGTTCTTTCTTTCTTTCTTTCTCCTCGCTCATTTACACTCATTTTATTTCTGTCTTTCACTTTTAATATCTATGCTACTTGCTTTTTATTTCTTTCTTTCTTTCGTTCTTTCTTTCTTTCTTTCTTTCTTTCGTTCTTTCGTTCTTTCTTTCTTTCGTTCTTTCTTTCTTTCTTTCTTTCTTTCTTTCTTCTGTTTGAGTTTTATTTTTATTTTTTCTTTCTTCCGTTCTTTTTTTATCTTTCTTTCTTTCAACTTTTTTTTTTTTTTATCTTTCATTCTTTTCTTTCTTCATTTCTTTCTTTCTTTTTACCTTTTGTATCTTCTTCTCTCGGCGTTTTTCTTCCATTATTTCTTTCTCTCTTTTTAAGTTACTTTCTTTCAATTTTCTTTTTCTTTCTTTCAACGTTTTTCTTTAATTCATTCGTTGTTCTTGTCACTTTTTATTTATTTCTTTGAGCATTTTTCTTTCTTTTATATTCATTCATTCTTTCTTTTCTTTGTTATTTCTTTCGTTTTTTATACGTTTTTATCTTTCATTTTTTTTTCTTTCTTTCTTGTTACGTTTCTTTTTTATTTCTTTCGATGTTTTTTTTTATTCGTTCATAATTTCCTACATTCATTACATTTTTTTTATATTTTTCTTTCTTTCTCTCAACGTTTTCCTTTCATTCTTTTTCCCTTTCCTTCTTTTTATGCTTCTTTTTTCTTTCTTTCTATTTTATTGCGTTTCCATTTCTTCGACATTTTTTCTTTATAGATATGCATTAATTATTTCATCCGAAGCACGGCAAAAAGGCCACGAAAGCCCTTAATAGTTACATTTAAATTTTTGAAGATCGAAGTTGGCTGAAAAGTTTAAAATATAATCTTAAGGTATGTTATATTTACGAGTAAGTCTTCTATACCAGTGTTAAAGCGTATGTAAACACAAAAGTGGACATTGAGGTCAACACCGAGCGATGACAAATAACAAATGACTTAAAAATAAAAAAATGTCTTAAAATAATTGTCGGACTTTGTCCATTTCATAATGTGTGACGTCATTTGTTTACATTTGATACGCCATGAGCAGATATGAATGTACGTGAGAGATTCATGGAAGATTGAAGTTTAAATACAGTAAATTCGACCTTACTAATCGAACGCTCCTTCGTGTCCAAATCGGTAAAGTCACGTTAAGCTAAATGACGGTTCCGTATAGGATACAGGTTCGAATCCTGTCGTAGGACGAATATTTTCTATGAAAATCTCTCGGACATTCAGGCCGGTAAATGTTGTTTAATAGTGTTTATTATAAACAGAGCATTTACTTATATATATATATATATATATATATATATATATATATATATATATATATATATATATATATATATATATATATATATATATATATATATATATCAGAATGCGAAAGTTATATATATATAACGTTCGCATTCTGATAATGAGTTCCGGGTTCGAATCTCACCGTAGTTGATTGTCAGGATTTGCCTGTTGTTATCGAACTGGAGAGGGCGATCACAGAAACTGCCTGAAAACCATACCACGGGTTGACCCAAAACTTGTGAGTGAAATTGGGTAGACAGAACCTTTGGGTACCGTCGATAACTGTGTTAGCACGAAGTCACAAGTCATCGTGGCTGAGGGCTTGAGCACGCTGGTCTTGTTCAAATTGTTGATGATGCTAGATAACACGCTCTTTCCCAGAAACTGTAATTAAGATCTGCTCAGCATAGCTGCAGTATAAATCACAGGTGGGCTCTGTAGATGTTGAATAAACACAAATGCGCCTGAGCAAGCGTCTGCATTAGGGATTATCTAGCCGCTCTAGCAGACGTGTATCCTCGAAATCGAGTCGCCAGGTATGTATATATATATATATATACAGTGTAACCCGGATACAAGAGAGTTGTCGGGACCGGATAATAAGTCTCTTATATCCGGGTTTTTCTTATATCCGGGTTTGGTCTGTTTTGTTTAGGTAAGTATGGCTCTAATTTGGGACCAGAGAAAATCTCTCTTATATGCGGGTTTCTCTGATACCAGTGTCTCCTATATCCGGGTTAAACTGTATATATTAGGTTGGTGCAAAAATAATGACGTACTAATGTCGTTTTTTGACGTTAAAAAATACGTCAAAAAACGACATTATTACGTCATTATTTATGCACCAACCTAATAATATGAGTCCTGCTCGCTTAATTCTGTAAGGGGTATGACATTAAAATTCGTTTTTTTTTTGTTTTTGTTTTTTCAATTAAACTTTTTTCAAGGCGAAAATGAAAAATAAATTAAAAAATCAGGAAAAAAATTATAATAATAATAAAAACGTTGTAATAGAAAGAGAACGTTATGAAGAAAGAAGAAATGATCCAAAGAAAATCGTAAATATTAGAAGAAAAAAGAAACAGAAAAAAAAAAAAAAATACTAAAGAAGTAAAATAGTTCCAGAAATTGAAAACTACAAAATTAACACAATTAAAAAAAAAAAAAAAAAAAAAAAATTAAAAACGAAAGAAACGAACGAAAGAAAATATTAGGTTGGTGCAAAAATAATGACGTAATAATGTCATTTTTTGACGTTACGTCTAAAAACGACATTATTACGTCATTATTTTTGCACCAACCTAATATAATTTCGGACGTTGTATTTTCTAGGTTGACGTTAGCCTCCTTAGAATTTTAAACTTTATTCAATTCATAAGGATATATTGTTCTCATGTCGCTTTCCATGGTTAAGGAATATTAGACGAATTTTTTCTCGTGCAGTGTCACTCGCATTAAACGTTAGACATGATGCCTCTTTGGTCATTTTCAAACATTCAACTCTTCGATAAGTGTCTTGACGTAGACAGTGGAATCTTGCCGACCACGCTGACAGCCAGGTTCTTGCTAATGACGGTGACGGTTGAAAGTACTTAAACAAAAACAGGAGACACATGAACTTTAAACAGTTTGTTCGCAATTTTGATCCTGATATGTTATATAAAAAAAATAAATAATGGATTTTATTGTCAATCCGAAACTTTTATTACTTAGGTTATTACAGTGGATATAGTGTGCGCATGCGCGACTCGGTGTGTGTATATTTTCGTTTATATTTTATTGCATAAATTATTGTTGTCTGACTGAAGTTATTTCCAAATTATCCTTAGCCGAGGTTTCTAAAATGTGAATTGAAAAAAATTACCTACAGTTTCGGAAGTAAACAATACGATTTATTATCGGTTTTAAGACAATACCTAAGTGTGACTTATTGACTGCTGTCGAAGTCTGTTTTCTATCTATTCGACTTTTCAAAATCTTTCTCTCTGCTTCTCAGTGATGAGTCTGGACGTTTCCCTCTCTATGTAATTTCACTCTTTCTTTTCTCAATCTTCACCCCTCCCATCTTTACTTCATTCTTTCTTTTTTTTTTTTTCATTGCTTACTTTCTCTGTACTTCATTTGTTTATTGATTTTTTTATTTTTTTATTTATTTCTTGTTTGTTTTCTTTCTTTCGCTTTTTACTCTGCTTTCTTTCGTTTATTTTTATTACTTCCTCGAGTTTCTTTCTTTCCGTCTCTTTGTCTTTCTTTCCGTCTCTTTGTCTTTCTTTCCGTCTCTTTGTCTTTCTTTCTTTCCATTTCTTCTTGTATTGTTCGATATTTTTTTTTTCTTTCTATCTTTGTTTCTCCTTCGGTAGTTTGTCTGTTCTCTTCCTTACACAATTTCTTTCTTTCTTTCTTTCTTTATTTATTTATTTCATTCATTCATTCTTTCTTTTTCTTTCTTTCTTTCTTTCTTTCTTTCTTTCTTTCTTTCTTCCATGCTCTTTGTTCTCGTCTCTTCCTCACACAATTCCCTTTTACTTTCTTTTTTTCCTTCTCCTTTTCTTTCGTTCTTCCATCCTTTCTTTCGTTTTTTTTCTCCGACCCTTACACCCATTTCTCTGTTCTCTTCCTAACACAATTCTTTTCCTTCCTTCCTTCTTTCTTTTTCTTTATTTCCTTTTGTTTCTTTCTTTCTTCGAAATTTTAGACCGGTTTCTTCTGTCCTTTTCCTTACATGTTCACTTTTTCTTTCTTTCATTCGTTCTTTCATTCGTTCTTACTTTCTTTCTTTCTTCCTTTCTTTCTTTCTTTGACCCTAATATACTTTTCTCTGTTTTCT
>OZ010575.1:72751322-72831322 GCA_963932145.1 Acanthosepion lycidas | reverse complement strand
TGGCCACTCGTATTCAAGGGTACCCCATCTACAAGGGCGGCTAGCCAATCCCTATTGCAGACGCCCGCTCAGGCACATTTGTGCCTATTCAACACCCACAGAAACCACCTGCAACTATGCTGACCAGACCTTAGTTACAGGTTCTGGGAAAGAGCGCATGGGTCAACTCGTGGTACGGTTTGCAGGGACATTGCTGAACGCTGAAATCGACCCTTGCAGTCTGATAACATCAGGCAGATTCCTTCGTGGCAAATCGACCGTGGGGAGATTCGAACCCGGGTCTCATGGTCAGAATACGAACGTCTTGACTACCCGCCTGCTTGCCTGCTTGCCCGCCCTCTCTCTCTCTCTCTCTCTCTGTATATATATATATATATATATATATATATATATATATATATATATATATATATATATATATATATATATATATATATATATATATATATATATATATATATATATATATATATATATATATATATATATATATATATATATATATATATATATATATATATATATATATATATATATATATATATATATTAACAAGTTCAAACAGCACAACACTTTGCGTGCAGAATTTACCATGATGCAGATTTTAAATTAATTGCGTACGAAACTGCAAAAGAAGCTGACAAATTCATGCAGAGAAATTTTGATTTGAAAATAAAATCACCTGGCCTTTTTTTTTTGCAAAAGATACGTGTCTTTTTTTTTTTTTTTTTCCTGCCGGCGAAATTTGTCAGTTTGCCAGCCTAGTTTGAAACCGGGAAATATTTTTAGCACTAACGCAAAGAAATGTTCCTTCTTTGAGATTCAGTTGCGAAACAATTTTTTTTCCCATATTCTTTTTTTCTTTATACCAGATAATAGAACACGTATCATCGTGGTGCCAATTTAAACTGAAGATTCTTTCTCTAAACATCTTTTTCTTGAATTTCGAATTTCGCATGAAAAAAACGGAAAATTTCTAACATATTTCACCGAAAGAAATCAACTTCTAAAATTTATATTTTATAATTTTAATTTATACAAGGTGTAACAGCAAAACTGTCCAAATCGTGTAACAGCAAAATTGTCTAATGGTTAAATTAAGCTCTGAACCGTTGTATCTTAGAAATGATTAAAGATATCTTACTGGAATTCTCCGAGGTTTTTATAACACTATTGGACTCTACTTTGGCCAATAAAAATGTATAATTACTCTCTCTCTCTCTCTCTCTCTATATATATATATATATATATATATATATATATATATATGAAGAAAAATATACGGAAAAAACAAACAAAAATCCTAATATGCAATTATGCTAATGGTTAACAGAAGAATCGTGATGAAATCGATCATAAACGAAAATGATCATCATTAATTAATGATAGCTAAGGATCGGAAGCACATGAAGTATAGAAATAAAATACAAATATATATATATATATATATATATATATATATATATATAAATATATATATATATATATATATATATATATATATATATATATATATACTTAAGATTTCATTTTCAAGTCTTTTTCACTGCTCTTTGGACTGTCATAGCTGAAACTTCTCTCTGACGTGCTAAACGCCTTATGAATTGATTTGGATCTTTTCTAATTGATCTCTTTATCTCTAAATTGAAATTATGATCCCTCTTTCTGTTGTGACCTCCTGATCCAGTTTCCCACTCTATTGTTCCCAACATTGCTTACCTTCTCTGTTCGTACGTGAACCAGTGTGTCAACGTGATATGGACGAAAGCCTCCATGGCAAGAGAGAACAAAGTATGTGAAAAAAACAAGCAACCCATATAAAAACACTCTAAGCGGAAATATTTTGCATTCTGAAGCAAAATTGTTCATCATCTACACAACAAAAGAAATATTCGTCATTGAAGCGTAAAAATTCGTATGACAGACATATTTTTTATGGCCAAAATGTTATTTTTCCAAGGTAGTGTTTTACCATTACAGGCATTTCTTTACAGTTACATTTCGCGGCGAACACGCGTCAGTACAAACGCATAAAAAACGCCTCGGATTGCATGCCGTTATTTTTGTCAGCCCTAAGTACATCCGTATTTTTCCCGTTAGCAGCGGGAAGTTTGGCATGTTTAACTAGATACGGGCCTCTCTGCAACTGGTCAAGATCCGGGTCTTTGTAAGATGCCGCATGCAAATAAAATCTGTGCGAAAACAACATTCAGCAGTTGCCAAGACTTATTGTCTTATCCTAGGGAAGGTTACTGAATAGAAAAATCACACGTAGTTTGGTAATGAACGATAATACTTATGACAAGAGCAACATATATAAGATTCACCAGCGGCGCGTAGAAGAAGTAGTCAAATGCTGGAAGTGAGTCAAGTGAATTGCACGACAAATCTCCAATTGCAGGATACCTACCAACCGCCCTACGCGGTCAGATGTGGCACAAGGCCGAATTTAATGTTGGGTATCCGAGTCCTTATGCTCGGCCAAAAATTTTCCGTAGATCCGTATAAAACGGGGTCGGGTAGCTGTTACCAGAGACGAGACTTTACCCTTCAACATAGCGTCGTTTAGGGATCAACTCTGCCCGTAGCAGAGAGTTTGATCACCACAGCTGGAGACGAATCTCCAATAGCAGAATATCTGCCAAACGCCCCACGTGGTCAGATGTGGCAAAAAGCCAAATTTAATGTGGGTTATCCTTGTCCTTAGGCTCAGCCAAAAATTCCCTGTAGACCCCGTATTAAACGGGATCGGGTAGGTGTTTCCCGTGATGAGACTCTGCCCTTCGACATAGCCTCGTCTGGGGATCTCCTCTGCCCGGAAGCAGAGAGTTTAACCAGCATAGTTGGAGACGAATCTCCGACTGTAGAATATCTGTCAACCGCCCCACACGGTCAGATGTAGCACAAGGTCGAAATTCATGTGAAATATCCGAGTCCATAGGCTCGGCCAAACACTCGCTGTAGACCCCGTATAAAATCGGGGTCGGGTAGCTGTTTCCCCGAGACGAGAATCTTCCCTTTGACTTAGCCTCGTACCCGGAGGCAGAGAATTTGACCAGCTCAGCTGGAGACGAATCTCCAACAGCAGAATATCTACCAACAGCCCCACGCGGTCAGATGTGACACAAGGCCGAAATTAATTTAGAGTATCCGAGTCCTTAGGCTCAGACAAAAATTCTTCGCAGACCCCGTATAAAATCGGGGACGGGTAGCTATTTCACGAGACGAGATTCTGCCCTTCGACACAGACTCTCGTCTGGGGATCCCCTCTGCCCAAAGGCGGAGAGTTTGACCAGCACAAATCTCCAAATGCAGACCAACATACAGTATTTACTACTGTATTTATGTGAATGGAGACATACCCATTATCGTCCGTATGCATGCTACAACACTTATGAAATACGCAGTGTGCATCTTCAAGTTGCTGCGGTTTCCGTGGCAGTGTTATTTTTTGTTACCTTCTGTTTCCTTTCTCCCCTCTCCCGATTATCCTCATAGTTGCTGGGAGAGCATTTGGTTAAGCGTCCCCACTCCAATCTCAACAGACTCTTTGCTTACATTATTACACATTTCCAGCTGGATAACTCATGTTCACGCTATTAAAATGAGGCGGGTTTTTTTCTCATATAACGATAGAAAATTTTGCGTTAAGCTTAACAAATATTTCGACGTATTTATCGAACACTAGCAGCATGGCCCGGCGTTGCCCGTGCTTGATTCAAAAATCGTACGACTCATACAACAATAGCTATCACTTGACTTCAAATATTTTTGCCCTTCCTTGCCTTTAATGAAGTGCCCTTAGCCGTGCTGATGTTGCTACATGCCTTACTTCTTGCCTATCTCACACTGCGAATTTTTTCTAAGCTCTATACTAAACATTAAATCTGTTACGAAAAAAGAACTAACCAAAATGAACACAAAACGATCAACTTTAAAAAAAAAAAAGGACTCGTAACTGGAAAAACCGAATGAAAAAAGAATGTTAACAACAAATACTTTTTCACACCCAGCCCGGTTCTGCGAAATCGGAATCATCGTTGAGTTTAAGCAAGCGAATGAGCCAATTGGAGTAAAGTGCCATGCAGATTAAAATTTTTCCCTTGTGACGAATGCAGCTATCGATTGTTTTTTTTTACATGGTAGCGTGCTAGTTAACATTCGTGTCAGTCAGCTGTTGGCTCTCACACTGGCCAACAGAATCTTCCTGCCTATTCGTGGCAGCCAGCTATAGGCTCTCACTCTGGCCAGTAGAAAAAAATGGCCGCAAACTACATGAAAAACTGCCGTAGAAGCATGAAAAAATCGATTATTTCCACTATCGATGGGAGTTGGGAAATGCAATATCGGTGATGGCTTTCCCGCTAACTTGGAGCATCTGAATGTAAATTTTGGTGTAAATCCGTCGAAAATTGCGGCTGTGCATTCGGTACACACAGACACACATCCTGCCTTTTATAGATAGAAATGGTAATTATGGAACCGAGCCTACATTTTCTGTTGAAAATCGCTATGTCGCCTACGCAGATCAGGAAGGCTTTAATTGCTCTTTGTTTACGATTCATCGCTAGTCGTTATAGCCACGATCTTATCGCTGTTTTGCTACGATGCTAATTTCGAAAACATGAATCTAAACTGAGCTGGGATTTCGACCAAGGTTGGTTGTTTCTAGATCGGACATGCCTTTGGGAAAGGAATATATTATCGGATGAAGTTAAAGAGAACTGTATCTTCACAGACTGTGGAAAGTTTGAAATAACTATGTCTGATCCTGGAGATGAACTGCTCACTGAATTTTCTGAAAGGGAAGAAGGCATTTCAGAATTATGAGTTGAATATTTAAAATCAGTTGGTTAATTTTGTTAAATTTTGTTAGATCGGCATATCGATCTCTATTGATTATTTAATGCCGAAATCTAAATATTTCGAAACAGTTTTCTGCCCTGGGTATCATACATCCGAGTCCCGGGTAAGACGTCTGAAATTTCGTGCCTAAGAAAATTAGTAATGGTACATACCGACTGAGTGACGTTGTCAGCAATACATAAGATTCTGCCATTATGGAGCATTTCATAAAATGCCCAAATTATACCATCACATTCAGGATTTGACCATCTTGAGTCATGCTCGCTCACTTTTACATTTGAAGGCATTTGAAACAATTTATGTCAACTCCAGACTATCCCTGTGTGTCTTCTGCATTCAAATCCGGCCTATGATTACAAAAGTCAAGGTTATTATGAAGATGATGATATATATATATATATATATATATATATATATATATATATATATATATATATATATATATTAGCTTGGTGCAAAAATAATGACGTAATAATGTCGTTTTTTGACGTATTTTTAACGTCAAAAAACGTCATTATTGCGTCATTATTTTTGCACCAACATATTATATATATATATATATATATATATATATATATATATATATATATATATATATATATATATATATATAGATGGAAATTGTTAGGAGGATTTGATAATTATATTTAATTAATTCATCGAGTCTAAAAGAAACCTCAACAGAATCATGAAAGCACTGGACGGCCGTTTCGTCCTATATTTGGGACTCATCAGCATGTGCGCATACACTACCGAGAATTGAAATATAGGACGAAACGGTCGTCCAGTGCTTTCTGCATTCTGTTGAGGTTTCTTTCAAACTCGATGAATTAATTAAATATATATATATATATATGTGTGTGCCTCTGTATGTGCCTCTGTATGTGCTGTGTGCAAATATATTGAAAAATAGGAAAGAACCGTTGGGTTAAAAATCCGAAGTACTTTAGTATTTTTTTTTATTTAAAAAAAAGATAAACAGTGCTCGATACACAAGTAGGGCCAAAATGTTTGGAAAAAAAGCACCCCGACCTTACCTTGACTTAACCTCTTACCGAAAATAGCTCATGTGTTGATGCAATAGTTGTCAATGAAAATGTATACCCTGCAACCCCTTATGAAAATGATTGTTTTTCTCCATATCCATAGAAATTAATATTATAAATGTATATGCTTATAAAGCTCCGTAAATTTCAAAATTAGTTATTCCAAAATTCCAAAATTCGTTTGAAGATGAAACAGAACTAGATACTTTAATTTCTATAATTGAATTGGAAGTTTTTTGTTTAAGTTTTTGAAACATGGTAATTCCAATGTAGCTATGGAAAATATATATATATATATATATATATATATATATATATATATATATATATATATATATATATATATATGTATGTATATTAATAAAAAGAAAGAACAGTAAGATATATAACCCGGTGTTCTAAAAAATCAAAAAAAAAAAAAAATCCAGACGACACGTTTTTAACGGATGTTAAATTTCATTGAAAAATACATCCCTACCCACTACCAAAACGTAACAATAACTGATAGATTAAAATATAAACATATTGAACACCCAGACAGCCCTAGTCTAGCAAAATAGATTTATTTGTAATCTTAGAAACATGAATTTTGTTTTAGCTGTGTATTTAAAACCCAGTAATTTTTAAAATTTATATATATATATATATATATATATATATATATATATATATATCAGGTGGCCTGACGATTGCATATAGCGTGAAACAGACTGTCGCCTCTAATATATATATATATATATATATATATATATATATATATATATATATATATATATATATATATATATATCGGGTGGCTTGACGATTGAATATAGCGTGAAACAGACTGTCGCCTCTAAGTGTTGACTTCTATGTTCACTTTTATATTTACAAACGCTCTGTCTCTGATATTGAGCACTTTATCCCAAAAATATAGCACATCTTAAGACTATATTTCTTTATCTTCATATATATAATATATAATATATATATATATATATATATATATATATATATATATTAGCTGGCCACTCGTATTCGATGATACCCGTCTACTAGAGTGGCTAGCCAATCCCTATTGCCGACGCTCGCTCAGGCAGATTTGTGTTTGCCCAACACCCACAGAGCCCACCTGTGGTTTATACTGCAACTATGCTGAGCAGACCTTAGTTACAGTTTCTCGAAAAAGCGTGTTATCTAGCGCGTTTATCAATTTGAACAATGCCAGCAGGCTCACTACCTCGGCCAAGATGGCTTCTGGCTTCGTGCTAGCACAGCTATCGATGGCCCCAAATGTATATATAAATAAAAAAAAAAATACTATGTCCGTAAGTTATGCTTTCTTTCAATAACCATGGCATTTAAGAAAAGTAACTTTTAAGTGTTATAACCATGCAGACTCTTAATGCTGCTTACCCGTGTCCTTGTACCTTATTCAGAGCAGACTTGCTGTAAATCGGTATTTATTCGAGACATGCGTATCATATTTCAACGTAGGTGCCTGTACACACGATAACAAGATAAACTGAAACTTGTAGATGCTTGCCTAAAAAAAAAAACGATATTTCTCACGCAAAAAATAAAACGCAGAATATAAATATTTGTTCTCACGCAAAACTCGTAGTTATCGTTCACTCAAAGAAAGAAGTATTGGCAAGACACAAAGAATTTATGGAGAAATGCAACAAATTCATCCTCTATAATTGTATCGTGTTGTAGAAAACTCTTCAAAGATGTTATTTGTGAGGCGCACATGATATCCGGCAGAGAAGTCTTGAGCAGAAAATGAGAATATGAAAGGATTGTTCATGATGTTTGAAATTGGATCAGGGGAAGTACAATATTTGTAAAAGTAGGGGAAAATAGCACCGAAAAAATATTGAATTTATTGGATACCTTAAGAATTGCATGAGGACGCCTGTAGGATTTGTTTGTAAAGAAAATCAGTATACAACACTACAACTGCTACTATCACCATAACGTTAGAATTATCGGTACCAAAAAACAAAGAGGAATAAGCAAACAGAGATCGAATTAAGGTTATGTCTGCATGGGTTCATTTATAATTAAGAAATTTAGAAAACACACACGGATCATATATCTTCTCACATTCTTAGAATGAGAATGAGAATTTTTCAGTTCTATTGCAAGGAGAAGATCGAACGTTCGGAGAAAAACAAACAGAAACCACATACCCTCGTTTCGGCCGATGTTAATTTGATAGAGTTCAAAAGTGAATAACCAATTTTTTTTTTACGTAAGAAATATTTAGGCTCATCTTTCTTACTAGCAGCATGGACCGACGTTGCCGTGTTTGATTCAAAAATTGTACCACTCATACAGCAATCGCTATCACTTGACTTAAAATATTTTTGCTCTTCCTTGCCTTTAAAGGAGTGCCCTTTGCCGTGCTGATGTTGCTACATGCCTTACTTCTTGCCTATCTCACACTGCGAATTTTTTTCTAAGCTCTATACTAAACATTAAATCTGTTACGAAAAAAGAACTAAACAAAATGAACACAAAACGATCAGATTTAAAAAAAGGACTCGTAACTAGAAAAACCGAATGAAAAAAGAATGTTAACAACAGTTACTTTTTCACACCAACCCAGTTCTGAGGAATCAGAATCAACGCTGAGTTTAAGCAAGCGAATGAGCCAATTGGAGTAAAGTGCCATGCAGATTTAAATTTTTCCCACTTGTGACGTATGCAGCTATCGATTTTTATTGCATGCTAGCATGCTAATTAACATTCGTGTCAGTCAGCTGTTGGCTCTCACACTGGCCAATAGAATCTTCCTGCCTATTCGTGGCAGCCAGCTATAGGCTCTCATTCTGGCCAGTAGAAAATGGCCGCAAACTACATGAAAACTGCCGTAGAAGCATGAAAAAATCGATTATTTCCACTGTCGATGGGAGTTGGGAAATGAAATGTCGGTCTAGTCCTTTCCCGCTAACTTGGAGCATGTGCATGTAAATTTTAGTGCAATACCGTCGAAAATTGCGGGTATGGCGATAAACTACATCCACGTCCTAGGTAAGACGATGAACTGCATCCAACATCAAGGCCTCTGATTAAGAGGCTTTCAGGTTCGTGGAACCACCTCTTAATTGCTGGTGTTTCTGAGAGTGGTGGTAGCACCTGTCAGGGTCCTAGCGATGGGAAAATAATTATCCCCCCAGACTGTAGTCAAAATACTATGAAAGTGTAAAAATAGGTTTTAATACTAGAAATACTTTGTAAAAAAATATATTAGCAGCAACACATTTTGAAAAAAGAAATATTACAAGCTATAAATAAAAAATATTACCAGCGGTACATTTTGGAAAAAAAAACAAAACGTTACCACTAATACATTTAAAAAAAAAATATTACCAGCAATAAAGATTAAATAACCCATTGAGGTTGATATGCCATGAAACAAACCAAACCAAACCAAACCAAACTAAACCAAACCAACCTAAACCAAACCATTATGAAAGTGTAATAATAGGTTTTAATACTAGAAATACTTTGTAAAATTATTACCAGCAATAAATTTTTGAAGAAAATTTCTCATCAGCAATACATTATTAGCAATAATACATTTTTGTAAAAAAAAATGTTACCAGCAATAAAAATCTTGTTTACATTAAATAACTTATCGAGATTGATATGCCGTAAAATAAAACAAAAGAAAAAAATCATTTTCTTTTTCACTCTTCTGTCAAGCTCATTCCACGCCAATTCTGCTTATATTGATTATCTAAGCGCATCGTAGATGTGGCACATGGCCGAAAGTATGGGTCACCCAATGAGGAACGTATTTACTATGCAGTAACTGTTTTAGCGAGACAAGATTCCTAATAATTACACCAAGCCGAAGTACGGTGGATCCTAGTAATATATATATATATATATATATATATATATATATATATATATATATATCGATCTGTTGGTGTATAATCCGATATATATATATATATATATATATTTATATATATATATATATATATATATATCGATCTGTTGGTATATAATCCAGGTGGATCCTAGTCACATTAATTATTAAAACTGATTTACAGAGAACTCGATGTTTTTATTTTAACAGAGCATATTTATTTTTACAGTAAAAAAAAAAAAATGTTTTTTGCTGAAATATATACACTCTCTCGTCTTTCCTTTCGCTCGACATATGAGGGTCAAGCAAATCAGTTCCCATGAAACTGACAGCCCGACACTGACACATGAGATTTGATTATAGAGGGGAAGGTTTCGTGCAGGAAACAGACCTTTTTGAAGAGCCGAATACAAAGACTTGATGCTGAATCGTTTTGATTTCAGAGTTGTCCTACTCCTAGACCAGTTGCCATCCAAGTCTATAGAACCCTGTTCTGCTATTTTACCATAGCTGGAGGGAGAAGAAGAAGAGGAGGATTCATACTTTCCCCAAGGGTATTAGCGGATGCAATGGATTCTACTGTAATTCGAACTCGGCTCTCCGATTCCTCCATCCCATCCGAGCCGCTATTCAATACACCACCGTGCCTCAGTTCTCAAACTCTTATGTAGCGTTGGAATCATATTTTTAAATAAATAATTATATTTAGGCTCTACTTTTGTATCGAGCACTATTTTTTAAATAATAACATAAATCCTAAAGAACTTTGGATTATTTACCTAACCAGTTCTTTCCTATTTTCTATATATTTTTATACACACACACACACACACACACACACACACACACACACACACACACACACACACATATATATATATATATATATATATATATATATATATATATATATATATATATTTAATAGAAATCTTATAAGTATAAGAAACTGTACTCGGTCGGAAAACCTTCGGTATATTGATTTGCAAATAAACAAGCCAATAAAAAATGGAAAAAAAAATGTATAAAAAAAAAAGAACCAAGAACATGACATGTATGTTAGCCGAAAATAATCGTCCGGCATACGAGTTCAAGGCCCAAAGAAAAAAAAAACCGACGCGAGTAACCAAAATAACTAAATAAAGTGCACAATACAATGAATAGAGTAGACATAGTTAAACCTAGAAATCCAGACAAACCTATCAAGTTTTCAGCTAAGCGGATCGTCAGGGAAAGCTGACTCGCTCCATATTAGTTGATTTTAAACACTGCTCAACCAACAGGGTAGCCTAGAGCTGGATTATTCTTAATAGAAATAGAAGTATAAGAAACTATACTCGGTCGGAAAACCTTCGTTGTATTGATTTGCAAATAAACCAGCCAGCCTTCCCTGGCTATCCGCTTAGGTGAAACCTTGGTAGGTTTGTCTGGCTCTCTAGGTTTAACTATATATATATATATATATATATATATATATATATATATATATATATATAAAATCTTTAAATATACAAATAGAAAAAATGCCGTAAGAATTTTTGCCGTTAACAATAACATTTTTTTAAAATCCATGCATTTAACGTATGTCAGATTTCATTGAAGAATACATCCCTACCCGCTACCAAAACGTAGCTAATAACGGATACATCAAAATATAGACATAAAGAACACGCAAACACCCCTTGTCTAGTAGAAGTGAATTAATCTGTAACCTTGGAAACGTGAATTATGATTTTAGCTGTGTCTTTAAAACCCAGTAATTTAAAAAGTTACTCCAAAATTCGCTTGAGGATGAAATGGAACTAAAGTCTTTAATTTAATTGCAAAATTAAATTCGGACCTTCCATTTTTGAAACATTGTTAGAACTGTGCAGCGGAAAAACCATATTTTAAATCAATTAATTTATAATACATATATATATATATATATATATATATATATATATAAAGATCAACTAATTTTTATTTTTACTATTGCTCAGTTGTTTCCACTGAGTACAAGTACATACTGTCTGGCCTAGGGGTTGAACTCATAATTACTATTTCACCAAATACATGAAGCAACGCTTAATCCATTACGCTATTCTCCCGTAGAACGTCCTTATTTCTTACAGATTTTGAGACATTCTTGTTTATTATAGTTTACGAAATAATAATAATATTTTGCATTAGCGCTATTCACTTTAGAATACCAAACCATGTTTTTCCCCGCAAACTTCCTTTCCTTCTGAATGGACAGTAATTCTTCAAGTTTGCTGATGGAGCTAACAATTTTTTTTTTTTTTTTGCTACTGCTTTCAAAGTTGAATTTACAGTCGATATGGTAAAAGTGCGTCTCACCCCCAGCACATCGCGAAGTCAAACAACAATGAGGTTTTTCTGTATTTAAAGAGGTGACCCCAGCAGCTATTGGAGGAAACTTACAAACCTCTAATTCAGGCTAAGCAAAGGTTATGTACAATATTTACATTGTTCAGACTGCCGTTGTCATCTTCGTCGCAATATTCACGACATTTCGGCCTTTGTACGGTCCGGCCTTCTTCCAGTGTTTGAAATTTCGAACTGGATCCCATGAGTTGAGGTTGAAATAATAGACAGAGAACATCAATGGAAAACACAAAAACCTAAGGAATCAGCGCATAGGCTAGGCCATAAAAATCTTCTAAGCCGACCAAGCATAGAAATGAATACAATATGGAAAGCAGAAATACAATGTGCTAGAGAAAAGCAATAATAACAACAAAATTTAATATGAGCTCTGGCAAAAAAAATATTTACTGAGACATTAGGTTTATAAGTCCCAAAAATTCATACACTGATATTTTCAAGGACACATGACCCAGTGAATGAAAGCGTTGGCTGATCCAGGGACGTGACTCAAAAGAGTTGTGAGTTCAGTACCTTGCTTTATAAGCCTGGGGGATGAGTTAAAGGGAGATATCTGATACTGAGACATCCGGATGAGGCATGTCACGTGGAACTAGAACAGTGGTGGACGAAATAAAAGGTCCGGTTAGAAATTCCAATCACCTGAAGAAGGCCGGAGTTTACGACGTCCGAAACGTTGTGGACATAGTAACGAAGGTGGAGCCAACAGTCCGAACAATATGAATAATGTAAATAAATAAAAGAGAGTTGGCACCAAGAATATCCATAGAGGAGAACATGATTAAAAACTGTGTGTACGCCATCCCATGCAGCTGTTGCAAGAAATATAAAAGAGAAACAGGCCCGCCCCCCTTAAGATACGATTGCAGGGACAGAGTTAAGACGTAACACGAGCGAAAATAGAAAAAATCAGGAGTGGCTGATCACACATGGTGGGAAAAGGTAAATCACCGTTCCACTCTACGACAACGCATGGTAACAAAAAATAATTCCTTACTTAGATGCGGAATTATTCGTTTTTTTTTTGTTTTGTTTTGTTTTGTTTTTTTATTAACTTGCACCAGAGTTGTATGGTATGCTCAAATTTATGCCGTCGAGACACTGAAGAAAAAAAGTCGTAAAAACTGTTGCCATTAAAATATATAAAAAAGACAGAGGGAAGTCACGGCACGACGTTGAGAGAATGACCGAAGTCGTGATGCCAGATAAGGACCTTACAGACCCTTCTTCGAAATATTGTCAAGAATTTCGAAATATACAGCCGGAGAACCAAACCAGATATGGCAACAGTATTCCATGCTGGGACGAATGGTAGATTTATAAATGTCCAAGATTATTAACCCATTGGAACTCTCCAAAATAACGGATAAAGAAAAAACGTGTTGCAGAGAGCAATGGTCACCCTTGAAATATTAATAATTATAGTGATATAGGATTTTGTTAATAGATGGGAAAATCTGGGTGAAGTTTGTGCCCAAAGAATCTGTGCTTTGTCAGAATTATTAAAATAAAATATCAAAACAATAGTGTTTAGATGAACTATGGAAATTCCAATAGGGAAGAAGAGATCATTTAATGCTGAAATGGGAGAGTTCTGTAATCGATTTGTATTCTAAGATGCCATCACCACGGGTTTTTGTTGCATCCACCACGTTTATTTAGCGCGTTTTTGTGCAAAAACAAATAGTAGTCAGTTGGAGTTAGTCGAAGCCGACCAGTGTGTGAGAGAGAGAGAGAGGGGGAGAGAGATAGGCAGTGAGAGTAAAGGCGTCCGCTTGCTGCTGTAATAAGGGGAGGAATTGAACTCAAGTCAGTTATCAGTTATCTCCTGCTAATTTTCCCTCTGAAAGTTCTCCACTGCCTTATCCGGGTATTGAACTCACACTCTTTGTGCTTGTCACTGGATCTAACCAACGCCTTTATCCACTGTGCCATGTGTCCTTGAGAAAAATTAGCAGGAGATAACTGATAACTGACATCCATCAAACATGGCACGTGGAACTAGAACAGTTTACCCCAGGGATCGAAATAAAGGGTTCAGTTCGAAATTCCAACCACCTGAAGAAGGCCGGAGCGTACAACGGCCGAAACCTTGTGACAAATATGGCGACAAAGATGAGGACAATGGTACAAAATAACTGCCTCGTCAGTCATGTATCGAAAGATATATGAACGCCTAAGCGTGTATCACGCATGGTACATAACTGACTAGGAGGCATAGATTGAGGAATCGTTTGAGATGTGTTCGAATTCCAGTCGAATCCATTACATTCACTTACGTGATAATACCCTTGAGAAAGGTATGAATCCTCTTCTTCTCCGCACCCCCAATCTCTGGGTAAACAGCAGGACAGACCAGGTTCTATACCCTTGGATGGTAACTGGTCTACCGCAGAAATGAATGGCAATCTACATTGGGCAAAAAGTCTATCTGCTCAGTCATGTATCGGAAGATACATGATCGCTTACGCGTGTATCACACATGGCACATAACTGAGTTTTCAAAAGATCGGGATTAAAGTAATTCGAAACGTAATAAAAAAAAAAAGAGATTTATCATACCTTAAAACATCAGGGGAGAAACATTGATTGATTTTTTGACGGTTTATCAACCCATTGGGTGTTATTTAAAGCCGAAACATATTTGGGGTTGTAAGAATATTTTTATTTTCATTTTTTCTAGTGAAAACTGCATTAATATTTTACAAGCTACAAGTCATACTATTTAACCCATAGGTGCAACAAATGACTTTGGCTATCATAGGCTATATTTTACAAATGAATATGGCGATTATATGTACCTGTTGTATTCTTAAAATAAACCTCGTTCCTCTATCACTCCTCTTTTTTGTGGTTACTTTTCTGCCATCATAGGTTAACTGTTTTTTTTACTTGCTTCTCTTGCCTTCATTATGTGTTGTGAGTGTTAAATTTTCTAGGCCTCCTTTCCTCATTATAAGTCCCATAAATTTCAGCTGTGTCTCTCTGATTATTAGCCAATGTTTATTTGAAGTTGGTATTTTCCTTAGAACTTCTTCGTTACTTCTGCACTTGGTATTCTGAAGATTTATCGATAAAACCCCATCTCTATCCCGTCCTGGGGGTGACGATAAACTACGTCCGCCTCCTGGGTGGGACAATGAACTGCATCTGACAGCGAGGCATCTGGTCTTTGAGGAGCGTGAGCGCGCCTCTTGATTGATGGTGTTCCCCGGTGTACCCTGGTCCGGGATGGTGGACCCTATTGGGGTCCCAGCTGTGGGCAGGTGGTTGACCCCCAAACTGAATTCGGGACGCTGTTTTAATACCGGCAATACATTTTTGTAAAAAAAAATATTACCCACAATACAATTTTGAAGGAAAAAATATATTAGTAGCAATACATTTTTGAGCAAAAATATTACCAGCAATAAAAATCTTGTCGGCATTAAATATCCCATTGAGGTTTGTATGCCGTAAACCAAACCAAACCAAACCCGTCTCTATCGACAAGTATCTGCTTCTGTGAAGAAATTTTCCAGTATTCAATGCTATACTGCTTATTACAAAGCAGTTCAGAACTGTTTTATTTGTCTGCTGATTTTCGAAGCCCTTAAAAATTTTAAATTTTGCTTCGTTTCCGGAAGGCCACTGTCGCTTTTCTTACGAAGATAATTCGCTGTTCATTGAGCATTTAGATTTCTATCTCACATTTTCAACCGTCTATAATATCTACATATTTTTTTTAATCATTTCACACCAAAGAAAGTAATGAAGTCCTTAAGATGAAAAGGGGTGGCTTAGTGGGAAAGCATAAGAGAAAAAAAAACATTATTAAAGAGAGAAAACAATAAAAAAAATTAGAAATTACGAAAACAAGATTACTATTGACATTGCATTTAAATTTTTGAAGATCAAAGCTGGAAGAGAGTTCCAAAGGCAAGAAGTGCGAGAGAAGAAACTGTTAGTATAGAATTTACGGTTACATCTAGCAATTACAACTGTAAAACGATGAAACCGATATAGTAATGCGCTTAAATTCGTAATGTCGTGGGACCAAAAGAGGAAACTTCAGAATTGTTACCATGAAATTACTTATAGAAAAGCAGAGTGAATGTAGCCGAGATGCCAGATCAGGGCCAATAAAATATAAGATACTTTTGGATTTTTAGATTTCTGCACCCGCTTGGTTTGGACGTCCCCAGTACGTAATTCACATCTTACGTTGTCCCTTTGGCGGACGAGCATACATTCTCTTTTGTGATAGCTAATGATCAACCATTTCCTCGTTATCTCTTCGGCTACGTTGTCTAATATCTCCCTGTATTTCTGAGATGAGATATTGTAAATATTTACAGTATTTACAGCGTTCATCAGAACCGTTGATCTCATCTTTATTGCCACATTCACGACGTTTCGGCCGTTTTACCCTCTGACGTTGTTCAGGAGATATACATTGGAATTTCGAACTAAACCCTTTCTCTAGCCGTAATTACACGTACCAGACCATTTTTTAGATATTTCTCTTTCGATTTATTCGGTTTTAGTGACACAAATCTCCAAACTTTTCTCTCCCTCATAACTCTTTGGGTCAAGAGTGAATTGCCCAAAGTGGTATGAGGTCAAAAAGCAGAGGGAACAAATAAAACAAAACTTATTTCTTCCGTGTTCAGAATGTAAGAACGAAGTTCCATACAGATAGCTTTTCCCCTCAATTACTGCCATTTTCTGGAACATATTCCCACGTGGGTGTTTTCCATTTTAAACTTTAAACTTGATTTCTGCAAGACAGGAAATGGCAGTTATTGGAAAAAAAATCTCTCCTCCTTATCCTCATAAACCACATTTCCAACCAACTTCTCTTGAACTCCCCCGTGGATACTTCCCCGAACGCTGTAATTTTAACCTCTTTATCTCACGGAGGAATCAACACCTATGTATATTCACTCATTCTGCCTAATATATCACTGTTAATTTCAATCTTCCCGGGAATGAAGGTCATTAGAATAACAATTTTGGCACAAGGCCGAAGTGGAAAAGGGATTGGCCAACACTTTCTATTCATGACCTAGCTAATCAGAATCATGATCCATTCATTCATTACAATTTGCTCATTCACCACAAGAACTCATACATCACCATTCACGCCTACATATATCACAATACAATCTTCCCAGGAATTATTATTAATTACCACTTTTATACAGTAATTGTGGCACAAGGCCAAAGGATGTTGTAATCTAGGGAAGGTTGCTGAATATAAATAATCACAAGAAGGTTGATAATGAACGATAATACTTAGGACAAGAACAACACATATAAGATTCGCCAGCGGCGCGTAGAAGTAGTCAGCTGCTAGAAGAGTGTCAAGTAAATTTCACAATGAATCTCCAACTGCGGGATAGCTACTACCCTCCCCACGGGGTCAGATGTTTCACAAGGTCAAATATAATGTGGGGTATCCGAGCCCGTAGCCTTGGCCAAAAATTCCCAATAGACCTTGTGTTAAAATTGTTATTTTAATGACAACAAACCTTCATTCCTGGGAAGATTGAAATCAACAATAATATATAAGGAAGATTGTGTGAATATAGAGGATAGGTGTTGATTAAAACGGGGTCGGGTAGCTGTTTCCTGATACGAGACTCTGCCCTTTGACATAACCTCGTCTGGCGATCCTCTCTTCCTGGAAGCTAAGAGTTTGACCAACACAGATGGAGACGAATCTCCAACTGCAGGATATCTACCGACCGCCCCACGCGGTCCGATGTGGCACAAGGCCGAATTTAATGTGGGGTACCCGAACCCGTTGAGCCGGCCAAACATTCCCCGTATACCCTGTATAAAACTGGGTCGGGTAGCTATTTTCCGGGACGAGACTCGGCCTTTCGACATAACCTCGCCTGAGGATCTTTTCTGCCCAGAGACAGAGATTTTGACCACCACACCTTGAGACAAATCTCCAACAGCGGACCAACATACAGTATTTACTACTGCATTTATGTGAATGGGGTCATGTTCATTATCGTCCGTAGGCATGCTAAAAAAAAGGGAAAGTGGGATAAGGCTGGTTATCATTAACTTTGTTTATCAGACTCACACACTATTCATTTAATGCAATTTACTCTTTCACCGAAAAAACTTATCTATTACCATTCGATCCTACATGTAACACTATGCCACATATTCACGAGCGACCGACCAAACAACCCCATGATGTAAAGATTTTTCTATGTCTGTTTTCTTCTCTTTTTTTTTATTTTTACAAAAACATATAAAAATTTCATGAATCGTGAAATGAGGAGGAAAGTAATTAATCCCAAAACAAATTAAAATTATAACAAAAATCAAACTAAATCATGACAGATGCAATCTTCCCAAGAATGATTATTTGTTACTGTGTTTGCAGCAATTGTGGCACAAGGCCATAGGGGAAGTGGGTCTTCAGTGACTATCTTAGTCCTAGTTAATCCGAATCACGACCCATTCGTTCATTATAACTTACTCATTCACCACACGAACTTATCCAACTACATATACCAAAATACCTCTTCACGGGAAACCTATAAAACACATAAAAATGTATAAATATTCAATATCACTTCTTCTTTTTTTAAAAATAAAAATATGTATAGACATTTCAAGAATCATTAAATGATCAGGGAAGGGATGAACCCAAAAATAAATTAAATTATAAGAAAAATCAAGCTAAAATATAACAGATGCAATCTTGCAGGAAATGTGTATTTATTTTGTATAAAAATACAAAACTGTTGCACAAGGTCGAGGGAGAAGTATAAAAAGGCTGGTCTTCACTGACTATCCTAGTTCCAGTTAATCACAATTCCCTCCCATTTATCCAATCACCACAAGAACTTGTCCATCACCTCCCAATCCTACATGTACCAAAATACCACATATTCGCAAGAGACCTACAAAACAGCCGAGGATGTAAAAATTTATAAATGCTCAATATAATTTTTTTTATGAAAATATGCATAGAAATTTTGTGAATCTTTAACTGATAGGGACGGGGAGATGAATCCAAAAACAAACTAAATTTATAACTAAAATCAAACAAAAAAACAAAACAAAAAAACAGTTGCAATCTTGACATGAATTTGTCTATATTTATGAGATGAGGTATTATGTACACTATTTACATTATTCGGATACATGACACAGAGGATACAGACGTTAGTTAGATCAAGTGACAGGACTCAAAAGAGTATGTGTTCAATACGAAAAAAGTTTCTTAAAAAAAAAAAAAAAAGAGTACTGAACTGTTACGTGATATCTGTCCTACTGTATGGCAGCAAATGCTAGACAATCTCCTCAGAGATGAACAAGAGACTTGAAGTAACAGAAATGTGGTTCTACAGAAGGATGCTGAGGATACCATGGGCCGAACATGTGAGCAACGACGTGGTTTTGGAGAGAATGGAAACAAAACGAAACTTCAGTATCTGTCTATATTTCTGAGATGAAGTATTATGTACACTATTTACATTATTCAGACTCTTGTACTCATGTTTGTTGCGATATTTATCACAACGTTTCGGCCGTTGTACGCTCCTTAAGGACACATGGCACAGTGGATAAAGGCGTTAGTTAGATCCAGTGACAGGAACAAAGAGTATGAGTTCAATACCTGGTTAAGGCGATGGAGAACTTGGAGAGGGGAATTAACAAGAGATGACTGATAACTGACATCCATTAGACCTGGCACGTGGAACTAGAACAGTCTACCCCAGTGAGCGAAATGAAGGGTTCAGTTCGACATTCCAACCAACTGAAGAAGGCCGGAGCGTACAACGGCCGAAACGTTGTGATAAACATGGCGACAAAAATGAGGACAATAGTCCGAATAATGTGATTATATATTTGTTTTGTAAAAAATTACAAACACATGGCACAAGGCCGAAGGGGAAGTTGGCAAAGGCTGGTCATCACTGACCATTCCTATTCCCAGTTAATCAAAATCATGACCTATTCATTCAATAGAATATACTCAATCACCACAAGAACTTATCCCTCACCTGCCAATCCTAAATGTACCTCAATGCCACATATTCTCAAGGGACCTACAAAACACCCCATGATATAAAATTTTATAATATTCATAAAGTCTATTTTTTTTACACTTTTCTCTTTTTTTAAAAAAACAGAGAAAAGTGTAAAAAAAATAGACTTTATAAACATTATAGAATATAGAAAAATTGACTTTATGAACATTATAAAATATAGAAAAATAGACTTTATGAACATTATAAAATATAGAAAAATAGACTTTATGAACATTATAAAAATTCATTCTACTTTCGTTGCGTCCTGGGTATGACGAAAAAACTATATCCGGCAGCAAAGCCTCTGATCAGGAGGTTTTGAGGAGTGTGCAATCACCTTTTAATTGTTGGTGTTCCCAGGATCACCCTGACTCGAGGTAGTAGTACCTGCTAGGGTCCCAGCTAGGGGCAAATATTTAACCCCCAAACAGGGGTCAAAACACTAGGAAAGTGTAAAAATAGGTTTTAATACCAGGAATACATTTTTGGAAAAAAATATTACCAGCAATGCATTTTTTTTCGGTTTTTCCAGTTAAGAGTCCTTTTTTAAAGCTGATCGTTTTGTGTTCATTTTGTTTAGTTCTTTTTTCGTAACAGATTTAATGTTTAGTATAGAGATTAGAAAAAATTCGCAGTGTGAGATAGGCAAGAAGTAAGGCATGTAGCAACATCAGCACGGCAAAGGGCACTCCTTTAAAGGCAAGGAATGGCAAAAATATTTTAAGTCAAGTTATAACAAAAATCAAACAAAAACATAACATCTGCAATCTTCCCAGGAAAGAATATTTATTTTTATAATTTTACAAAAATGGTGGCACAAAACCCACGGAGAAGTGGGGAAAGGTTGGTCTTCAGTAACTATTCTAGTCCTTATTAATCACAATCACGACCACTTCATTCAATACCATATGCTCAATCACTACAAGAACATGTCTATCACCTCTCAACCCTGCATTTACCAAAATACCACATAATCATAAAGGATCTATAAAACACCCCATGATGTAAAAATTTATCAATCTTCCCAGGAATGATTGCATAAAGCTTGCCCCACCCCTTTTATAAGCAAAATCTCACAAATGCATGCTGGTATATTTTTTCTTAGCCAATAAAATACACCGATTTGCAGTCTGACATTACTCAGTCCCGTTCTGTCTTGTCTATAAGTCAGAACACTATGTCCATTAGTCTGAACTTTGCTTTTGTGTATCGACGAAAATTATTAGGTTTGTGAACTTCTTGTCTTATTAATGTTAATTTGCCTTGTGTATATTGTATACTTGCTTGATATTATTTCATTTTGACCTGTTCCTTTTTTCTTTTTATTGCAAACTTTGTTATTCTGTTTCTTGGACCGTTCTATTATTTACTCATGGCTACTCCTTCAACAGGTTATTAGCCCAGGAATATATTCTGTTTCAACGGTGAATAATTAAAATTCAAACTATGGGAAGTAAACTTTTGGGGTTCCATGCGAATCTAAAAAAATACACAAAACAATCTTAACACCAAGTGATTAAGAATAAATTATTCAATAACCCTCTAACTGGAGTGGCTCTTGAGCATTGTGTTGTGTAAACGTTTGTAAAAAATCACACACCTCACGTATCATTAACATTTTCATTATAACCCTGTGGAGCCTTCTATTGGATGCTATTTAGCAAAAATAAATAATAATTATTATTTAAAGTGTTTTGTGTCTTTTTTTTTTCCAGAAGCCGAGAATTATAATTGAAATGTTATTTTCTTACGGCGATGATCGATTAAAATTGAATTAAATAAAAAAAGAAAAAAATCATAATAAATTTAACAAAAATTCGCCTTATTCTTCGAGTCTTTATTGTATTATTGCCAGAAATCGTTCTGGTTTTGATTGTCGACACATTTTGAGACAAATCATCGGAAGCCATATTTGGTATGTTGATAAACACCGTAAATAAAAATTGCCTCGTTTTCACCAGGCTAATTAATCGCCTACAATTATAAACACTAAATAAAATAATAATTTATTTATTTATTTATTTATTTTTTGCAGAATATTTGAATTAAAAACGCTAAAATAGAGAAGAATTATATGAAGTCTTAAAATATTTTTTCCCCTCTTCAAAACTGATATTGAGACATGAAATAGCTTAAGGATGAAATAAATTTGGTTAAACGAAACGAAATTCTAAGGAATAAAGCCTGCAGCCGTGGAGAAAAAAAAAAAAAAAAGGAAGAATCAGTGTAAGATGGAAGCATTGAATGAGTTTGATTTAAAAAAGATGGACATCGAACAATTGCAGACGATCGCTGGGATATCCGAGGGGTTTAAGAGAAAGAATCACATCGGTAGAACACGCAAGTTGGTTTGCAAAATGGTTGGATGAATTGCAAATCGAAGAGAGAAATTAAACCATCTTCTCACTCTTCTTTTACTTCTTCATTGTCTTCATTACCTCACGATCCTTTCCTTCTTCTTCTTCTTCTTCGTCTTCTTCTTCTTCTTCTCCTCTCCTACTACTACTACTACTACTTCTTTTTCTTACTTTTTTTTCTTCTTCCTCCTCTCACGCTTCTTCTTTCTCCTTCTTCACTACCTATTCCCCATGCTTTCTTCTTCTTCCTCTTCTTCTATTATACTACTAATAATGCTAATACTACTCATATTACTTCTACTTCTTCACCTCCTCCTCGTTTTCTTCTACTATTTCTCCTTCTTCACTGCCTACTTCCCCATTGCTTCTTCTTCTTCGTCTTCTTCTTCTTCTTCTTCTTCTTCTTCTTCTTCTTCTTCTTCTTCTTCTATTACGACTAATAATAATGCTAATACTACTCATATTACTTCTTCTTCACCTCCTCCTCGTTTTCTTCTACTAGTAATTCCTCTTCTTCACTGCCTACATCGCTTCTTCTTCTTCTTCTTCTTCTTCTTCTTCTCATCCTTTTCGTCTTCTTCTTTTTCTACTACTTCCTTTTTTTTCTGCCTCATCATGTTTCTTCTTCTTCTTCTTCTTCTTCTTCTTCTTCTTCTTCTTCTATTATTACTACAATTATTAATCATAATAATAATATTACATCTTTTTCGTCTCCTCCCTGTTTTCTTCTATTTCTTCTTCTTCTCCACTGCAGACACCACGTCGATTTCAACTTTTTCTTCTTCTTCTTCTTCTTCTTCTTCTTCTTCTTCTTCTTCTTCTACTATTACGACTAATAATAATGCTACTACTACTCATATTACTTCTTCTTCACCTCCTCCTCGTTTTCTTCTACTAGTAATTCCTCTTCTTCACTGCCTACATCGCTTCTTCTTCTTCTTCTTCTTCTCATCCTTTTCGTCTTCTTCTTTTTCTACTACTTCCTTTTTTTTCTGCCTCATCATGTTTCTTCTTCTTCTTCTTCTTCTTCTTCTATTATTACTACAATTATTAATCATAATAATAATATTACATCTTCTTCGTCTCCTCCCTGTTTTCTTCTATTTCTTCTTCTTCTTCACTGCAGACACCACATCGATTTCGACTTCTTCTTCTTCTTCTTCTTCTTCTTCTTATTATTATTATTATTATTATTATTATTATTATTTTCCGCCTCATCTTTCTTCTACTACTACTACTACTACTACTACTACTACTACTACTAGAACTACTACTACTACTACTACTACTACTTTAGCTCTCCACCGTTTATTTCTTCTTCTTCCTCCTTCTTTTACCTCCTTCTTCACGACCTATTCCTCATACCTTCTTCTTCTTTTTCTTCTCCTGCTATTACTACTACTACTACTAATTCTAATAATAATAATACTTCCTGTTCTTCCCCGCCCCATCATTTTCTTCTTCTTCTTCACTGCCTTCTTGTTCTTCTTCTTCTTCTAGTAATACTACTACAACTACTGCTACTTCTTTCTCTACATCGTTTATTTCTTTTCCTGTCCTCCTTTTTCTTCGTTCTTCTCTGCCTATTCCCCCATCCTTTCTTCTTCTTCTTCTTCTTCTTCTTCTTCTTCTTCTTCTTCTTCTTCTTCTACTACTACTACTACTACTATAATAATAATATTACTCCTTATCGTTTTCTTCTTAATCTACTACAACTGCTATGTGCCTTGTTCTTCAAATAAGTAACCGATCATGACTCTCCACAACTTCCTATCCTTTATAGCTCTTGCTAATGTTTTCTTGTCACTATCCTTCCCACTACCTGTTGTTTACTATATGGAGTGACACAGTCAAAATAAGCTTGCCCTATTTTTCATAGAGTTCAGCAACTACTAAACAAATGAGTCAAAAAAGAAAACAAAAAAACTGTATTTATTTTTGTTCAGTTTATTCCAGTGTTATTTTTTCCCTGTACGTCATTTGCCCTGCTTGGAGCAGCCCGACACGAAGATAACTGCGACAATTTGATCTTGGCTGCCTTATGATCAACCTTAAACCACAACGTGGGATAAGGTTAGCTCTGGATTGAAGCCGTCACTTCAGCGAGCAGCTGCGGTGTTGGAAGTCTTGGACGTGCAGGGGAGGATGTTGCACAGATATGAATAGAATGAAATCTCACAGATAGATAGATAGATAGATAGATAGATAGATAGATAGATAAATAGATAGATAGATATTGAAGAGAAAAGGATACAAAAAAGATCGTGGTAGCCGATGATAGATAATGATGAGAAAGGAATACGACATAGATAGATAGATAGATAGATAGATAGGAATAGAATACATTCACAAACACAGACACAGACACACACACACACACACATACACACACACACACATATATATATATATATATATATAGATAGATAGATAGATAGATAGATAGATAGATAGATATTGAAGAGAAAGGAATTAAAAAAGATAGATATGAATGAACCGTGATAGATAGATATTGATGAGAAAAGAATACAAAAAGATAGATAGATAGATAGATAGATAGATAGATAGATAGATAGATAGATAGATTTGTTTTTCAATCGGCGCAAGGTGTGTTTTTTTTTTTAAAGCCTAAAAAACGAAACTGCTCTCTTTTTATCATCGGAGAGAACACAATTTTTACCTTCAGTCAGCATGGCTGATGCTAACCTCCAGGAGAGTGACGCAATGCACCTTCTCGGACTAATGTTTTCAGCTGACATGAAGTGGAATGAGTATATTGAATCAATTGCTAAGTTTGCAGCTAAGAATATTCGTTTTGCTATGTCGAGCTAGACAATTTTTCTCAGTAGAATCGATATTACATATTTATTCGTCCTTGCTTGGAATGCTACTGGTGCTAGCTGGTTCGGTACTCCAGCTATATTTTTAGAAATTCTTGGCAAAATCCAAAGAAGAATCTGCAACGTTATTGGTCTTGACTTGGCATCTCGGCATTAGTCTCTTTCTCACCCCCCTAACATATCTTTCCCTGAGCCTTTTCTATAAATACTCTTATGGTAATTAATTTCCTCTATGATACCTCGAATTTAGGTGCAGTACTAAGATGGTAACTAGGTCTGATCCTTTTGCAGTAAAAATGGCTAGAGGCAACCGCATGTTCTATTCTAATAGTTCCATCCCTTGCACATCTTATGTGTGGAATTCCTTTTCCGGCTTCTGGATTTCAAATCAACTTTGATCTATAAAGATTTAATTGAAGCATCAATCAACATATTTTATATTTTGTGGAACCTTAAACCGTGAGTTCTATGCTAAGAGATTCTCCTATCGTACCTCCAGCTTGTAGAACTCCCTTCCGGATTATGGCTTCCCAGTCAATTTCAATCTTCAAGAAATTAAATGCAGTTTCCATCGTTATCTTATTTCTTCTTAATTGATGTTCTTTTATTGCCCTCTCGCCTTAAAAGTATCAGGTCATCCCATAAGTTCTGTCCGAATTTTGAATAAAGAAAACAAGTGACCAAATGTTACATTTAATTACAGATTCAATCAATGTATTTTCCCTGATTATCTATGACTTCCTTCCATCTATTAACAAGCTTACTAATTCCATCACTGTAAAATTCTTTTGGCTTTGATTCGAAGAACTAACAAATGTCATCCCATAAGTTCTGTCCGAATTTTGAATAAAGAAAACAAGTGACCAAATGTTACATTTAATTATAGATTCAATCAACAATGTATTTTCCCTGATTATCTATGACTTCCTTCCATCTATTAACAAGCTTACTAATTTCATTACTGTAAAATTCTTTTAGCTTTGATTCGAAGAACTCACAAATGTCAGTTTTAACCTCTTCCTGTGTTACAAAAGCTGTTTCTTCCAAATTATTCTGTAAGCTACGAAACAAATGGTAGTCTGAAGGAGCAAGATCGGGAGAATAAGGAGGATGAGGAATTTTCTCCCAACCAAGTTCTTCGATCTTTTGTGACGTGATTCTTGCTGTGTGGGGTCGCGCATTGTCCTGATGAAACATCACCCCTTTTCGATTCACTAGAGCAGGTCTCTTTTCCCTCGAAGCTTGGTTCAAACGCTGTAATTGCTGACAGTATATTTGAGCATTAATTGTTGTATTAGGTGGTAAGAATTCAAAGTGGATTATTCCTTGGCGATCCCACCAGATTGAAAGAAGAACCTTTTGCCCATGAAGTTCCTTTCTTGTCTGTGGCTGGGGTCCTTCCCCTTTACCAAGCCACTGTCTACGACGCTTAACATTTCGATAAAAGATTCATTTTTCGTCGCCAGTCACAAGTCTATCCAAAAAAGGCGAAACAAGTTGGCGAGAATGGAGAGAAGAGCAGATGTCAACTCGGGATTTGAGGTTGTTTTCAGACAATTCATGAGGCACCCATTTTCCAAGTTTAGGAACTTTTCCAAGTTGTTGAAGATGACGATGAACAGTTGTATGGTTTGAACTGAGAACCACTGCCAATTCCTCAACTGATAAAGCAGGATTTTCTTCAAGAAGCTTTTCATCAAACTCAACTGGACGTCCGGTTCGATCTTCATCTTCAAGGGTGAAATCTCCACCTCTGAATTTTGCAAACCATCTTCTGCAAGTTCTTTCATTCACGCATTCCTCTCCATAAACTGAGTGAATGTTTCTAGCCGCTTCGGCTGCTGAGTTTCTTTTCTTGAACTCATAAAGCATTATGTGCCTCAAATGATTCTTGGCTACTTCCATGTTAGCAGTGTTTTAATCAAACAAAATTTAATTTTATTGTTCTCTGAAATAAAATTTGATCAGTTTAAATGCATCTAAACATAAAAATAATGTTCAGCTCCATTAGACATTATAAAATACTCTTTAAATTTTGTTCATTTTAACAAAAAGTTAAAATTCGGACAGAACTTATGGGATGACGTGATAGTTTTCCTCATATTCTGTAACACTCGGAATCATCGTGCGTCCTAGTGGCTTTATTGCCTTGCATGGTGTGGGGGGGTGAAATGATTAAAAAGAAATAAGAAGAGTTTGTCTTGCGCCACACAAGGAAAGGAATCTGAAGCCATGAGGTTTGGAGAGCATACTGATTACTCAACCCAACCACAGTGCCCAAATCATTCCCCGGGAAATTGTTCTCAAGCACGACGTCGATAATAACTTAGAGATCTATCTTGACGTCATGAATTCCTAGAAATCCGGGTTCTACTTTTAACTAACCCTGTACATTGTTAAGCAGGTCGAGATAATACCGCGGTGGTGAGGTTGTCAGGAGAAGTTTTAGGATTGTATCAATCTGATTGTGCGTAAAATGAGGTGGACAGTATTTCGAGATTCACTTATCGAACTCCGGGCGCCTTCTAATCGATAAATATCAGCCGGGAAAGCGAACGACCTTGAATGAACACACGGGGACTGAACTGGTGACTTTGTCGAGCTGTTCGTCACACGATAACAGCAAGAGAAACTAGAGCTTTTTGACAGCTATTATATCACAGAATAAGAATCCGACAGCACAAAGACCCGTGAATAATCTCTGCAGGTTTCAAAATAGGAAGGTTTCGTTGTCTTCGACTTTTTATTGCCTGTATTTAGATACAGGCTTTATTTGTACAGTGGGCTATGATAAGTTTTTAGCCGCCCTTGATTACAGCAATTTTGGCTTATGTAATAATGTCTCTTCTTTTTTTTTTATAGACAATACCGTGTTAATATCAAGCTACTCTCATGTATGAACGATAGTTGACTTATATTTTCCAAAGAAAGTTCGCGGAAGGAAGGAAACTGGTGAATTTCAACAAGGGCCAATAATAGGATGGCACCAGTGTGGCAAGTCAGATAGAGAAATTGCTAGGTTTTTCCAGGTTAATCATCAAACGGTTAATAATATTGTCAAGAAATTTAATGAAGAAGGCCATTGTTGCGTGGAACAACGTTCAGGAAGACCAGACATCGTGTCTGAGCGAACGAAAAGGGCGATGAAGAGGGAAGTTATCAGAAACCATCGCCAGAATGCCAAAGACGCCGCCAACAGCATGGAAATGTCGCCATATACGGTGAGAAAAGAACTAGGCTATCAAAGAAGAGTTTCAAAGAAGAAGCCCTTGATTTCAGAGCTTCACTATCTGTAACCCCCTGTGTACAAGTGGTATTCTAGCCTTGATTGGGATAAAATGATTTTTAAAAATCTGAGAAGGAAAACTCCTAATTCCAAACCTTAGAGAAGACAATTTGAAACCATCTATATACATTGGGCTATTATAAGTTTTTGGCCACCCTTGCAATTTTGGCTTGTTTAATAACATCATTTTTTCTCTTTTTTTTCAGATAATACTGTGTTAGTATCAAGCTACTCTCATCTATGAACGATAGCTGACTTATATCTTGCAATGAAAGTTCGCGGAAGTAAGAAAATTGGTGAATTTCAACAAGGGCCAATAATAGGATGACACCAGTGTAGCAAGTCAAATAGAGAAATTGCTGTTTTTCCAGGTTAATTATCAAACGGTTAATAATATTGTCAAGAAATTTAAGGATGAAAGACACTGTCGTGTGGAACAACGTTCAGGAAGTCCAAGGATCGTGTCTGAGCGAACGAAAAGGGCACTGAAGAGGGAGGTCATCAGAAACCTAAAGATATCGCCAACAGCATGGAAATGTCGCCATATGCGGTGAGAAAGACTCTGAAAGAGTTAGGTTATCAAAGACGTGTTGCAAGAAAGAAGCCCTTGATTTCAAAGGGTAACAGGAACAGTGGTATGAACTGGGGGAGAGAATTTGAGAACAAAGTTTATGAAATTTGACAGTCTGTAATTTGGTCTAATGAAAGTAAATTGTGCCAATATTCGAATTCGAGATTGGTTTATATTTGGAGAAATCAGAACGAGACTTGGAACACTGAATGTCTGCAGGCGACCATGAAACATGGAGGGATTGGAGTAATGGTGTGGGGCGTTATCTGGTCTGGAGTGAAATCTGAGCTGATTCTTGTTGACGAGCGGTTGAATGGTCCAAAATACTGTAAAATACTGTAAAATATTGGAGAAAGGACTACTCCCACTATTTGAAACCAATCAGATTGACAAGAATGTCTACCTTTTTCAAGAAGATGGAGCGCCATGTGATACGAGTAAAGTAGCAAAGGCCTGGAAGGAATCGCAAAGAATCAAGTCACTGCCATGGGTAGCCCAAATTCATGATATGAATCGAATAGAGCACGTTTGGGAGCAGCTTGACCGAAGAGTTCGAGAGCGTGCAACCAAAATCATGTCAGTGGCAACCCTTAAAGAAACATTGCTAAAAAAATGGCAAAATATGGATCAGACGATTGTTGATAACTTGATCAAATCCATGAAAAATTGAATACAAGCACTGAAACTAGAAAATGGAGGACCAAATACTGTTTAGCAAATGGAGGACCAAATACTGTTTATTTATGTTGAGTTGGGATTATTGTCATGGGTCCTTACCTATAACTACAGAATGAAATATTCATAATACTACGTTTGAGCAGAGAAGAACCCGAACGAGGCTCCGCCGAAGAGCAGAGCCTCGTTCGGGGAGGTTGACCAGCCCAATTCTGTTTTTACAGTTTCTACGTGCATTTTTTGATCGAGCTTACAGGCTCGGGAAACTCACGTTAAACTCGGCCTTGTACCATATGCAACCCACGAGGTGGGTGGCTAGATATTGAATCGAGTCGAGCCGATAGTAGTTCACTCCAAACCAGACTGACAGTCATGATAACACCTTCCACATCTTGTATTATTATTACGTGTAGTATACCTTCGTTATTTCAAACTCTTGTGTTCGTGTTATTCTTCCTTGGTCCTAACCTGGACCATAACAATTATGTAAATAAATTTTGAAATTGGATGTAGTTTATTTCTCCTGGCTAAAAAAAACTTATCTTAGCCCAGTGTACGCCTCCATTTTAAGAATTAGCTAAGCCATTCTGGCTGTTGGCTAACCTCCCAGAAGGCCAAAAATATATTTCGCTGTCAAAGCTATTCTATTTGCCGACGTTACTCCTATTGTTATTACCTGACCTCGGCTGCACGGATTCCAGATTACGAGAAGATTCGCAACAAAGTCTTGCTGTTTTACCGTCGAACCAGTTTTCTTAGTTTTCTTCGTGTTAAAATCTTTGGAGAGTGGAAAAGGTCAGTGAATCATCATTGGAATTATTTTATGCTTTATCTGTTGACGCTTGGAGAACCCAGTGCTGTTTAAAGTTGAAAATGGAGCTGGCTTCCATGGTGTTTGAGTGGTATTTTGGGAAAAAAATAAGCTGTTTCTTGCGTGCATCAAACTTGTATGACAGAGGTCGTATGTTTTGTTTTGGCAAAAAAAAAAAAATGTTGTGATGTCTGCCAGTGGAAGATGTCGAGCGTAATGGCCTCAGAGAAAGGGTCAAGCACAAAGCGGTAGAGATGAGGTGCATGTTCTTTGCTTGTTGACGATCGTAGGATATCTACCAACAGTCCCACACGGCAAGATGTGCCACAAGGCCGAATTTAACGTGGGTTATCATAGCACGTAGGCTCGGCCAAAAGTTCCGCGTAGATCCCGTATAAAACTGGCTCGGGTAGCTGTTTCCCGTGACGAGACTCTGTACTTCCACAGAGCCTCGTCTGGGGAGCATCTCTGTTCAGAGGCAGAGAGTTTGACCAGCACAACCGGAGACGAATCTTCAACTGCAGGATATCTACCAGCCGCCCAACGCGGTCAGATGTGGCACAAGGCCGAATTTAAAAATCCTCCGTAGACCTATAGGACTTGGAACTCCAGACGGTTTCGCTCTTGGGATCATTGGATCAAGGAACCATATTTACCACTGACTTATTATCACTTTAATGACAATAACAAAAACGAATCAATAAAAAAGTAAATAAAAGAAAAGTAATAAAAATATAGAATTATTATTAAAAACATGACGTCATTTTTTATTATTAGGGTTGCTAAAAATAAATATTTGAGAGACTACTAATAAACAAATTCACAGCTGAACAAAAAATAAAAAAAACACTATAATCAAATTATTTACATAATTCGGACTATTGTCCTCATCTTTGTCGCCATATTTATTACTACGTTTTGGCCGTTGTACGCTCCGGCCTTCTTCAGATGGTTGGAATGTCGAACTGAACATTTTATTTCGCTCACTAGGGTAGACTGTTCTAGTTCCATGTGCCATTTCTAATGCATGTCAGTAATCAGTTATCTCCAGTTAATTAACCTCACCAAGTTCTCCACTGCCTTAACCAGGTATTGAACTCACACTCTTTGGGTCCTGTTACTGGATCTTACTAACGCCTTTATCCACTGCGCCATGTGTCCTCAAGGATAAAGGCGTTATAATACACAGAAATTCATGCATAGATGTCCTCAACTGAGCGAAATAAAGGGTTCAGTTCGACATTCCAACCATCTGAAGAAGTTCGGAGCGTACAACGGCCGAAACGTTGTAATAAATATGGCGACAAAGATGAGGACAATAGTCCGAATAATGTAAATAGTGTAAATAATACCTCATCTCAGAAATATAGACAGGTACTGAAGGGCCGAAACGTTGTAATAAATATGGCGACAAAGATGAGGACAATAATCCGAATAATGTAAATAGTGTACATAATACCTCATCTCAGAAATATAGACAGATACTGAAGGGCCGAAACGTTGTAATAAATATGGCGACAAATATGAGGACAATAGTCCGAATAATGTAAATAGCGTACATAATACATCATCTCAGAAATATAGACAGATACTGAAGGGCCGAAACGTTGTAATAAATATGGCGACAAAGATGAGGACAATAGTCCGAATAATGTAAATAGCGTACGTAATACATCATCTCAGAAATATAGACAGATACTGAAGGGCCGAAACGTTGTAATAAATATGGCGACAAAGATGAGGACAATAGTCCGAATAATGTAAATAATGTACATAATACCTCATCTCAGAAATATAGACAGATATAATCAAATTATCGATGTGTTCACAGAGAATTGGTATGGCCAAAGATGCATTCTAAAAAAGACATTAAAGACACCAGAACTCGATATTCATGCTCAGAATGTTATCAGAAAGAACAGAAGAATGCAGAAGAAACATTTAAATTCAGAAGAACGTGTGCCTGTTTTTTATAAACTATGCAAAGACGTTTGACAAAGTACGCCACAAAGAGCTGTCGGTAAACTCATAAAACTTGACATATTCGGGAAAGAAGTTAGAATAATCAAAAAACTCTACTGGCAGCAAACTGCCAGCATGAGTTCAGCAGGTATACAAAAGTAGAAAGGGGCGTAAGACAAGGATGTGTCTTCTCACCGGACTTATTTAACCTATACAGCGAGGTAATTCTGAGAGAAATGGGAATCCTACAACGATTTATCATTGGCGGTCAAAATCTTAGAAACATAAAACATGCAGAGCAGACACTGAAAAGAAATTACAAAACCTCCTGCAGAAGGTAGCGAAGGAGAGCGTGAAGAAGGGACTAAGCATAAAATACAGAATACACGGTCCCCAGCAAAACGATAAGCCTAAAATACAATTTACAGGCCGAGAACACTAAAATCAAGGAGGTACAGATATTTAAGTATCTTGGGAAGTATTCTCGCAGAGGATGGAACGTCCGAAACTGAGACGTATTGATATGGCCAAAGATGCCTTCTAAAAGCTAAGCAGAGTATTAAGAGACAGAAAACGTTTCTTAAAAACAAAGAAAAGACTACTGAACTGTTACGGGATATCTGGCTACTGTATGGCAGCGAATGCTGGACAATCTCCTCGGAGATGAAGAAGAGACTTGAAGCAACAAAAATGCAGTTCTACAGAAAGACGCTGAGGATACCATGGGCTGAACATGTGAGCAACGACGTGGCTTTGGAGAGAATGGATACAAAACGAAACTTCAGTATCTGTCTGTATTTCTGAGATGTGGTATTATGTACATTATTTACATTATTCGGACTATTGTCCTCATATTTGTTGCCATATTTATCACAACATTTCGGCCGTTGTACGCTCCTTAAGGACACATGGCACAGTGGATAAAGGCATTAGTTAGATCCAGTGACAGGATCCAAAGAGTGTGAGTTCAATACCTGGTTAAGGCGGTGCAGAACCTCTGAGAGGGGAATTAACAGGTGATAACCGATGACTCTGTAGGAGGTTTTGTCATTTCATTTCTGTGTCTGCTATCAGTTATCTCCTGTTAATTGGACACGGCACGTGAAACTAGAACAGTCCACCCCGGCGAGCGAAATAAAGAGTTCAGTTCGACAAGCCAACCATCTGAAGAAGGCCAAAGCGTACAACGACCGAAACGTTGTGATACATATGGCAACAAAGATGAGGACAATATTCCGAATAATTTAAAACAGGAAAAATACTTAACCTAAAGATGAGGCAGATGAAATTTCTAGGGTACGTAATGAGGAAGGAAGGCTTGGAAAATCTGATACTCACAGGACAGACTGAGGGAAAACGGAACAGAGGAAACCTGCAGGTAACATACTTGATCGAATGGGAGATTAGTGTTTGAGAGAAATAAAATAAAGACAAGGAAATTGTGGAGAGCCACGATTGCCTCCGTCATGAAGGGATATGGCACATAAAACAGGAAAGAGGAGGTGTAGGCGATCTGTTCAGCTTTTATGCCGAACTGTTAGGTCTCAAACGTTGGAATCGACGAAAGAAGCCTCTATAAATGTGTGTATGTGTCTCTTTGCAATCTGCGAATCCACAGGATCGAATTATCAGTGTGCAACTATAGGAATAAACAATTCGTAAATTGAAATAAATAATGGCTTCACAGCACAATTTTAATATGTCACTGATAAGCCGTAAGGTGTTTTCTTTCAATGAAAATATGAAAAGGAAGAATAAAACATCAAGGCTACTATGAATTATGTCAAGAACAAATCCGATATATGTAATATTCATTGCAGGATATTTTTAATTTTTGGTTACCTTATTAATTATATATATATATATATATATATATATATATATATATATATATATATATATATAGAGAGAGAGAGAGAGAGAGAGAGAGAGAAAGAGAGAGAGAGATTGGCATATTTATTTATTATCGCTAAACAGATAGAGAAAGACAGATAGATATTAAAGGGAATTAGATAGATAGATAGATAGATAGATAGATAGATAGATAGATAGATAGATAGATATTGAAGAGAAAGGAATTCAAAAAAGATAGAAGGATAGATAGATAATGGAAGAGAAAGTAATATTAGGTTGGTGCAAAAATAATGACGTAATAATGTCGTTTTTTGACGAATTTTTAAGGTCAAAAAACGACATTATTACGTCATTATTTTTGCACCAAGCTAATACAAAAAAGATAGATAGATAGATAGATAGTATTATGGGGTCCACCCTTTTCTGATATAAATGGACTCGTCCTGCTGCCATAAAATAGCCACAGTCAGTCAGTCAGAGAGTCTGAGAGTAGGGGAACAGGTAGAGAAACAGAGTAGAAAGTACATAGACACTGTGATTGAGTTGACGTTAGAAGTCAGTTACAAGGACGCCCGACTCTAAGGAAGTTTACTTCGAGACTGTATATAGCGATCTTTGATTAATATTAACCGGCGTTCCTGGATTTTACTAACAGCATTACCTTTTGTATTTTGTGTAAATAAATTTAATTTCTTAGTTTGAATACTTGCGTTTGTCATTTATTGGAGACCGATATTTCACGCGGAATCCACAACAGATAGATAGATAGATAGATAGATAGATAGATAGATAGATAGATAAAGAAATGTGATTGATAACGAACAGAATGGCATAGATAGATAGATAGATAGATAGATAGATAGATAGATAGATAGATATTGAAGGGAATGCGATAGATAGATAGATAGATAGATAGATAGATAGATAGATAAAGGAATGTGATTGTTAACGAACAGAATGGCATAGATAGATAGATAGATAGATAGATAGATAGATAGATAGATATTGAAGGGAATGCGATAGATAGATAGATAGATAGATAGATAGATAGATAGATAGATGTTGAAGGCAATGCGATAGATAGATAGATAGATAGATAGATAGATAGATAGATAGATGTTGAAGGCAATGCGATAGATAGATAGATAGATAGATAGATAGATAGATAGATAGATAGATAGATGTTGAAGGCAATGCGATAGATAGATAGATAGATAGATAGATAGATAGATAGATAGATAGATAGATAGATAGATAGATAGAATCATGCTTTGGCTAAGAACGCACACAAAATGTGATGCGTTGTTAAATAGTAATAATAGAAATGAAAGGAAAATAGACAAAAACCGTCGAACGGAAAAACCAAATAAGAAAAAAATTTAAATAAAAATAATATTATCGAAAAAAAAAAAATGACTCTCGACCACTTTCTTCTCCTTTTCACACTCTCTATCAAGGAAAACGGAAGACAATTAAAGAAAATGAAAGAAAAAAAAAAAGTCCCAGAAGAGAAAACTTATTATATTAAGCAATGTACGGCAGACATAATGGCGGCAAAGAAGAAAAAAAAACAAAAAAAAAAAACACTTGGCCCCAACGAAAAAAAAAAAAAAATTTTTTACTGAACACTTTTGCTTGGTACTTGGTATATAAAAGAAATGAGAGAGAATCTAACTTTAAACTTCGTAGCTGTGCAATTGAAAAAATAATGCGGGCAAAACAAAATACTCATACGTCTAATACATCGAAGGTTCTAATTTAATTACGGGTGAACAGAAATTAGGGTCATGCGTATAAAAACGTGAATCCTCTTTGCGTTTGCCCACTACAGAGAAAAGAAAAAAAAAACTGAGGTCAGAAAGTCGTCTCTGGAAGGCTTCATTTACTATGTCACTTCACTTTAAGGGGATTTAACCTAGGAGTAGGCACGGAATGAGGAATCGGAGAGCCGAGTTCGAATTCCATTCGAATCCATTATATTCCCTTACGTGCTAATACCCTTGGGAAAGTTATTAAACCTCTTCTCCACAGCTATGGGTAAATAGTAGAATAGCCTGGGTTCTATAGCCCTGGATGGTAACTGGTCTGCCATTTAAGTACTGACCAGGCTCGACTTGGCTTAATTTTTCAATGATCATCCAGGAAGCAGTGCTTCAACGTGATAATGGCTACACTACCATCCGCATGAAATCGTGGTAAGTTACAGACAATAAAGGAATAAAATTTTCATTTTTCCCCTTACATTTTCCAGTTTAAGCAGATGTATTCGTACATCGAAATCAATTAAAAAGACTGTAGCTGCAACAGTAGTCTTCATAAGATACAATAAAAAGCAATGCAAGTTCAGTCCTTGCCGAGAGTATTTATTTTGATACACTACTTCCAGACAGCTAAATAACAATTTCACTGTAAGAAAAACAAGCATGTCTACGCGTACCCACAATTCGTTTTATACGCAGATATTGGGCAACAAATCTGGGTTCGTAGAAAATTTTCGGACCTCCATGACATTAGAATTTCTCTCCTGTAGGCCGAGCCGAGAGCGATTATTTCTCAACTAGCATTTTGGTATAGCTTCTGCATGATTGCAAGAATTGTAAACGATATTTGTGTCTACGCAAATGAGATTCTTTTTTATTTAATTCCATGTAGAAATTCTAACCAATCGGATTTGTTGAATTTTTTGGCCAATCAGAGCGGCGGATTCCGTTTTGCTCTTAACCGTTATTCGAAGTACTCATTCAGAATGTCAGTTGTCGTTTTCAGCTAAAATATAACATTTATTAGTAGCAGTCATAGTAGCAGTAGTAGAAGTAGTAGTAGTAGTAGTAGTAGTAATAATAATAATAATAATAAACAAACGCTGGAAAGACAAACCTCTGCATGGCCAATATCCCGAACGTGCTAATAAAGCCGATAATGATAAAGTTAACACTCATTGATGGTTACGAGCATCTGGACTAAAAGCTGAAATTGAAGGCTTGCAACACAAGAGCAGAGTCTTTATTATTAGAAACTTTCAGGCAAATATCATACATAATAGTGTGGATCCAAAATGCAGGTTCTCTGTCAAATATCAGGAAACCATAGACCATCTAATCACAGGATATGTTGTACTTGCGCCAAATGAATATAAAAATCTTCACGATAGAATGGGATAATACTTAAACTTTGGAAAAGATGTTAATAAACATCTGTTTGGATATCAACCAGCACCGGTCACAGAAATAGAAGACATCACAATTCTATGGGATTATAAATAAAAGAATTGACGCAAATAGACCGGGCATAAATATAAAAAAAAAACGTAACGAAAATAACAAGCCTACTGATATGGCTTGCCCAGCGGACTGCAGCCAAGGAATTTGAAAATCTATCGAAGTATAAAGACCTGGAAACTAGAATAGTACCAGTCGTAGAAGGTGCGCTTGGAATGATAAAAAAAGGAACACAACAACACACTGAAAAAAAATCCTTGGAAATCCTAACCTAAGAGAAATACAAACATTGTGTTGATAAATACAGCTCACACACGAAGAAGAAATGTATCCATGTAATGCTAGTGATATTATGGGAGTTAGAAAACAAAAACAAAAAATGAAATGTAGCCATATCAACACACTTGCTTAGGTCTTCCCGTAGATTTGATAGGTAGTGCGACCATAGCAGAAATCCAAATATAATAATAACAACAACAATAATACTAACAAAAAACGAATACCATAATTCTCCATGTATAAAACGCATTTTTTCTAAAAAATAATAAAGAAAATTAGGGCGCATATTATGCACAGATACAAAAAAATCTTTTAAAAATTGCCGTTTAATAGGTCGATATCAGTTGCGAAATGACTACTCACCACAAATATACGTCAATTTGACATTAACATTCGGCGATTGCGACCCCAGAAAGATGTCAAATACAATCATATGTACCCAACAATACTTACAAAAGTAAAATAAAATAAGAATTATGATGACACTAAATTAGAATAATATTATTCTATGTTTAAAACCATTTTAGTAAGAGTAGGAAACGCTAGCCGTAATTGAATTGGACAGGTACAATTTATAGAGTTTGATTACCAAATAAGGGGTGTGTATTATGCGTGAATAGAAGCGTTTTTCCACAATTTCAGCACGATTTTAGGGGTGCGTATTATGTATTATACATGGGGAATTACGGTATACCCACAGACATAACAAGGTAGCGACATATGTGCACTGGATATATACGCAAGAAGCATAAAATCGAAACCACTAAGAGATGGTATGAGCACCAATTAGTCACAATTACCCAAAATAACGATGTAACTATCCTCTGGGACATGCTAATTCAAACTGTCATGGGGAAAAAGCCGACACACCCGATATTATCGTAAAAGACAATAAATTCAAGAAGTGCATGCTTATTGACATAGCAGAAGCATCTGAGAAAAACACCTCCATGTAAATTATCAAGGAATTGTCCAAATACAAGGACCTGGGCATCGAGATTAACAGGATGTGGGGAATGAAGACTTAGACTGTACCAATAGTAATCGGAGCACTGGGCCCCTTGAGAAAAGAAAGGACAATTTTACTAACAATGTCCCAGATAACATCAAAATAAATGTTGCCCAGAAGATCGATCTACTAGGAACATCCCATATACTAAGAAAATGCTATTAATTAAATGACAATTCTCCTATAATGCCTAATAACCATTGTTTGGATGCTTGGATGGTTGGTTGGGTTTTATGGCGTATCAACCACTGTGGGTCATTTAATGCCAAATTAAGGTATATATATATATATATATATATATATATATATATATATATATATATATATATATATATATATATTAAATATACACTTACTATTAAACATATAGCTGGCAACATTATTCTTTTCAAAAAACGTATAGCTGGCAACATCATTTTTTTCAAAAACATATAGCTGGCAACATTGTTGTTTCAAAAACACATAGCTGGCAACATTATTTTTACCAAAAAACGCATAGCTGGCAAGATTATTTGTTTCAAAAACACATAGCTGGCAACATTATTGTTTCAAAAACGTATAGCTGGCAACATTATTTTTCCGAAAACATTATCTGAAGCCTTGTTGTTGGACGTAGTTTATCGTTATATCAAGGACGCAGATGTAGTTTATCGTCATAGCCATTGTTTGGAGTCGGCATGACAGAATACAAAGCAGGAAACGTAACATACACAAATGTCGATAATAATAATAATAATAATAATACTAATAATAATAATAAAAACATATATTTACTTTAAATTTCTTTTTTTCTTTCCTGTTTTTCATTTCCTTCATTCTTTGTACTTCTATTTTTCGTTGATTGATTTTAGTTTTCAAAAGTTGGCCATTTTTTCGTTTCCATAGTGTTTAGTCTTTTTTTACTTTTTCTTTTTCCTTGTTTCTCCCGTGTTTTCTTTGTTTTTTTTTTTCTTCTTCCCGCTTCGACATTTTCATTTACTTTATTTTTCGAAAACGTCTTTCTTACGACTATGTTTCGCTGTTAGATAAAACGCAAGTTGTATAGACTTCCCTGGACCTGTGTCAACTATGCCAAGCCTGATATCTGTCTTTCATGCAAAATACGCTAGCACGGAATACTGTTTACACTTGTATGCAGATGTTTTACGACGAGACTAGATTGACAATTTAAAAACCAAGAAGCAACATATTGTATTCAAAAATATTTTTTAAGTAATGATTTTTAGTGCTGCCTTATTATGAGATAAGGATATATATAATAAATAAAAATTACATTCATAAATTAATTTTAAATATTAAAATAGATGTTATTGTTACTGTTTTTTCTTTATATATTGTGGAAATACAATTAGTCGGGTGAATAAACTATTAATATTTTAAATATTTCTTTATGTCCTAGATAAATATGTTTATTACAATAATAGTTATATTTAGTCCCGAAACTATTTACTTAAAAAATTAAAGATTTAAGTTAATAACAACATTTTTTTCAGACATCGAATTTTCTATCAAACATTGTAAGCTATCTTTTACATAATTTTGTTAAAACAAAATTATAACAACTCCATCTCTCTTTCTCTCCCCCCCCCCGCTATCTCTCTCTTTACCATAAGACTCACTTGTATACATTTTCTACATTTCATTTCCGTTTTGTTAACTATCTAAATAGGTCAAGGTTCTGTCACTCTTCCTACTCCAATATAAAACATACTTAAGAGAGATATAAAATTAACCCCTCCCTATACTTTATATTGTCTGTTTAACTACCACTCTCAACCCCCTCTATTAAATTACAAAAATTACGCTACCCACCAATTTCTAATCCCATTTTTCCTCTCAATTCGTTGTTGGAAGTTTTACCTGATGATCCCGAATCCTTAAAAAAGGATTTAGGTGAAATAAATTATCGTAATGGTACCTTAAAGTAGTTTGTTTTTCATTATATATATATATATATATATATATATATATAGCTTTGTAGACGACCGTGTGGGTTTGAGTGTGTTGTTGAATTAGGGACATGTGCTGTTTAATTCATGCTAGAAGATCTAACTACAAGAAAATGGTGGACTCAAGTTGAGTTCAACCGAAGATGTAAAGAAAACAAACAAGACCGAGATATATATACAGTGCTGTTCGATAAAAGTGACTGATTTTTTTTACTAGAAATATTTTTTCTCTATTGTTTTGGGGGTTAAAATAATTTTTTATCTTACTAATACGATAATAATTACTGACCACCTAGGAAAAAAGTTTATTCACTCTAAGGTATTCTATTGATAATTATAACTTTGGATATAAATGAGATTCAGGAAAAAAAAAACTCTGTGCAAAGAAAGTGACTCAGATATCGCATTCTAATGATTAAACTGGCAAATTTAAAGAGCTTTTGACAAAATATTGAAAACTATTTTACAATACAGTCAGAACAATATTCTAGAGAATTCTAGAACAGCTTAGATTAAATCTGGAATATTCCAGAATATTCCAGAAAGCCTCATACAGTATAAAAACAGCTTGAAATAGCCACTCAAGTCACTAACCAGATGAAAGGGTACAAACACGCATCAGAACCACTTAAGGCATCTATTATTGCCCTCACAAAAGAAGGCAAGTCTACGAGAGAAATTTCAGAAATTGCTATAATCTCGCAATCAACTGTCTCTCGAGTGCTTAGGGCACATGATGATGCCACTCCTGCTCCAAGGAAGGAAACAAGGAGACGAAAGAAAAAGATTGATGATAGAACTGGCAGGGTAATCAAGAGAGAAGTTGCGAAGAATAGGACTATAACTAGCCAAGAAATTTCCAGATAGGAGTTAACAGACTCAAAAACCAGAACATGAAAATTGTATTATTTCCTCTTAAGGGAAAGGGAGAAGACTGTGTTCATCGCTTTCTTGCCAAAAGAAGGTAAACGTTTGAAGAAAGTTCTCCAAACCACACACCATTACATCGATATAAACTGACAAATACAAAAATGAATAGAAATAATTTTACGTATGTAAATTTATCCACGCAAGCATGGACTCTCCCAGCTACAAATAGGAGCAGGTACTACCTTTTGTAGAGAGAAGTTTCCAGCAGCCAGCTCTGGCAGTCGGACCGAACATTCTTGCTGTAACACTCTCGTTTGTATATGTTTGTATTACTGTTTCTGTTAATATATTTGTTGAACTCAATTCCTCTCTTGTGTCTTTATTTCTGGTCCTAACAAGGCCATAACAATGTATAAAAGACCCACTATCGAACTCTTTCTTGTCTTTTCACTGATAGTATTACACAATAATTATAGCTGATGAGTATAGGAAGTTGTGGAGAGCCATGATCGCCATCGTCCGGAAGAGACACAGCACATAAACGAAGATGGGTATTAATGGAAGCTTTTTGTCTTCCGATCATACTTTATTTAACTAATATGCATTGCCGGCTATCGTCAGCTCGATTCAACCAAGGATCTGTTATGTAATCAATCCTCGCCTGGCATCTCGACTTCAGTCAGTTTCTCAGTGATGCGACGTGGCTTCCCTCTTCCTTTTTTTACAAATGCTTCGATGGCAACTGCTCTAATGAGCTTCCCCTCCACCTGGTACCACGACAACAGGAATTTGAGCGTGTTACTAGATTGGCATCTAGGTCCCACCCGTTTATTGTTGAAATAGCTACACGCAACCGCCACTTCTACTCCAACAGTTTCTCTACTCGCACTTCCCACCTGTGGAACTCCCTTCCGTTTAATTGCTTCTCTGATAACTATTGGGTTGGTGCAAAAATAATGACGTAATGATGTCGTTTTTTGACGTATTTTTTCACGTCAAAAAACGACATTAGTACGTCATTATTTTTGCACCAACCTAATACAATCTTCAAAAATTTAAATGCAACGTCAGTCGCCATCTTGAATCCCGTTCATCCTTGTACCCAGATTTTCCTCTCACTTTTACACTTTAGTTTGGTTTGTTTTACGACATACCAACACCTCAATGGGTTATTTAATACCGACAAGATTTTTATTGCTGTTAATATTTTCTTTTTAAAAAAATGTATTATTTTTAAAATGTATTGCTGTTAATAATTTTTCTTCAAAAACATATTGCTGGTATTAAAACCTAATTTTATACTTTCATAATATAATTTTATACTCCAGTTCGGGAGTTAACTATTTGCCCATAGCTGGGACCCTAACAGGTGCTACCACCCCGAGTAAGAGTGGACATGGGAACACTAGCAATTATGGAGTGGTTCCACGCTCCTTAAAACCTTATCAGAGGCCTTGGTTTTGGATGTAGTTTATCGTCTTACCGAGGACGCTGACTCTCTGTACCCATCCACTGCGTACTAGGTGATATTCCCGCCTTGCTTGTGGTGAACCGAATACAAAAAAAAAAAAAAAATGGGGCAGAAGAAAGACCTGAGGCTGAAATAGACGTTATACCTACTAAATAGGGGATATGGTTCTCCGGAGCTGAAAAGCCAGGCAAAGAAATGTCTGACGTTCAACGATGTAAACAAAGTTGACTTTTCAGCTGCCTCGCAGCTTTTTTTTTTTATTTTTTTTATTTTTTTATTTTTTATTTTTTTTTTTGGACAGTGACGACCGATTTGCATCGTCTATCTCCATACGTGATTCTTGTGTAGACATTGGGACTCGGGACACAATTCATTTATCTTCTCTGCTTTGGGTTTGTCTTGTATGATTATATGAAGCTGTCTTCTATATATGGTAAACTTTTTTCACTTTCTCTTTCATTTCTATGAATTCTTTCCTTTCTCGTTGATATTTCGTTTTCTTTCCTGACTTTTCGTTCTACACCCTCTACATCACGGACATTTTCCTTGTCTCAACATTTTTTAACGATTTTCCGTACATACCTTCAGCTTCACAGACATTCTCTTTCTTTCTTTCGTTTTTTTTTCTTTCTTTCTACTGATCCACTGGCATTTCTTTCTTTCTTTCTTTCTTTCTTTCTTTCTTTCTCAATTACTCAGTCCTTTCTTAGCATTTTTCTTTCCGTTTCTTGCCTGTTCATAACTGCCTTTTGCCTCTCAGATATTTTGTTTTTTTTTTCTATATTTTAATCCACTCCCTCAATTTCATTCATTCATTCATTCTTTTCTTTATTTCTTTTTTCTTTTTTCTTTCTTTCTTTCTTTCTTTCTAATTATTCACTGCTTTTCTTTCTTTCATTCTTTCTTTCTTTCTTTCTATCTTCTTTCTTTCTTTCTACAGATCCACGGCTTTTCTTTCTTTCTTTCTTTCTTTCTTTCATTCTTTCTTTCTTTCTTTCTTTCTTTCTTTCTAATTATTAACTACCGTTCTTTCATTCTTTCTTTCTAATTATTCACTGCCTTTCTTTCTTTCTTTCTACCTTTCTTTCTTTCTTTCTTTCTAATTATTAACTACCGTTCTTTCATTCTTTCTTTCTAATTATTCACTGCCTTTCTTTCTTTCTTTCTTTCTTTCTTTCTACCTTTCTTTCTTTCTTTCTTTCTAATTATTAACTACCGTTCTTTCATTCTTTCTTTCTTTCTTTCTTTCTAATTATTCACTGCCTTTCTTTCTTTCTTTCTTTCTTTCTTTCTACCTTTCTTTCTTTCTTTCTTTCTTTCTAATTATTCACTGCCTTTCTTTCTTTCTTTTTTATTTCTTTCTTTCTTTATTTCTTTCTAATTATTCACTGCCTTTCTTTCTTTCTTTTTTTCTTTCTTTCTTTCCTTCTTTCTTTCTTTCTAATTATTCACTGCCTTTCTTTCTTTCTTTCTTAATTTCTTTCTTTCTTTCTTTCTACAGATCCACCGACTTTCTTTCTTTCTTTCTTTCTTTCTTTTTACAGATCCACCGGCTTTCTTTCTTTTTTTCTTTATTTCTTTCTTTCTTTCTTTCTTTCATTCTTTCTAATTATTCACTGCTTTTTTTCTTTCTTTCTTTCTTTCTTTCTTTCTTTCTTTCTTTCTTTTTTTCTTTCTTTCTTTCTAATTATTCACTACCTTTCTTTCTTTCTTTCTTTCTAATTATTCACTTTTTTCTTTCTTTCTTTCTTTCTTTCTTTCTTTCTTTCTTTCTTTCTTTCTTCAGATCCACCGGCTTACTTTCTTCTTTCTTTTTTCTTTCTTTCTTTCTTTCTTTCTTTCTTTCTTTCTTTCTTTCTTTCTTTCTTTCTCAATCCCTCAAATGTTTCTCGGCTTTTTTCCTTCCCGTTCTTGCTTTTTTCGTATTTGCCTTCTGCCACGCACACATTTCCTTTCTTACTTTTTCTCTTTCATTCTGCCTTCCTTTCATTCTCATTCTTCTTCCGCCTCTCTTTCTAACCTTATCCACCATTATTTTCATGTTTCTTTCTACTTATAATTTCATCAATGGCATTTTATTTGATTTTTATCCTTTTCTTTTTCTCCTTCCTTCATATTTAATACTTCCCCTTCTTCGTTTTTACGCTTGTTTTCCCTGTCAGCTAAAACGTTTCCACTCGGGACTTGTTTTCTGTACACAAGACTGCCATGTGTCTTTTTTATGCAAATACGCCAGCATCAAATCCGATGTACACCTGGATGCAGATGTTCTACACATCGCATAGATGCTCGACTTAAAACCTAGAAAACTACACGATCGAAGCAAAAATATTTCATCGTTTCATTCGAGGGTGATTTTATCGTTAAACAGAAGAAAATCAATACTTAAAGTAACCAATACATTTAAGAAAGGCAAAATTTTTAGTTAACTTCTTGAATAATATATACATACGTCATGGTGTTCTTTTACTGAAAGACGTTGCCCAACTGACCCTAGTATACTGCGCAGTCGACAAAAATCAAAATCGAAATTAAAAATATAATATGGCGACAGCTTACCCATCGCACATTGTGAATATATATATATATATATATATATATATATATATATATATATATATATATATATATAAAGAAAGAGGTTGTAGTGGTTCCAACGAGAGAAAAGTATGTATATTAAAAAGAAGAGAAGAGAGGTGCCGTAAACGTTTTTGGTTGTAATGTGGATTTATTTAGAAAAAAATATTATGCTTTGTTTTACATAATGTTACACTACACGGGTTTCTGGTCTCATGACCGTCTTCAGGTAAAAGCGGAGATTTCCACATATTTTTTAAAAATAATTCATTTTTTCTTTTGTTTTTCAATGTTAAATATTCTCGATATGAGACATTTTCTGTGTTTGTAATCCGAATTTCTTTCTTGAATATATATATATATATATATATATATATATATTAGTTTGGTGTAAAAATAATGACGTTATAATGTCGTTTTTTGACGTATTTTTTTACGTCAAACACGACATTATTACGTCATTATTTTTGCACCAAACTAATATATATATATATATATATATATATATATATATATATATGGAACGTTTGAATCTGAGAATAAAACAACACTTACCCCCAAGGATTTTGAATCCGGATGTCAGGAAAATTCACCTAATTATTACTTCTGGCTCTTCAATTGCAGAGCATGTTATAAATAGTAGGAATTGTATCGTTGATTTTAGGGTGGGCCGCTTTTCGATTTTATCGAGGTCCCACTCCTCATATCACCTCAAGGTTCTAGAGTCCTTGTATATCAGATCCGGTGGCCCTTCCCTCTGTAAACAGAGGGAATGCTTATTGGGTCTGAATGTTATCGGACTCTAGCTTTCTTGAAATTCTTATTTTTTTACTCCATTGGTTATCATTAATATCAATTAAATTTACATGTTTATTTTTTATAATAAACTTGATAAGCTGAGACGAAACCGGTTGTTTTTTTAACTTTAAAAATATACATTAAAATGCCATATAAATCATGCTTATTCCTAGCTATCCTTAAATTTTATACTACAATATATACATATATATATATATATATATATATATATATATATATATATATATATATATATATATATATATATATATATATAATAAAAAGGCTTAAACACTAATGTTTAAGCCTTTTCATTACATCCTTACTCTGTCCTAGACATTGAGTTCTACCTGGATTCTATCCTCTTGGAATTATTATTATTATTATTATTATTATTATTATTATATATATATATATATATATATATATATATATATATATATATATATATATATATATGTATGTATGTATATATTTATATAGTTTAGATATATGATTGCACATGTATATGTAAATTAACAATGAATATTACATATATTACCACACACACACACATATATATATATATATATATATATATATATATATATATATATATATATATATATTAATAAAAAAAAAGAACAGTAAGATATATAATCCGGTGTTCTTATAGATATTTTTATTTTTACAAAATAGTGCTCAATGTAAATTTTTATATATATATATATATATATATATATATATATATATATATATATATATATATATATATATATATATATATTAATTAAACTGCACCACATATTTGATTTAAAAGAACTGATCCGACATGCAAATTTTCGGGATAACAACTGAGACATTACGCTGTTTATTGAACTATTTCGTTCATCCGCCACATTGACTGATAAACTCCTACAACAAAAGATTCTTAAAAAAAAGCTCTCACTTAAATTTTCAAAAATTCAACCTTAACTTTGCTCCGCAAGTTTGTATTTTCTATCAATAACACATTTAAAAAAAAATTTTTTGTTGTCTCGGATGCTACCTGAATTTTACTAAAAACAAAATAGTTTCCATGCCTGATGATGACCGTAGGACCCGTCGAAAGTACTTGCATATGTAATGAAAACCTAATGCAGTTTATAATTAAAAAAAAAAAAAAGGATCATAAAATTCATCGAGTGGTTAGTGAGTTAATGCATCTTTAAAATTTATTTAGCGAAGTGGTTTTACCATTTTGCATCATTAATTTTGCTTAATTTACTTTTTTTATGAATGATTAATTGTAATATAAATTAAAGGACGCCATTGATATATATATATATATATATATATATATATATATATATATATATATATATGAAAATATATAGAAAATAGGAAAGAACTAGTTAGGTAAATAATCCAAAGTTCTTTAGTATTTTTGTTATTATTTAAAAAAAAAATAGTGCTCGATACAAAAGTAGAGCATAAATATAATTATTTATTTAAAAATATGATTCCAACACGCTACATAAGAGTTCTCATGTTTCAAAACAAGAGCCGACAACTCCAATATAATTATTTGAATTAAATTGAATTAAGCTCTGTTCCATCTTCGAGCGAAATTTTTTTTTTAATAAATTATTTCTAAAATTTACGTGTTTTAATAGCATATATATATATATATATATATATATATATATATTATTTTATTTGCATAGTACTTATTGCTAACATATACAGTTGTATGTATATGAGTTTGTGACCATGGATTTCATTCTTTTGCAATCCTCAGACAAACCAGACAAATCAGTTTGCCTGATGGCCGCAAAAGCATGACACCCGGAGTCACATATCCATACAACTGATTATATATATATATCAGTCAGTTATATGCCATGCTTGATAGACGCTTAGGTGATAATGTATCTTTCGATACATGACGAAGCAGATTTTTTCCTGCAGTAGGTTGCCATTTCTTTCTGCGGTAGACCAGTTGCCATCCAAGGTTATAGAACCCGGTCTGTCCTGTTATTACCTATAACTGGGTGTAGAAGAGGGTTCATACCTTAACCAAGGGTATTGGCATGTAAATTCCTCAATCCAAGCCACTATCTATTACTCCACCGTGCTTTATATATATATATATATATATATATATATATATATATATATATTAAATGATAATTTTAATTGTTTAAACTTAATAACTCTAAACGATGGATTTGCAGTCTAATGATATATTGACGTTTGTCATGCTCCCAAAGTTTGTAAAATAATTTTTGACGCACCCTGTATATATATATATATATATATATATATATATATATATATATATATATATGTATATGTATATTTAGGCAGCAATCCTTCGTTTATGCAAGTTTCAAGGTACTACAGTTAAGATTTTATTTAATTTTTCTTGTGTTCGAACAAGAACTTTCTTTTATATATATATATATATATATATATATATACCACTCGGGATACAATTTCAGTACGCTTGCTTTTCTCCCTGCGCCTTCTATTACGCTACGCGTTACGCGTTTATTTATATGTTTATTTATTTAAATTTAAAAGCTTTCCATGTTAAATTTTTACTTTTATTTTATTTTCTTTGTACGGTTATCGAACTCTTATTAATACTATTGTTTCCTGGTCTAATTCAACTCTGTTTAAGTTTGTTATTCAATGCAACAGACATTTTGTGTCGATTGATTTTATAGATTGATTCTTCCATATTAGGACTAATCTTTCTTAAATAAGGAGCATATTCGTCAGAAATTGTCCATTTCGGAAGAAATATAGTCCAACCTTTTGGCTTCCTTAAGTCACCATCAGCTCAAGTAGGGACAACTGGTGAGTTTAGTAGAACTGGTGAGTATAGTGTCGAAAACAAACAATGTTATGATATTGGCAAGGTGAGAAGTCTGTGTATTTGTTTCTTTATTTTTATTTTTTTAATGTTTTAATATTTCCTACACGCACAGTAGGAAGAGGTTACAGTTGTTCCAACGAGAGAAAAGTTTATATTGTATATTTTAAAAAGAAGATAAATGTGGATTTTTTTTTATTTTACAATATATATTATGCTCTATTTTCCATAATTATGCTACACAGGTTTCTGGTTTCACGACCTTCTTCAGGCAATGTGTAGATATTTCCACATATTATAAAAATGAATTTGTTGCGTGTTAGTGATTCAAATGTCAAATACATTGATACATACATAAATATTTTAAAACATTTTTTTGTTTATACGTTCTTTTTTTATAGATACAAATAAATAAGTAGATCTTCTGTTTATAATAAACAGTATTAACGACATTTACCGGCCTGAATGTCCGAGAAATTTTTCATAGAAAATATGCGTCCTCCGATTTAATATTTTTGTTTAGATTTGGATACGCATCGACCAGATATGAATGTACGAGAGAAAATCATGGAGAATTGTATTTTAAAAACAGTAAAATCGACTTTGCTTACGGAAATGCTTCTCTGTGGTTAAATCGGGTATGAATTTTTTGTGTGATAGTGATTCAAAGGTCAAATTCAAATATATATATATATATATATATATATATATATATATATATATATATGAAAATTTCTCAGAGTTACCCTGTAGAAAAGACAATATTTATAAATATAAATGACAATAGGAAAACTAGTTATTGCTGACGCGTTTCGTCCAATGTGGACTTTCTTAAAGCAAAAAACGAAATGAAATTAATTAAAGAAAGTAACTAATAATAACAAAAAACAGAATGTTCTTAGCAACTGGAGGAATGTAGAGAAGGTTATTTTCATATTGTTAACTGAAAATAATATTTCGTTCTTTGCTTTGAGGAAGTCCACATTGGACGAAACGCGTCAACAATAACTACAGTTTTCCTATTGTCATTTATATATATATATATATATATATATATATATATATATATATATATATATATATATATTCTTTAAAGCACCCACACATACAAGCTTACAGCGTGTATTTACTTATATATCTCCTGTCCAGTCGAATCTATATATTCCAGTCGAATACATTACATTCACTTACGTGCTAATACCCACTGTGAAAGATGTTAATCCTCTTCTTCCTCCAGCTATGGGTAAATAGCATGACAGACCGGGTTCTATAGCTTTGGATGGCAACTGTTGTAGGAGAAGGACAGCTCTGAATTCACAACCTGCAGAGGGTCATTTGGGGAACTTGTGGCACGTAGTGCACATGGTCTCTGTATTCGGCCCTTCAAAACGTGTGGTTACTTCTGCACAAAGCCTCCACCACTATAATCAAATCATGTGTGCTGGTGTCTGGCAGTTGGTTCCTAGGAACTGAGTTGCTTGACCCTCATACGTCGAATACGACGAGAGAGTCCACAATATAGACAAACTGTAAAGGTTTTTTGTGACACGTTTCAGACGTTAGGATTTAATCGACTAGGCCTTGCTGATGTTGCTACGTCTATCTACACGTATCACGCGAAACGAGAGACATATGTAGTTTCAAAATTTGTCAAAGAATATTTTTAAGGGATTATTTTTTTCGAAACAACTAGCCAAATCTTGAAGAAGGAATTTACTCTATCAAATGTAGGAAGTGTCAGAAAGAATACACTGGAGAAACCTCAAGAAGTTTAAACAAGAGACTATATGAAAAGAGACATTTTAAATAACAACGGACAAAACGCGTTGGTCGTTCACCGTAACAAAACATATTTAATATTTTGGATCAGGCCGACACCGTGAACAAATTAAAAACATTCTGGGCCGCATACGCAATCCTGAAGTTTTTGATTCCCATTAATCATCATACAATTGTATTCGGATTCCGACATCTTGAATACTACTGATAGAAACAATTAAAGGGACACAACTCTCTAGCTTTCAATAGCTCGTGTTCAAATGAAGAAAATACTGCTCTCAAATTACAGTGTTTCAAAATACAATTTTGCGTTTTTTTCAACTTCACTCTTAGAGGTCGTAATCCAACATATCATATCATTTTGGAATCAAGCCGACTCCGTAAGCAAATTAAAAATATTCCGGATCGGATCCGGACTCACAATTATGGATTCTCAAGATTTCATCACTGCAATTGTTTTCGGCCATTTTTTTACCTGATTTTTTTGTGACAAATTTTTTGTACGATAACAATTTTTATAACTTGGAAATAAATTTGGAAATAATCGAAATTAATTGCGAAATCCAGCGAAATTCATATTCACTCATGTACGGAAAGTAAGGACCTACGTACATCAATTTTTTTTTAAATTAAGTGGCAGGATAATAATTATCGATGAACTTTTAAAAGGTATTAATGCAGTACTTAAATGCAAGGATCAACTTTGAGTTCTTCTGTTGTTTATTGTAGCCTATCGCATCTAGTGCTCTCTGACTACTGTGATGCAGACCCCATCAAAAGATCTCTGCAGTTGTCATACACGCTTAGGCGAGCATGTATCTCTCGATACGAGAGATGAGGCAAATTTTTTCCCGTAGTAGGTTGCCATTTCTTTCTGCGGTAGACCATAGCTGATTTAATTTAAGCTCTATTTATGTATAGAGCACTGTTTTTTTTTAAGTAAAGACATAAATACTGAAGAAATTTGGATCATTAATCTAATTAATTTCCTATTACATCAACACACACACACACACAGAGTCAGTTAGGCTATCATGTATCTTTAGATACATGACTGACGAGGCAACTCTGACGAGGCAGCCATATCTTTCTGCGGTAGGCCAGTTGCCATCCTAGGCTATAGAACCTGGTCTGTGCTATTTACCCTTAGCGTGGGGCCGAGAAGAGGATTCATACATATCTCAAGGGTATAAACACGAAAGTGAATGTAATAGATTCGACTGGAATTCGAACTTGGTTCTCCGATTCCTCAATCAGTGCCTCCTAGTCAGTTAGTTGCCATGCATGATACATGCTTAGGCGATCATGTATCTTTCGATACATAACTGACGAGGCAGATTTTTTTCAGCAGTAGGTTGCCATTTCTTTCTGCGGTAGACCAGTTATTTATTCATAGGTGATTTAATTTAAGCTCTACTTCTGTATCGAGCATTTTTTTTCTTTAAATAAAAGCATAAATAGTGAAGAAATTTGGATTATTCATCTAATTAATTTTCTATTACATCAACACACACACACACACACACACACAGACAGAGTCAGTTAGGCGATCATGTATCTTTAGGTACATGACTGAGGAGGCAGATTTCTGACGAGGTATCCATTTCTTCCTGCGGTAGACCAGTTGCTATCCTAAGCTATAGAACACGGTCGGTGCTATTTACCCACAGCGTGGGGCGAGAAGAGGATTCATACCTTTTCCCAAGGGTATTAGCACGTCAGTGAATGTAATGGAATCGACTGGAATATCGAACTCGGCTCTCCGATTCCTCAATCCGTGCCTCCTAGTCAGTTATGTGCCATACGCTTAGGCGATCAAGTATCTTTGATGTATCGTGATACATGCTTAGACGAGGCAGATTTTTTCCTGCAGGAGGTTGCCATTTCTTTCTGCGGCAGACCAGTTCCATCCAAGGCTATAGAACCTCGTCTTGTCCTGCTATTTACCCATAGCTGGAGTGAGGGAGAAGAAGAGGATTCATAACTTTCCCAAGGGTATTAACACGTAAGTGAATGTAATGGATTCGACTGGAATTCGAACTCGGCTCTCTGATTCCTCAATCCCAGCCGCTATTCACTGCGTTTCTCTTAAATGGCGCCCGATAGGATGGCTTATAAGCTAGTATATATATATATATATATATATATATATATATATATATATATATATATATATATATATATATATATATATATATATATATATATATATATATATATATATATATATATATATATTATCGGAAGTGTATGTTTAAGGTTGCATTTTTCTGAGTTTGTGTTCATTGTTCTCATAAACTAAGTCAAGATTTAAAATAAGTGTAGTTATTTATACAGACGTTTATCGATATGTAATAATCAAGTGGCAAGAACATTTTTATTTTTCCATGACGGGCAAATGCGACAAATGAAAAACCAAATAAATTATCCAATACCATTAATGGAAGACAAGACATTTTGACCACGTATTTTAGCGTATCTTTCTTTTTCTTCAGCTTTGTCTACCTATCCTAAATTATAGGATGAACATTAATGTTTTTAAGGGGATTTTTTTCAACGTTTGCTGTGTTCTAAATATCAAAGAACTAAAGCTGTTTCAGATTCTTTTTTCTCTACTTACATCTATTTTCGCGCGGGAAAATCTGTGTCTATAATAACGATTGGAAATGGTGGACAGTTTAAAATTATAAGCTAGCAGACCATATACAAGTGTCTTTGTTATACTTGCTATAAAGCTGTAAGCCTTCGTAATACGTGCTATAAAAGTTACTATGTACACATATATTTTGTGGAACTTCAACGCGAGTCTGAGTACGACCACTGCCATAAGCTGATGACACCTCTGGTGATTTATTAGTCCGGAGAGTATTCTGCGGATTTTACAAGTAAGCTAAGCCTTTGCTGCACAGGTATCACGGTGCCGTAACATTTAATATTCAACTCTCTGACCAGCACACTTTAATTGTGATATTATAAATCATATTATATTAGGTTGGTGATAATGTCGTTTTTTGACGTTCAACTTTATGTGAGAAAATGGCATTATTTTTGCACCAACCTAATAATTTATGCCTAGCTAAATCCACGTCTTACGGACAGTCGTCTTAATAAGGATTGAAAAAAAAAAATCAGCCGACGATGTCATTTTATTTATGGTAAGTAGACTTTTGGCGATTGCTTTACTCGGTTTCCATTGTTCGAGTCCGTTAGTCAAAAAAATATTGCTTTTATTGTGGTCGGCACCGATTCTCTGGAATCAAAGTGTAGTATCTGCCCTCGAGTGGATAAACTTCATTTCGTCTTTCAGTTGCACCTTTGCCCACGCAACTGAAAATATTAAATGTTGGTCGACGTCGGCTAACAGCTTCCTGCGGGAATACCTCCCTCATTGTACTAAAATCCTAGGTACGTTAGTAATACGAGCAACTCTGATGGTTGTGGGATCTGGGCTATTTTTTGGACCCTAAGGGTGTACGCCTGGTCTCCTTACATTAAAGTGACCTTCTCGCCAGCGTGGGACGGCAAGAAATCATTTGGCTAAGATCAAAGTGTAATATCTGTTCTTCTCAACTTTATCTGATACTCTCTGTCCACTTCTATCTTGCCTTCTTTCATTTTCGTGCTGAAACTAAATAGTGTATTTTCCCTTCTTTCCACGCGTTCAAAACAGTATAGACCATTATTTATGTATTGACAGGACGTAACGGTCGTGTGAACTAACAGTGGTGGGGGGACAACCACAATTGTAATAAAGTAATTTTGTTTAGATGCGAAGGAAAAATAAGGAGTAAATAACAATATATATTAGGTTGGTGCAAAAATAATGACGTAATAATGTCGTTTTTTGACGTTATTTTTTAACGTCAAAAAACGACATTATTACGTCATTATTTTTGCACCAACCTAATAATAATATATTTTCTTCTCCAACTATATTTCGCTAATTTTACATCTTTACCCAGCTACGAATCCAGGGTAGATTCAGCTCTCGCGCCTTGGATGAGAGCCAGTTGTAGGAGAAATAAATCAATGGCGGGAACGGTCTTTCTTTTTAATTAAATGTATTGTCCCTAAACTTTGAAATTCATTTCCATGACATTTAAACTTTTAGTAGGTCTGTAAACCATTCCGAGGTATTTAAACTTGAGGATGTTTGTAAACCATCACTCTCTAGTCAGTTCCTTCGTAAAGTGCGGCTAATTCGATGTGAGTTGTGGTGCAATGAGAAATCTGAGATCTGAGTTCAAATTCCAGTCGGCTAAGGGTTAGGGTTAAAAAGTCCATTGGAAAGGTATTAATACGGCTATGGGTTGAATAGCTTCACAGACTGGGTCCTATCGCTTTGGGTGTCAACCAGTCTGCCGCAGAAATGAATAGCAAGACAGATTGGGTCCTATCAACTTGCTAGGCAACCAGTCTACCGCAGATAGGAATAGCTGCACAGACTGGGTCCTATCGCCTTGGTAGGCAACCAGTCTACCGCAGATAGGAATAGCTGCACAGACTGGGTCCTATCGCCTTGGTTGGCAACCAGTCTACCGCAGAAATGAATAGCAAGACAGATTGGGTCCTATCAACTTGCTAGGCAACCAGTCTACCGCAGATAGGAATAGCTGCACAGACTGGGTCCTATCGCCTTGGTTGGCAACCGGTCTACCGCAGAAATGAATAGCAAGACAGATTGGATCCTATCACCTTGGTTGGCAACCCTTCTACCGCAGAAAGGAATAGCTTCACAGACTGGGTCCTATTGCCTTGGTTGGTAACCAGTATACCGCAGAAAGGAATAGCTTCACAGACTGGGTCCTATGGCCTTGTTTGGCAATCAGTCTGCCGCAAGAAGAAACGTCAAACTTCTGCAGGAAATTATTCTGCCTTGAATAGAAATAGATATGATCACCCAATCGTCTATCACGTCTGGCACTTAACACGTTTGTAGTTGGGTTTTTGAACGACGTGCTTATTCGTCTGTGTCTGAATAATAATAATAATTATAATTATTATTATTATTATTATTATTATTATTATTATTATTATTATTTTTATTATTATATTATGCGTTAATTATATCTCGGAACACAAAGAGAATTCATATTTCATTTCAGAATTTTATTAACCAAAACGAAAAGCCATAACTTTACAGTGTATGACCAGTTGCATGTATTCTTATCGTTATATCAAATTAATGTTCATTTGTTGAAACTACGTTGTCTTTTCTACTGAATTTTATTATTTCTATGAAAATCGTTTGATTATTCGAAACAGCCAAATTACGCGCAGCCCCGCAAGAATATTTTATGTTATTGTATCGAATCCCGTCACTCCGAATTTTGGCATTCCAAGCTCTTATTGTACAACTTTCTTTAGACGATTTTATTTAATGTTGAAAGCAACTTCAATAATTGCGAATAAATGTATTTTTAAAATATTTCTACTTTCGCAAACTCTTCATGAAACTAAATATAAACGGTAAACACAACAAGGTTGACCCAACGGGTCACCAGTGGTCAAGTATTATTTAAAACTATATTAATTCAGAGTTATGATTCTTCTTGATTGGTTTCCACATCAAGGCTAATGCCTTGATGTGGAAACCATTCTAGAAGTCCAAAATTTACTAGTATTTTGGATGGTCAAGATTCAGTTATCCTTTGCCTAGACTGGCTTACAAACAAGGTGCTAGATCCTAAAGCAAACTAAGAAACTTCGAACCTGTTTAGTATGTGTGCCCGTAGTGTGTAAATCCCTCCCTCGAGGGTTTGTAATACATCTCTCAGTTGCGTCTCTGTCTTTGGGCAGAGTGCACTCAGGGGCGACTCCGTCAAAGGACAGAGTCGCAACTGAGGAAACTTATACTGAGAGGTGCCTAGCACTGCGGAACAGCTGCCCTAGGCCTCGCCCTTTCATTGCATCAGAGAGAGAAGGATCGGTGCTCGCACCGAGACCAGCGCAACCGACGGTTGCGGAGGCTGTCAAGTTTTGTTCCTTGCCCGGGTGTACGCTCTCGGGTGCCCTCCTTAAAAAACGACCCCGTGTCACAACTTGTCGTAATGGGGAGACAGAGTAACTACCTAGTATGGGTTGCCGTTTAGGAATACCACGTGCTGCAAGCTTGGATGTGGGACGGGAGTAAGGCTCGTGATTGTTAATCAGAGAGCTGAGTTCAAATTCTACTTGGGTTCGTCATACAAATAGTCTTGAATATAAATCCACCTCTTCTTCTCCAGTTATGGGTTAAATAGTAAGACATGTATTACTAAATCATTATTATCTCCCAAAAATATTCTTACAATCAAAATACCGATTCTCGTAAGACCATCGTCGAACCCGGTCAGTGCCTAGATGAATGTTCGTTTGAGAATACCAAGTATTGTAAGCTTGGATGTGCGGTGGTGTAATGGATAACGGCTCGGAATTAAAAATCTGTGAGCCGTGTTACAAATCAAATCGGATTCGTTATATTCACTGCCGCGCAAATAACCTTGGGGAAAGGTATGAATCTAGATATCCACGCCCCCTCAGCTATAAGTTACTTAGTAAGACTGGTATCACTAAACCTTGTTCCGCCATCCATTTACTCGATCTCGTTAGGTAGGTCATGTGTTGTTTGTTTTCTGTCCGCCTTGCCTTCAATATGTCCTGCGAGTATCAAATTTTCCAAGACCTCTTTCCTCATTATGTGCCCTCGAAATTTAAAAAAAAATAAATTAACCTTAGTCATTATCCGATGCGCATAAAATTATTCTGTCAGTTTTTGTGGAATTAAAACGAAAGTTCTGTTGTAAAAAATTTTATCTCAGAAATATATAAAAATTCTTACAACCTAAAAATATTTTCTAGCTTTAAATAACCTGAAAAGTGTTGGTAATCCGTAAAAAACAAATCGGTCATGGAATCATAGATTTTAAACTGCCCGGCCACCTTGAAGCGGTGTAATTGTTTGCAAGCTTGAATCGATAGAACATGTACGACTGAATAGTGAGTTCGATCCTCACTGGGTGCCCCATAATTTCGGTCCTGTGCCACATCTAAGCTACTCTTGTAAAATCACTAGAGTTTAAACTACCCTGTTTGTTTGTTTTTTTTTTTTCAACCCATGGCTGAAAGAAGATGAACTCATGCCTTTTGCATGTGTAATTTGTCCTTGTTATCGAGATGCTGCCCTACACAATCCAGTGTTGCGCACAGAACCTTGCCTGGGGTTTTAAGGTTTCAAGTTCGTTAAGTAAACATGAATCTTCAAGATTGGGACAAACTAGATGTTTCATAATTTTTGATTGCCCTCATTGGCAGTTTGGATCAACATCGGTGACATATCCCCATTCCTAAAGGTTGGCTCTGCAGCGACCAACAGCTGTTGGGAGGCGATTTAGGCAGGACCAGAAGGGTCGGGCACAACTCAAGCCAGGGTAAGAGAGAGAGCCTGTGTTTCACGTTGGTTGCACTACAGGGAGATACGCTGACTAGAAGCTCTGTTGTTCGGTAGTTCTGCTCTGTGTAAAAATGCTGTGTCGTAACTTGAGCCTGATTGTCATTGATTCCTAGGCGTGGAGTGAATGACAAAGGTCAATTTCCGGCTTCAAATTATTGAGAGGGCAGTGGACTGTCCTTCTTATGTAAGGGGGAGCAGTGCCATTAAGCAAGTAGAGGTCATCTTCATGGTTGGCTTGAGACAACCTGTGATCGATCTGCAAGAGGTGTTCAAGTAGATTTTCTTTGCGTGTAATGATCTGCTCCACACTGGTGGAATAGCAAAGATCTCCGGATTGTGATGTGAGCGAAGTTGACTCTGTTAGAATTTGAACTCGGTTCCACTTTTCCACTTTCCAGGCTGATAACCGTTGCAATGCCTGCACATCAGTAACGATTTTTATAAAGAGAGATAAAAAAAAAAGAATGTTTTAGTTATTTCTTTAATGAAGCTTTTGGCTGAAGGCAATTGTTTTTTCCCCTTTCATCAGACATTTCCAATTTCCTAACGAGATTTTTTGCGTGGGGGGTGTTTATCTTTATTTATTTTTTTTTATTTATATTGATTTTGCCGGAGTTGACATCACCAATTTGGAAATCTTCCCATTATTTTCTTTTAATGATAGTAGCGGAGGTATGCAGTGATCATGTTCAATCAGAGACTTAAATCATTGAATCGAATTCAAATATCGCCATGACATTAGTAGTATTAGGATAGGCATGAAACCAACTTTCCCCGTAATTCTCACTCTCTATCTATTATTATACTGTCTTTCTATTTCTACTTTTATATCTATTTATAGTAAAATTACACACTGGTGGAGTCATGGATAGCGGCTCGGATTGAGGATTCGGAGAGCCGAGTTCGAATTCCAGCCGAATTCATTACATTCACTTACGTGCTAATACCCTTGGGAAAGGTATGAATCCTATGGATAAATAGCAGGACAGGCCGGGTTCTATATTCTTGGATGGCAACGAAAGAAATGGCAACCTACTGTGGGAAAAATCCGTTTTGTCAGTCATGTATCGAAAGATACTTGATCGCCTAAGCGTATGTCACGTATGGCACATAACTGACTAGGAGGCCCGGATTGAGGAATCGGAGAGCCGAGTTCGAATTCCAGTCAAATCAATTACATTTACTTACGTAATAATACTCTTGGGAAAGGCATGACTCCCCTTCTTCTCGACCCCCCAGTTATGGATAAATAGTAAGACAGACCTTGGATAGAAACTGGTCTACCGCACAAAGAAATGACAACCTACTGTTGGAAAAAATCTACTTGGTCAGTCATGTATTGAAAGATAAATGATCGCCTAACCGTGTATCACGCAAAGCACATAACTGACTAGGAGGCACGGATTGAGGAATCGGAGAGCCGAGTTCGAATTTCACTCAAATCAATTGCATTTACTTACGTGCTAATATCCTTGGGAAAGGTGCGAATCCTCTTCTTCTCCCTCACTCCAGCTATGGGTAAATAGCAGAAAAAAAGCAGCTTCTATAGCCTTGGATGGCAACTAGTCTACCGTAGAAAGAAATGGCAACCTACTGCGGGAAAAATCTGCCTCGTCAGTCATTTATCGAAAGATACATGATCACCTAAACGTGTATCTCAAAGGACATAACTGACTAGGAGGCACGGATTGAGGAATCGGAGAGCCGAGTTCGAATTCCAGTCGAATCCATTACATTCACTTACGTGCTGATACCCTTGGGAAAGGTATGAATACTCTTCTTCTTCCTTCTGCTATGGGTAAATAACAGAATAGACTGGGTTCTATAGCCTTGGATGGCAACTGGTTTGCCGCAGAAAGAAATGGCAACCTACGTATTAAATTACTTAGAATACATTTTATAGTAAAATTAGCAACAGTAGATATGTATAATAAAATTAGCAACAATACATATAATAAAATTAGCAACAATAGATATTGATAATAAAATTAGCAACAATACATATTTATAGTAAAATTACCAACAATAATTTTCATTTGTACTTGAAGACATACATTTGTGCTCAAAATATTTAGATTTCGGCGTAGAAGTGGTGAAAAGCAAACGCAACCAAAAAACAAAGGTTCATTATCCTAAAATCTACCCATTCTCTTTCATTCCCAGGTCCATGTTACTTCTAAAGTCTACTTCATCTTTAGAAATCCAACGTTTCTGCTTAAAGTCCGATATTTTATTTACTGTTTATTTTTTGTAACGTGAAAATACCGTGCCCTCTAAACGAAAAGTAAACACTATAAAAGTATAAAAAATACATTTTACTAGAAAAAATACCAATGTTATCTACTTACCCTAAAATTAGGAACAAGACATTTTATGATAAAATTACCGACAATACATTTTATAGCACAACTAGCAGCATGGCCCGGCGTTGCCCGTCCTTGATTCAAAAATCGTACAACACATACAGCAATAACTATCACTTGACTTAAAATATTTTTGCCCTTCCTTGCCTTTAAAGGAGTGCCCTTTGCCGTGCTGATGTTGCTACATGCCTTACTTCTTGCCTATCTCACACTGCAAATTTTTTCTAAGCTCTATACTAAACATTAAATCTGTTGTGAATAAAAAGAACTAAACAAAATGAACACAAAACGATCAGCTTCAAAAAAGGACTCGTAACTGGAAAAACCGAATGAAAAAAGAATGTTAACAACAAATACTTTCTCACACCCAACCCAGTTCTGCGGAATCAGAATCAACGTTGAGTTTAAGCAAGCGAATGAGCCAATTAGAGTAAACTCCCATGCAGATTTAAATTTTTCCCACTTGTGACGAATGCGGCTATCGATTTTTTTTTTTGCATGCTAGCATGCTAGTTAACATTCGTGTCAGTTAGCTGTTGGCTCCCACGCTGGCCAATAGAATCGCCCTGTCTATTCGTGGCAGCCAGCTATTGGCTCTCACTCTGGCCAGGACAATATGGCCGCAAACTATATGAAAACTGCCGTAGAGGTATGAAAAAATCGATTATTTCCACTATCGATGGGAGTTGGGAAATGCAAAGTCGGTTTTGGCCTTCCCGCTAACTTGGAGCATGTGCATGTACATTTTGGTGCAAATCCGTCGAAAATTGCGGCCATGCATTCGTTACACACACACACACACACACACACACACACACACACACACACACACACACATCCTGCCTTTTATAGATAGAGATTACTAACAATACATTTTATAGCAAAATGACCAACAATACATTTTATCTTTAAGTGAAGGTGAATTGTGTTCAAAATATATTTATATTAAGCCATAAAAACAGTCTTTAAAATTTTTAGATTTCGATATTAAATAACTCATTTCTATGTCGCTACGCAAAATCAGCCAATCTAAACAAACGATAGGTTTTAAGGCATTTTATATTTGTTGCTGTTGCAGCTGACCGCATTCCCCTTTTGAGCAAATTTTCTGTGCAGAATTAGGATGCAAGATAATATATTTAGATTCTGTCGGTCATCATTTCTAACGAATCAGAAAATAAATAAATTCTTCTAACCAATTCGAAAATAAATAAATTATGACAGAAATGCTACATTTTTGTCTTCACCTGGTTCCTGGAAAGATACGACATAGCAGAAAGTGTGTCGTCCAATCAGCAAGCAGCTCATCAAAAATACTCTGGGGGCTGATTTGGGCTGATAAAATCAGGATTCCAGTTCATTTGTTATAGTTACAGCTTTGATTAACCTACAAGAACGAAGGGTTTGCTGAAAGGTTGTCAGTCCGACCAAGATGCTCTGCGTAACATTAATAAATCTAACGTTTGTTCTTTTGGTTAGATCTTTGGATGTGGGTCGGCCCGTGAATTTCTCGCTTCCTCACGTCGTTTCTAAATTTACACGAAAATAAATATTAGAACAGCAAGTGGTTTGCGACGTAGTTCGTCTGGAGACGGTCCCCTGAAATAGCGACACAACAGCGAGAGGTTTAACTTGTTTCGTATGTGGGAAAGGTTGTTATATAGGTTGGAAAATAACTCCTCATCGAATAAAGGACGTCGTCTTGTTGCGTTGTGTGCCGTTTCTGGATAGTGCTTTGGCGATCTGCAATTACTCAGGACCCCAACGCTGCATCAACAGATAGAATTAATGACAATTTTTACTCACAGTTTTCTTTCTTTTTTTTTTTTTAATTTTTATTTTTATCCCGCTTCATATGTGGGTGAGGAACATAGTAATCTTTTTTTTTTTTTTTTTTTTTTGCGGAAACACGGAACAAATCGTGAGAGAGGCAAAACAAATATGATTATGGGAGCCAGTTACTCTTTTCTTTGCACATGACATAATCGCTGCTTTGAATGCTCATCATACAGTTATTCTTATTTTAGTCCCCCTTTTCAAACAACGAATATACAAAATAATCTGGGAGAAGCAACGAAACAACGAATATCCGGGTTATTGACTTCTCTTCCTCAGGGTTGTTTTACAGCGATTCTTTTTCAATGCAACAAATGTTTTGATTTAGTCTTACGAAGAATTATTTCTACTTTGGCTAAGGCAGAAATTTTTAGCCCCAAACGAAATTTTTCCACAGAAAATTTTATTTTTTATTTTTATTGAATTATTTTACTTTTTTTTTTAAGCATTCACCCCATCAAGTCGAGGTACCACTATCACGCAAGGGGTTACAGAGAATGGGAGCCAGAGTAAAGAGACGTGATAGAGGAAGGAATGAAGAGAAGGACGGGGAATAGAACAAGTCATCTGAAGATGTCGCTTAACATTGCATTTGAATAGATGAAGATTATAGCAAACAGGGAAGCAAGTAAGAGGAAGGGAGTTCCACAGACATGAAGTGCGAGACATGAAGCTATTGGAGTAGAAGGAACGGCTACATTTAACCGTTTCGACAGTAAAAGGGTAGGAATGAGATGGCAACCTAATAGTGATGAAGGTTTCAGCCACATTTTTTAAAGGGCCGAATACAGTGACCTGGTGCGCTACAAGTTCCCCAAACGACCCTTGTTGTCCTTCTCCTAGACCAGTTGTCATCCAAGACTATAGAACCCAGTCTGTCCTGCTATTTACCCATAGCTGGAGGGAGAAGAGGATTCACAACTTTCCCAAGGGTATTAGCACATAAGTGAATGTAATGGATTCGACTAGAATTCGAACTCCGCTCTCCGATTCCTCAATCCTAGCCACTATCCATTACTCCACCGTGTCTCCCAAGTGAAATGGTGGGACTGAGATGCCAACCTAATAGCACGTTTAAATTCATGCAGTTTGGGAAAGTAGCTCGTCGGAGCAGTTACCGTGAAATTATTTGTAGAAAAGACAGGAAGAAGCGACGGAAAGTCCATGAGAAAGTGACTGTAGACGAGATGCCAGATCAGGACCAATCACATTGCATACCCGTCTCTGGATTTTGTCGAGTACCTTAAGACGAACAGCTCCAAACCATATATGGCATCAATATTCCATGCAAAGGCGAATGGTTGATTTATAGACTAGAAGAATTGACTCGGGCGAGAAAAACCTTCTGGCGCGACACAGAAAACCAACTTTCCTTGCAGTAGATGAAGCTATTAATTCAATGTATTTGTTCCATCTTGTTTAATTCCCATCTATGAGAGTAGACATTTCTCATGTATAAAGAAACAGTAAAATTATTCGCTTTACCTTTTGAACACACCCGTCTTTATAACTTTCAGAATCCTTCTTCTTCTACGATATGCCGTGTCCTTTCCTAGACACGGGTGATCATGGCTCTCTACTACTTCCTATCCTTTGTAGCTCTTAACAACCTATGTTTTATTTCTATCCTTTCCTTTCCCTATTTTACTATGCCTCTCCACAAGCAGGTTAGCTAAGTTACACGCTGTATCTTTTTTTCCGACCTAACTACAATATGGCTTGCGTGCGTCAAATTTTCCAAGCCTTCTGTTCACATTATGTGAGCTTACGGTGAGCTGAACACTAGTATATAGAAACACCAGTTCCCATACGATCACCGACGTTTAGCAACGTCGAGACTGGTCAGTACTTACATGAGTACCGCTTGAGAATACCAAAGCGCTGTAAGCTTGGGTGTGCGTGTGGTGTAAGGGATAATGGCTCGGAATTGTTAATTGTCGAGCCGAGTTTCATTTCCAGTTGAGTTCATTATATTCCCTTGCGCGCATAAATGCTTAAATCCACCAGTTCTCTCTCCATCTGTGGGTTAATTAATAAGACCTGTATCATTAAATTATTGTTATCTCAAAAAGAAAATTCTTGCAACATAAAAATATTTTCTGGGAAAGGTTGACAAGCCGTAAAAAAAAAAAACGAACCAATCCTCATGTTTTGCAGAAGATGTCAACTTGATTGTAAGTATATCTTCTTTTTTTGGTTTCGTTCTCCTTAAAACGTCCTCGTTGCTCACATGCTCTGTTCATGGCATTCACGGTGTTCATCTCCGTTGCCTCAAGTTGCTTCAACTGAGAGGAAATCTTCCTGTATTCATTATAATATACTAAGTCTGTCTGAAGAGTAACGAACCTGGCGTCACAAACAACATTTTTTGAATTCCAAACAACAAACTACATAGCTTCCCCTTCAGAGTAATCCTCATCCAGTCTAATGCACGTTTCCACCCTCCTCTGCCGCGCTTCTATGCACAGCTGGAAGGATTCTTCTTGGACGCATCTCAGCTCCGTCATTACATCCCTCTTGATGTCCTCTGCGCCTTCCAAACGGGTCGCCTTGACGATGCCCTTGAGCTTGGGGAAAAGAAAAAAGTGTCAAAAAGCAAGATTAGATAAATAGGCAAGTTGTTCCAGTACGGCGATGTTCTTCTCGGTCAGGAACTGCCGGATGCTCAGGGCATTGTGAGCAGGTTCATTGCCGCGCTGAAGCAACCACGATTTGTCTCAGGGTCGTCGCAGAATACTAATTACGGGTGTTACTTATATATACGAATTATCTCCGGTATCAGAAATATATGGTATCAGATTTTTTTTAAAGTATATATATATATATATATATATATATATATATATATATACATATATATATATATACGAGTTATCTCCGGTGTCAGAAACAATTTATTTCAGTTCTAAACAACAAACTACATGGTTTCTCCTCCAAGTGAATCCCCTCGAGTCTAATGCATTTGTCCGTCATTCACTGTCACGCTTCTATGCACAGCTGGAAGGAATATTTTTGGATGCTCCTCAGCTCCGTCGTTACGGCTTTCGTGATGGCCTCCAGGACTAGAAAATGGGTCGCCTCGATGATCCCCTTGAGCTTGAGGAAAAGAAAAAAGTGTCAAAGAGCAAGATTAGATGAACAGTGAAGTTGTTCCAGTACGGCGATGTTCTTCTCGGCTAGGAACTGCCGGATGCTTAGGATATTGTGAGCAGGTTCATATCGTGTTGAAGCCGCCACAAATTGTCTCAGGATCGCCGCAGTATATTTTTCTAGAATTACGAATTGATTAAGGGAGTTATTTATATATACGAGTAATCTCCGGCGTCAGAAATAATTTATTTCAATTCTAAGCAACAAACTACATGATTTCTCCTTCAAATGAATTATCCCTCACGTCTAATGCGCTTTTTGTGGACTGCTGGAAGGATTCTTCTTAGATACTCCTCAGCTCCGTCGTTACAGCTCTCTCGATGGCCTCCAGGCCTAAAAAAACGGATCCTTTGATGATCTCCTTAAGATTGGGGAAAAGAAAAAAGTGACTCGGTGCAAGATGAGGTGAATAGGGAGGTTGTTCCAGTACGGCGATGTTCTTCTCGGCCAGGAAATGCTTAGGGCGTTGGGAGAAGGTGCAGTGTAATAGTGGAGAGGAGATGATTTGACATGCCACAGCTATCTGAAAAAATGCAATGGTTGCAGAAAACTCAGATTACAGTTATATACTCGCAAGATATCATGTTAATGACAACACAATCCACTTATCAGTCTTTCGGCCATAATTCACACAGCAAAACAAAGACTTGTTACTTTTCAGAGAGAAAGCGTATATATATATATATATATATATATATATATATAATTACATGAATCATTCATACAAAAAAACAAATATAAAGGTTAATGATTTAAATGGCGAGAATACATCGTCGCAAACAATTTTAATAAGGTATCTTATTAAAATTGTTTGCGAAGAAGTATTCTCGCCATTTAAATCATTAATCTCTATATTTGATTTTTGTATGAACGATTCATGTAATTATAAATTAAACTGCACCTATAATTGAAATATATATATATATATATATATATATATATATATATATATATATTCATTCATTCAATTCCAAACAATAAATTACATGGTTTCTCCTTCAAATGAACACCATCGAGTCTATTGCACTTTTCCTGCACTGCTGGATGCCCCGAAGCGCCGTCGTTACGGCCCTCTTGACGCCCTCTGCGCCTTCAAAACGGGTCGCCTTGATGATCCCCTTGAGCTACCGGAAAAGAAAAAAAAAATCACACGGAGCAAGAGCAGTTGAATAGAGAGTTTGTTCCAGTACGGCGATGTTCTTCTCGGACAGGAACTGTCGGATGTTCTTGGCTTTTTTAAGTAGGTACATTGTCGTTCTGAAGCAGCCACGATCTGTCCTGTCACAAAAGCATGTGAAAAAATGCAATGATTGCAGAAAGATAATATTACAGTTATATACTCCCAAGCTATCATGTTAGATAAAAACAGAATCCGCTTATCCCTCTGTTATATTCCGTGCTAAGGGAATAAATACTTAACAGTAGGTGGATAATAGAAGACAGGTTTATTGTACACAACCAGTACAGTATGAAATACAGTACAGTTGTACACACAGGTCAATCTCGAAGTGAGTGCCACTGACTGAAAGGTCGGACGTGCTTGCGTCCTCTCGCTCGTCCTCCTAAGTCTCTCGTAGACGGTCGATTTTATAGGTACTTACTACCTGTAGTGTAATCATTCATGGGGGTGTCTGGTTATTCTATTACATCACCCTCTTTCGATCATAGCTCACACAAGCACACCATTACTTTACAGATAAATCTTGTATCTTACATGGCAGTTCGCCACTCTTTTACTCGATCAGTTCGTCATTTGACGTAATTTTCCCTTTCCTTAATGCTTTGCTTAGCTGTTGAAAGACGCAATTCGCTTTGCTAATGCGACTTCGGATTTCGGTGTCACAGATTTTCAGATATTTAAATTTCTGTACTTCGCTGGTTCGTAGCTCGCATCTCAGTCTATTTCTCTTGCCAACAGCCATACATTCTTGTCTTTTTATTATTAATGGATATTGTCTTTTTTTTTCCCGCTTCTCTTGCATTTTTATATCTGTGCATGCCATCATGTTCAGATTGTGTCCACCAATAATAAATTCCGCGAGGAGATCTAATTCTCTTGAGTAATTATTTTTAAGCAATTAACCGATTCTTTTTAATATGGCGTTATTTCTTATTACCCTAAGTGATGTATGTAGTTGACGCCATTTTTTTTTAAAACGGGGAAATTCATTTCAACTGGGCCAGAGATCGAACTACCAGGAATCGAACCTGTAGTCTCTTTTTTTTTCATCTAAGAAACCACTCTAATCCAAATGTGCCTTACCAATTAGGGAAACAATACCATTAATGAAAATTCAGCTTAAACTAACCCCGAGCAAGGCGATAAAGTCACTAAGATCTAAAACCCCTGTTAGAGGAAAAGAATGAAAACACTTTAGCTCATGAGCTGTTCTAAGCTTCGTATAGGGGCTTTAATTTTGGGAGAAAATAAACACAAAAACCGCCCAACATTTGGATATTTTTTATTGTGATGTTTTTTGATCTTAGCTTGAGCCATCGTCAGAGTGATTTTTAATGGATATTACAACAGAGACGTTGACCATCAAAGATTACATCCTGTTAGGTTTACATAGAAGTTTGCTATGCGGCGATAAAGGTTTCGGAATAGCAGACGCAGGTTGTACAATTCATGATGCAATTTTGTGACTTCGTCACCGAAAAATTAACAACAGAACCATATGTTTAGATAGAATGTAATATGTTGCGACTAGTTTGAAACAGAACGGCTCATGATCAAACATAACAGACATTCGTTGTCTGTTATATTTAACAATAAATGTTTGAATGTTGTGCACTCTCCCGTCGTATTCGATTCAAGCAGCTCAGTTCTTAAGAGCCGACAGCCAGACACCAGCACATATGATTTGATTATTGTTTTGAAGTGTTTGTGCAGAACCAACAACACTTTTTGAAGGCCCGAATACAGAGACCTGGTGCACTACGTGCCACAAGGTCCCCAAACGACACAGGTATTTGAATTCAGAGTTATCCTTCTCCTAGACCAGTCGCTATCCTAGGCTATAGAACATGGTATGTCCTGCTATTTACCCATAGCTAGAGGGAGAAGAGGATTAATACCTTTCTCAAGGGTATTAGCCAGTAAGTGAATGCAATAGATTCGACTGGAATTCGAACTCGGCTCTCCGATTCCTCAATCCGAGCTGCTATATATCGTGTACTTTTTTAATCGATTCATCCCAAGTCAAGACGGTAGTGCCGCTAGTACGCAGAGGGCTACAGGGAGAGAATGTGAAGGAGAATGAGAAAACTAAGGATGGGGAGGATTGAGGAGAGGGCAAAAAAGAAGCAGGCTTCAGGAAGACAGAAAATAGCGATTTACGTTGCATTGAAATTTTTCAAGATTTTAGTTATCAGGGAAACGGGAAATCGGAAAGGATTTCCCAAAGATGTAAGTGCGAGAATAACTCTGAGAGTAGAAAAGATGGTTGCATTTAGCTTGTTCTAGAGTAAAACGGTGGGACCTAATTGCCAATCTAGTATCACGCTTAAATTCATGTAGTCAGGGCACCATCGAGGAAAAAAAACTCTCATCAATCAGTTGCCATGAAAACATTTGTAGAAAAGTCAGAGCGAAACCACGTCACGTCGGTGAGAAAGTGACTGAAGTCCTGATGCAAGTCGGGATCGATTACATTACAGATCCTTCTTTGGATTTTGTCAAGAGTCTCGTGATATATATATATATATATATATATATATATATATATATATATAAACCTAGTGAGCCAGACAAACCTACCCAGGTTTCACCTAAACGGATCGTCAGGGAAAGTCAGGCTGACTTTCCCTGACGATCCGTTTAGGTGAAACCTGGGTAGATTTGTCTGGCTCACTAGGTTTATCTAGGTCTGGTCTACGGTTGTATTGAGCTCTTTTGTTAGTTGTTTACTCGTATCGGGGTTTTTTCTTTGGGCTTCAGACCTGCATCTGTGCGATTTTTTTCGGCAGAAGTTCATGTTTGTAGCTCTTTCTTTTTTTAAAACTTTTTTTTCCCTCGAGATTGATTTGATTATTGGCAAATCAAGAATTCGATGGTTTTTCGAGACGAGTCTATCTATCTATCTATCTATCTATCTATCTATATATATATATATATATATATATATATATATATATATATACGGCAGCAGTATTCGATGCACGGACGAACGATATATATATAAATTTGCAAAATGGATGCTGACGATATAATTTTTCTGGCACTACATACTAAACAGGCTTTCCTTGCTGCAGAGTTGACCAGTTGAACGATATAGTCGCTCCACATCAAGTCTGGGGAAAACGTGAGAATAAGAAGGCGTAGTGTGTACTGTACAAGTGCTTCTCGTTGTTAAACGACAGAGGACCTTTTGGCATGCAAGAAACGCTAAAGTGCTTCTTTGTTTCCATCCGTTGTCTAGCTCACGTTTTGCATACGCCAAATGACGACACTCTCGATGTGTAGACTGGAGAAAATTCACATACGCCGATAAAGAATAGGCTATATCGAAAGCCACATAAAAACCACATTAGCCGGCCATCTTAGCGGATGTCTGTAGCAGTCACGTTCTAATGGTGATTTTTTTTTCAATGGTTGGAACGTATTATAATTTGACGGTTCTTGGCTGTGCTGTTTGAACTTGAATCCAGTCTGTGGTCAGAGTTCTAAAGTATTGCCATCTTCCTAAGTAGAGATAATAACACTGAAATTCCATCCAAAACTTTCTTTTACCATTTCATAGGTAATAAGATATGTCGGTACAACAGAAGACAAATGTAAATACAGCGGACTATATAAGTATGCAGTAAGTATTATACCAATACTAGCAGTATAACCCATCTTTGGCCGGGTCTTTCTTTACTAGGAATTTTTGCCGTTCCATTAAAACAGTCTAAGTTTAAGGTCAGCCCACCCTAAAATCAATATTAGTAACAACAGTTGGGTGTCACTGAGAGACATCCCCAAACAGAGCGGGGTAACATTTGAATGGGGGATGCCCGTGAAAAGGGTCGTTTTGGGGTTCTCAATCATGCAAGGAAGGAATCTCTTCCATGGACTGTCATAATAATAATATATGATAATTTTTATTTATAATATAATTTTTTTTTTTTTATAATTCTGATTATCAATCTTTTGCGTTAGATTTCAACTCTCTAAGTTGATTGTCCGCTGTTTTTTACAGACATTAAATGTTGCCTTTGATTTTTGCGCAAAGTGTAAAAAAACATTTTTTTCGATTGTTCACCTTCAAGGTTGTAATTTTTTGCAATCATTTTGGACTCAGAACCGGCACTGAAGAATTATCTATCAAACAAAAATAATTTCATCGAAATCGGATGAAAACTGTGGAAACGCATAATCAACATCCGATCACACACACAGACATTTTGCGAATTCTATATATAGATTTCCAGTATTATAATAGCCGTTGCAGGATTCATTTAATACTATATATTTTTTTAATCGAATTCACCCCAAGTAAGGCAATAAAGCCACTAAGGCACAAGAAGTTAATGGATGTGGAAGAATTAGGAAACAGGAGCGAGGACAATAAGAAGTTCAATGAAGAGGACAGTAGATAGCGATTGACATTGCTTTTAAATATTTGAATATTAAAGTATGGACAATATGGACAGTATGGAGTCGGAAGAGAGTTCCACAAGTGAGAAGTGCGAGTTAGCATAGAACTTACGGTTACATTTAGCCAACTCATCTGTAAATTGATGAGACCTCATCACCAGTCTAGTACTGCACTTAAATTACTAAGTATCATGACGAAAAGCGATATTTATTTCTGCTATGTACAGAAAATGCGGTACAAGGCCAAAATGGGGAATAGGGAAAAAGACGGCCTTCTTCTGTCTTAACGTTAAACTTACAACAATATTCCTAACACCAAGACAACGCATTCTTACTTACCTTTCTTACTACATTCACCATAATACCTCATGGTCTCTATGAAAATCTTAACTTTTCCGTTATGTACAATTCATTGTCTGTGTGTGCGGGTATGAATAAAACAAAAATTTAAAAAACTAGCTCCAAAGAATATTTACAATCTGAATTTTTATCACCTGCAAAAACGCCTGATAATTATACACCAGCACGATATATATAGTTATCAGAGAAACAAGAAATCAGAAAGAATTTAACAAACATGAAAGTGCGAGAATAACTCTTAGCATTAGAAAAGACAGTTAAATTTAGCTTGTTCAACAGTAAAACAGTGGGACCTAATTGCCAATCGAGTAGCGCGCTTAAATTCATGTAGTCGGTGCACCATGGAAAAAAGCTCATCAAAGCAGTTGCCATGAAAATATCTGTAGAAAAGCCTGAGCGAAACCATCTCACGTCGGTGAGAAAGTAACTGAAGTCGTGATGACAAGTCAGGAACGATTTCCTTCTTTGGATTTTGTCAAGAGTCTCGTGGTATATATCAGGAGCTCCAGGCCATATACGGCAACGGCATTTCATGCACCATAATACCACATGGTCTCTATGAAAGTCGTGCCCTTATGTAGAATTCATTTTCTGTGGCTGGGGTGGAATAAAACAACATTTATAAAAAACAAAACAAACTAGTCCCAATTAGTATTTACAATCTGTCTTACGCGGACAAATGCCATGAAAGTATTTACAGGAAAGGCACAGGGAGGCAATCTTACTGACGCCATGACGGAACCAATAATATAGCTGATTCTTCTTTGGTTTTTATCAAGGAGCTCTAGATAAATAGCAACACCTGGCCGTATATGGCAACAATATTCTAAGATTGACCGAATGATAGATTTACAGATATGTCTAGATAGACTCCAGTAAGATAACTTTCTAGCACGACACAGTAAATCAACCTTCTGGGCAGCTGACCTAATAATGGATTCAATATACAATCTTTCCATTTCATGTCAGCCAAGAACGTTAGCTTGTGAAGTGTCACTCTCCTGGGGGTCAGCAAAATCCATACTCATGGGAGGCAGAGAGGGTTCTCCCAGATGATTAACAGAGGGCTGATTTGTTTTGGAAGCATTAAAATTAACAAGCAATCTTCCCTTATTAAAACTCTCTCTCTCAATATCTATCTATCTATCTATCTATCTATCTATCTATCTATCTATCTATCTATATATATATATATATATTATGAAATGGACATTTTTAGGTTTATACATTCATTTTATTGAAACAAATATTTAAGGCCGGTAAATGTTGTTTAATACTGTTTATTATAAAACAGAGCATTTACTTAAATATTTGTATCTATAAAATGTCTTAATATATATATATATATATATATATATATATATATATATATATATATATATATATAACTGCGCCAATATTGCGATAACCCGATATTTTTTATTAAAATTTAAATTACATAACTGTCAGTCTATGAGAAACTTCAGAAAAGGCCTCTGGTGAAATAAATTATTATAATGGAGCCTTAAAATGGTCTGTTTTTCTTTAATATATATAATATATATAATATTAGGTTGGTGCAAAAATAATATCGTTTTTTGACGTAAAAAAATTCGTCAAAAAACGATATTATTTTTGCACCAACCTAATATATTAAAGAAAAAAACAGGCCATATATATATATATATATATATATATATATATATATATATATATATATATATATATGTATTAAAGAAAAAACTGGCCATTTTAAGGCTCCATTATAATAATTTATTTCATGAGAGCCCTTTTCTCAAGTTTCTCATAGACTGACCGTTATGTAATTTAAATTTTAATAAAAAATATCGGGTTATCGCAATATTGGCGCAGTTATATATTATACTCGGATTACAGTGTAAAAAAGAAAACCAAAAATTATTTTACAGTTTTGAATTATTTTAGAATTCTTATTTTAAGCATAGCATGAGATTATTATTTTAAAAACTAAACATGATTTACATTAAAAATTAATGTGGATCAACGTATATGAGCAGATATTTATTTTTAGGCCTACATATAACCAGCAATTTTTTCTCTCTTATGTAATAAACTAGGGTTATTTCAATGTTTAAGGTAACAAATTTTTCAGCAAGACATAAATTACACCTACTGCCTTTCCCAGTGTAAGTTTTGGTTCTTACTAAAATATCCCACGTGTATTTATACCATTCTTTAATTGCCAGAAATATTTAGTGGGGTCTGTTTATGTATTTTATATTGCCTACAGTTATTAGATGATGATAGAAAACGAAATTTCCAAGGATTTTCAGTTAAACCATAAAATTTGACATCTTACCGGAATGTGTGCTAGCTTGATATACAATAAGCCATACATTGAACGTTTAAAGGACAGCTTTTTTTTCGGCAGTTACTTTTATTTTTAAAAAAATTACTTTGTCTTTTTTGGGAATATAATTATTTAATTTTTTATGTTGGAATATAGATTTATCGATGTTACTAACGCAGCTATAGCTGATCTTAACATTATTTTTCTTGAAACTCTTTTATAGTGATGGTGAATTGGCGTACGCGTGTTTTTTTTTCTATTTCTGTATGCACGCATGTTTATGAAACTTATAAAACGAAGAAGATACGCATCATAGCCTAAACCGAAGTCGAAAAAAAGTTGCAAATTTGGGGAAAAAAACCATACGCCTAAATTCAAACAATTTCAACAACTGTTACAATTTATCGGAAGCCAGTCTGTACGCATGCGTGCACTTATAAGATGGGAGTCTAATAAAATAAATGGAAACGCATTTTTCTTGCTCCCCAGAGACCGACACCTGTGCTTTGCCCACTGAACAGAACTAATCAACAGAATCGAATTCTTCCGTTTAAAATTTGGCACGGATGAGTTTTTTGATCATCATCTTCGTCAGCGCCGCCATTGTTGTTTTCCATGATATTTTTGCAATTCATTGTTCTTGCCCTCAGTATGATAAAAGTTGGTGTAAGGGCTAACAGCTCGGAATGAAAAATCTGAGAGCCGAGTTCTAATTCCAGTCTAGAGAATTACTTTCCCTTACGCGAAAATAGCTTTTGGGAAAGAAGGAATACGCTTTTTCTCCACACACTGTCATGTATTTTGGAAAGAAAATCCTTGTTCACTCGCAAAAAATTATTTACATATTAGGTTGGTGCAAAAATACTGACGTAATAATGTTGTTTTTTGACGTATTTTTTAACGTCAAAAAACGACATTATTACGTCATTATTTTTTGCTCCAACCTAATACTTCCAAATGAGGTCCTCATCTTTACTGTCACATTCACAAACAACCTAGTACTAATTTGTTTACCGTTAATCGTAATTAGGCTGCTACTGCTTATTGAAGGCACACCCTGCCCAATAATAGGCGAAGTTGTCCTTTTTTAATTATTAATTGTTATTACGCTTTCTTGGAATTTATTCTTCGCCAACAGTCCTTGTATATGGCAGTGAATGCTGGACAATCTTCTCATAGATGAAGAAGAGACGTGAATTCTACAGAAGAATGCTGCGAATGCCATATATCTGGACTTAGCTGAGTCATCTTTTCGGGTCTTGCTAAAATATCCCACGTTGTTGGTGATGAACAATTCTAAGAATTAATTAAGTTTATTATTATTTTTTAATAGTATGTGTCTTTATAAAATTATGTATAAAGACACATACTATTAAAAAATATTAGGTTGGTGCAAAAATAATGACGTAATAATGTCGTTTTTTGACGTTAAAAAATACGACAAAAAACGACATTATTACGTCATTATTTTTTCACCAACCTAATAATAATAAATTCTTATTCTAACAGAAATTAATGGATTTTTTTATTAGGGTGGTGCAAAAATAATGACGTAATAATGTCGTTTTTTGACGTCAAAAATACGTCAAAAAACGACATTATTTCGTCATTATTTTTGTACCAACCTAATAATTCTAACTGGTGAAAAAAATTATTCGTACAAATCAATTATTAGAATAAAATAATCAATTAATTATGAAAAAAAGTATATTCTAGAATGTTCCATTAATGTTACCAGTAAATATAGTTAACGCTATTAGCCATTATCAGAGTATTCTGCAATAAATGTTTATAGAAAAAACCCAGGGAAGTGACATTATGGAAATAGTTGTAAATTACGTAAGATCAAGAATAATAATATTACTGATTCTTCTTTGTATTTTGTCAAGGAGCTCTAGATATAGAGCAGAAGCATCGGACAGTATTCTAAGTACGGACAAATTGTAGATGTATTGTATGTAAGATAGATTCCGGAGAAAAAAAAGTTGTCTTGCAAGACACAGTGAACCAACTTTCTTAGCAACTGTCCTAGCAATGGATTCAATATAGTCTTTCCACTTAATGTCAGTTGAGAACGTTAACTCGAGAAGGCGCAACAGGTGACTTTCCTGGAGGTTAGCATCAGCCTTGCTGATGGAAGGCAGAAACGGGTCTCTTAGATGATTAATAGAGAACGGTTTAGTTTGGAAAGCGTTAAAATTAACAAGCCATCTTTTGCCCCAGTTAACAACAGACTTGAAGATCAGCGGCCAATTTCACTTTATCGAACTGATCAGACTTACTATCGAGACAAGAGTAAATATTTTTAAACAGTGTTGTAGCCTAGAGAAAGTTACTGAATAGAAAAAAACACAAAAGTTGGTAATGAACGATAATACTTAGAAGAAGAACAACATATATAAGATTCGCCAGCGCTAGAAGTGAGTCAAGTGAATTCCACAATGAATCTTCAACTGCATAATATCTACCAAGCGCCCCATGGGATCAGATGTAGCACAAGGCCAAATTTAATGTGAGGTATCCGAGCCCGTAGGTTCGGCCAAAAATTCCACGTAGACCCTGTATAAAATGGGGTCGGGTAGCTGTTTCCCGAGACGAGACTCTGCCCTTCAACATAGCATCGTCTGTGGATCTTTTCTGCCCGGAGGCAGAGAGTCTGAGCAGTACAGCTGGAGACGAATCTCCAACTGCAGACCAACATACAGTATTTACTACTGTATTTATGTGAATGGGGACATACCCATTGTCGTCCTTAGGTATGCTTCAACAAACAGAAAATATCAGTTGGGAGAAGAAACAGAAAAATAAAGACAAAATAACGACGAAGCGAGCAGAGCAAATGTTTGAAGAAGCCGCTAGATACGAGAGTGGGATGAAAGATATAAAAAAGGGATCTGTGAAAGAAAATTGAAGACTAGAAAAATATAGAAAAGGACAAGAAAGCATAGAAATTAGTGTCAATTCAATTACAGACCCTTCATTAGATTTTGACGAGAGCTATTAAATATATAACAGGAGCACCAGACCAGATGTGGCAGCTATATCCAAAGCAAGGACGAATTCTAAACATAGAGATGTAATATATATATATATATATATATATATATATATATATATATTTTTTTTTTTTTTTTTTTTTCTGTAGTTTAGTGCTAGCAGCAAGCAGAAATATTTCTCCTCCCGATGATGGCCATTTCGGCCGAAACTAGTCGAGGAATCTAAATGGAATAATAATAAAAAAACGAAAGAATAATTATCTACAACCCAGTGTGTCTGAGGATTTTAATTTTTTAATTTTTATTGTTCAATATATATATATATATATATATATATATATATATATATATATATATATATATATAATTATTTATTTAAAAATATGATTCCAACACGCTACATAAGAGTTCTCATGTTTCAAAACATGAGCCGAAAAACTTCAATAAAATTATTTGAATTAAATTGAATTAAAGTAAGCTCTGTTCCATCTTCAAACGATTTTTTTTTGGAATCAAAATTTCGCTTGAAGATGGAACAGAGCTTACTTTAATTCAATTTAATTCAAATAATTATATTGAAGTTTTTCGAGCCGAAAAACTTCAATATAATTATTTGAATTGTTTTGAAACATGAAAACTCTTATGTAGCGTGTTGGAATCATATTTTTAAATAAATAATTATATTTATGCTCTACTTTTGTATCGAGTACTATTGTTTTAAACATAATAGCGAAAATACTAAAGAACTTTGGATTATTTATATTACCGGTTCTTTCCTATTTTCTATATATTTTCATATATATATATATATATATATATATATATATATATATATATATATATATATATATATATATATGCGCGCGTGTGTGTGCGCGCGATAGAAATTAGGAGGATTTGACATAATTATAACGAAGTAATTCATCGAGTCTAGAAAAAAAACTCAACGAAATGCAGAAAGGACTGGACGGCCGTTTCGTTCTATATTTGGCACTCACTACGGAGAATTGAAACCAGGACAGTTATGTTATTAGTCAAACGTCACACCGACTTTTCCAACGGGCCCCGGTGACGGAAAGGTAGCGAATCAGACATGATACAGCGCTTAGTATCAAGGAAAATACATTCAGTAACTCAGATACAGTTTTATGCAGGTTTTATAGGTAGCTACGATTACTTCAATAGACATACCACAGTATTTCTTACTTACCATTCTAACAACAGTCACCATAATACCTTGAGTCTCTATGTAGACCTAAAGTAGTTCCCATATGTACAATTGGAAACTAGTTAGGAATAGGACAACAGAGGAAATTTCATCAGGACGATTACCATGGAAGTATTTAAAAAATGGAAGCTACGTTAATGGTGATGGGAATATGAGTAGTGCCGGTATGCCAGGTTAGGGCCAACAATATTGCATATTCTTTATTGGATATTATCAAGAATCGCTAAATATTAGGTTGGTGCAAAAAGAATGACGTAATAATGTCGTTTTTTGACGTTAAAAAACACGTCAAAAAACGACATTATTACGTCATTATTTTTGCACCAATCTAATATGTAGCAGAAACACCAGCCCGGAGAAACACCAGCCCGGATGTGGCAGCAATATTCAAAACAAAGACGAATGATGGAATGGTAAAATTGCAAGAATGGGAGCTATGCATATAGTTTTATTTTTTTTTTTCTGATGATAACTCATAGGCTTTATCTGTTGAGCATTTCGTTCGTTTTCGAGGTACTTTTTATTGGCTGCTACACATTCTTCCTATTTCGTATTCTGTTTAATCGAGTCGTTTATCCTTCACAACGTTGTTTTCTCCATCTTTCTCTCACAACTTTCTGTCTCTCGCTCTCATATATATATATATATATATATATATATATATATATATATATATATATATATATATATGTATATATATATATATAGACAGATTTTGTCTTGTTTTTCGTTTTCATCGGCGACTCTTTCTGCTACAGCTAGTTTCCTTTTATTCTACAGTTTTCTCTTTGTTTTTCCAAAGTCGGTATATATTTTTTTTCCTTCCTCACTCGACACTTTTTAAATGTTCTGCTTATTAATCGGCATCATTCACACCCTTTTATTACGGGTTTTGTAATGTTTTCCGTTTATTTCCCAATTTTAACTTCCGACCGCATTTTTCCCAGGTTCAGGTGTTACATATTAGATGAGTGGAAATAAGATTAGAGAGAAAAAACACAAAAAAAAACGAAAAAAAAAACGAGGGATCTACTTTGAAGATTTACACACAATGTTACACCTGCGTCTCCCTCTCTCTCTCTCTCTCATCTCTTTCTATCTCTCTCTCTCTCTCTCTCTCTCTCTCTATATATATATATATATATATATATATATTTATATATATATATATATATATATATGTATATATATATATATATATATATATATATATAAAGAAGTGGACACTGAGTTCAACACCGAGTAGCGACAGTCTGTTTCATGCTTGATTGAAATTATTAGGGCAGCTTATTATAACTGTCACTTTTAAGAGAGTCGGGTAATATATATATATATATAGAGAGAGAGAGGAGGGGAGAGAGAGAGAGTGCATGTGCATTTATATTAGGTTG
>OZ010575.1:72698822-72746322 GCA_963932145.1 Acanthosepion lycidas | reverse complement strand
GAAATAAAGAAAGAAAGAAAGAAAGAAAGCCGGTGGATCTGTAGAAAGAAAGAAAGAAAGAAAGAAAGAAAGAAAGAAAGAAAGAAAGAAAGAACGAAAGAAAGGCAGTGAATAATTAGAAAGAAAGAAAGAACGAAAGAAAGAAAGAAAGAAAGAAAGAAAGAAAGAATAAAAGTAAGCCGGTGGATCTGTAGCAAGAAAGAAAGAAGGAAAGAAAGAAAGAAAGAAGGAAAGAAGGAAAGAAAGAAAGAAAAGCTGTAAGGAAGGAATAGGAAGAAAGAAATAAAAAACAAAGAAAATCGTACGACTCATACAGCAATCGCTATCACTTGACTTAAAATATTTTTGCCCTTCCTTGCCTTTAAAAGAGTGCCCTTTGCTGTGCTGATGTTGCTACATGCCTTACTTCTTGCCTATCTCACACTGCGAATTTTTTCGAAGCTCTATACTAAACATTAAATCTGTTACGAAAAAAGAACTAAACAAAATGAACACAAAACGATCAGCTTTAAAAAAGGACTCGTAACTGGGAAAAAAATGTTAACAACAAATACTTTTTCACACCAAACCCAGTTCTGCGGAATCAGAATCAACGTTGAGTTTAAGCAAGCGAATGAGCCAATTGGGGTAAAGTGCCATGCAGATTTAAATTTTTCCCACTTGTGACAAATGTAGCTATCGATTATTTTTTGAATGCTAGCATGCTAGTTAACATTCGTGTCAGTCAGCTGTTGGCTGTCACGCTAGCCAGTAGAATCTTCCTGCCTATTCTTGGCAGCCAGCTATTGGCTCTCAACCTGGCCATTACAAAATGGCCGCAAACTACATGAACACTGCCGTAGAGGTATGAAAATCGATTATTTCCACAATCGATGGGTGTTGGGAAATGCAATGTCGGCCTTGGCTTTACCGCTATCTTGGAGCATGTGCATGTAAATTTTGGTGCAAATCCGTTGAAAATTGCGGCCGTGCATTCGTTACACACACACACACACACACACACACACACACGTCCTGTCTTTTATAGATAGAGATATAATAAGGAAACAAAAGATATATCCGGTGAGCTTGGGTGAATTGATGGCAGGGCAGGTTATGGGAGAGATGGTAAAAAGACAAAATTTATTAAAAGCTCCAGGAAGTTATTTTATTTTTAATTATTTTTTTTATGCGTTTCACCCCAAGCAAAGCGGGAAGCCACTAGCACGCAAGGGGTTACAGAGAGTTGGAGCGAGAGCAAATAGGAGTGATAGAGGAAAAGATGAAGAGAAGGATAAGGGATAGATCAGGGCACCTGGAGACGTCGATTGACATTACATTTGAATAGTTGGAGATTATAGCTCTCAGGGAAACAGGAAAAGGGGAGGGAGTTCCACATGAGAGAGAGAGAGAGAGAGAGCGAGAGAGTTCCAGGAACCCCTTCCTAAACAAGAAACAAGGTGTGATCCTCTATTCTTGTCCAAGAGAAAGGGGAGGAGTATTGATCGGACGGTAGGAAAGCCCACCTACGCCTGTATTTATCAATCCACCCACGAGGATCGAATGTGGCACAAGGCCGTTTTAATGTGGGTATCCCCAAGCTCGTAGGCTCGGCCAAAAATATGGCCTTTCTGAACCCGCCTAGACGGGTTCAGGCCCTGTCAACCTCCCCGGACGAAACCTTTCCCTTCGGCAAAGCCTCGTCCGGGTTCCCCTCTGCTAATGCAGAGAGTTCGACAGTCGCCGAGAGTCTGTCTCTCGGTCTCTGAATCTCTTGATTCCTTCAAACCCACCTACTCCTATTAACATATTGATTGTTGCCCTCATCTTTGTCACATTCATAACGTTTCAGCCGTTGTACGCTGCGGCCTTCTTTAGGTGATATATATTGGAATTTCGAATCGAACCCTTTATTTAGTCCACGGGGGTATATTGTTCTCGTTCCACGGGCCATGCCATTTCCGGGTATCTCATTTTCAGTCTTTTTCCTTAAGTAACTCAACTCTCCTCCAATTTTTTTTTTTTTATTTTTTTTTACCTCTCCTGTGGCTTTGTATTGAACTCACAATTTTGGGGTCAAATCACTGTATTACTTCAAACAACGCTTTTATACACTGGGTTATGTGCCCTTGGGTACAGTCCAATCAATGTAAATAGCGTAAATGATTACAATACCTCATCTCGGAACTATTTTCAGATGCTACAGAATGTTGTGGAGAGCTATGATAATCCAACGAAGAAGAAGAAGAAAAAGAAGACGAAGAAGAAGAAGGAAAAGAAGAAGGGGCAGCAGGAGGAGGAAAGAGGAAGGAAGGAAGGAAGGAAGGAAGAAGAAGAAGAAGAAGAAGAAGGGGCAGTAGGAGGAGTAAAGAGGAAGGAAGAAGAAGCCGGAGGAGGAGGACGGAGGAGGAAGAAGAAGAAGAAGAAGCATGAGGTGGAGAAAGAAGAAGAAGAGGAAGACGGAGGAGGAGGAGCAAGAAGAAGAAGCATTAGGAGGAGAAAGAAGAAGAGGAAGAAGAACGAGGAGGAGGAGCAAGAAGAAGAAGCAGCAGCATGAGGAGGAGAAAGAAGAACAACAGGAAGACGGAGGAGGAGGAGGAGCAAGAAGAAGCATGAGGAGGAGAAAGAAGAAGAGCAAGAAGGGGGAGGAGGAGGAGGAGGAAGAATAAGAACAAGAACAAGAAGCATGAGGAGTAGAAAGAAGAAAAAGAAGAGGAGAAAGAAGGAGGAGGAGGAGCAAGAAGAAGAAGCAGAAGCAGGAGGAGGAGGAGAAAGACGAAGAAGCAAAAGGAGGAAGAAGATGGAGCAGGCAGAAGAAGAAGAAGAAGAAGAAGAAGAAGGAGAAGAAGAAGAAGAAGAAGAAGAAGAAGTGTCTTTCTTATTTTTTCTTAATTTTTAGGTTTTTGTTGGAAAAGGTTCAAGTTATGTTTCTTCAAAATCGTGGCCCTGGAAATCGGAAGTTTTCAATTGTTTATACAAATTTAAAAACAAACAAGAATTTACTTACAGAATTCTTTGCACATCGACATCTTATTGGGCGAAACGACTTCAATCGAAGACCAATCAAAGCAAAATACTTACCTGAAATGAAAGAAAATAAATTCTTTTAGTAATACACAAAGACCATAAGCCAGCATTTCATTCGCCCAACTACAATTTAAACGCTTTTCGCTTTCGTTCTTACACTCTTTCTTTCTTTTTTTTTCTTTCTTTCTTTCTTTCTTTATTTCTTTCTTTCTTTCTTTTGCTCTATTTCTCTCACTCTCTCTCACACACACGCGATGTATATAAACCCACTCATGCTACGATTGTGCGATCGTTTCGTTGTGTACTTATAAAATATCAATTACTTAGAGTGTCTGCTCTTTGCACGATGGGTAGCACTTTTGTCTGGAAAAGAGCCAGAAACGTCCATTGCCAAAATCCTTTTCGCTATAGACTTGTTTACCAAAGATGTTTTCGACAATGAACTCAGATAATATTCTTTGACTCTTCCATAATTCGGTATGAAACATTCATTACGCCAGTGATAGATTAGCAGAAGAACGGTTCTGGCATTTTTTTTTCAGAGAATAAATACACACATACACATACATATATATATATATATATATATATATATATATATATATATATATATATATATATATATATATATATATAAGCAAATATATGGATATAGATCCGACAGTATGAAGAAAAATATACGAAAAAAAACAAACAAAAATCCTAATATGCAATTATGCTGTTTTAATGTTAATATAATGTCAACGTCGGACGTTTCGGTCTAGCAGACCATCTTCAGAACATATTCATAAAACATAATTAACATTAGACTATATTTAATTCAACATGAAAAGACGATGGACATAAGAGTAAGACTAATCAAAACAGATAACTGAATTTTTTTTCAAGATCAGCGTTCCGTTTCAATATGATCACGTCGGCGTCACGTGGGCGATCTTGTGAAAACGTATTCCTAAAATATAGTATTTTGAATGAAAAATGAAAAGAATTTTATTTTAATCTAAAACATATATGTACGTTTGTCGAGCATTAATTTTGCTAGAAAAGGGGAAATATTAACTATTAAATATTAATATGACGCCGACGTGATCATATTGAAACGGAACGCTTTATGAATATTTCCTGAAGATGGTCTACTAGATCGAAACGTTCGACGTTGACATTATATTAATAGTAAAAAAGCATAATTGCATATTAGGATTTTTGTTTGTTTTTTCCGTATATTTTTCTTCATATATATATATATATATATATATATATATATATATATATATATATATATAAACACACACACACACACACACACACACACACACATATATATATATATATATATATATATATATATATGTATGCAGAAAAATATACGGGAAAAAACAAACAAAAATCCTTATATGCAATAATGCTGTTTTAATGTTAATATGTCGACGTCGGACGTTTCGGTCAATAAACCATCTTCAGGACATATTCAATATAAAATATAAAATATAAATAACATTATCAAACTTAACATGACAAAAACGATGCACACAAGAACAAGACATATAATACGTTTTATAATACAAGAATACGTTTTCACAGCGTCGCAAACGTGGTGACAACGTGACCATGTTTAAAACGAAACGCTGATCGCATAAAACTTTTAGTTATCTGTTTGAATATGTCTTGTTATTGTGTGCATCGTTTTTGTCATGTTAAGTTTGATAATGTTATTTATATTTTATATTGAATATGTCCTGAAGATGGTTTATTGACCGAAACGTCCGACGTCGACATATTAACATTAAAACAGCATAATTGCATATAAGGATTTTTGTTTGTTTTTTCCCGTATATTTTTCTTCATACTGTCGGATCTATATCCATATATTTGCTTACATATATATATATATATGTATATTAATAAAAAGAAAGAACAGTCAGATATATAATCCGGTGTTCTTATAGATATTTTTATTTTTACAAAATAGTGCTCAATGTAAATTTACAGAGCATTAATATTATAAGTTAAGAGACTTAAAATATGGTTTTTCGCTACACAGTTCCAACCATGTTTCAAAAATGGAAGCTAAAAGCCCCGAATTTAATTTTGTACTTAAATTAATGTCTTTAAGTACAAAATTAAATTCGGGGTTTTTAGCTTCCATTTTTGAAACATGGTTGGAACTGTGTAGCGAAAAACCATATTTTAAGTCTATTAACTTATAATATATATATATATATATATATATATATATATATATATATATATATATATATATATATATATTAGGGCAGGTTGATTTTGACATTGCACTCAATTTGTAAGTTGGGGTTTAATATAAATAACGACGCAATATTTTTTACCAAATCATTACCGTTTTTTGAGGCGACAAACTTAAAGATTATATTTAGGTTCAAAATCGTAGCATTGGAATTTAATTCTGGTGACCAGTGAAAGCCATATAACACGGCCTTATAAAATCTAAAATTTACTGAAGCTTTACAAACTGTATATGGACAAGATGCATGACACAACTGCATTATTGCTATTACGTTGGTGCAAAAATAATGTTTTCTCACATATGTTAATATGTGAGAAAACGACATTATTTTTGCACCAACCTAATAAATCAATTTGCCGTCAACTAAGACCTTTATTTGCTTCAAAGGAAATTATAATGAACAATTTAGCTATATTATAATGTATATGTTATACAGTGTTGTAGGTTTAGTGTGATGTTCAATGAACAATGCAAATTTAAAACATTTTATCTAATAATGTTTTACCCAGTAGGATTATGGTGTTACATACACATTTTTCTATGTTTTTTTTTTTGTTTTTAGTAATTTTGACACGTTTATTGAGTAGCCATTTTTGTAATATTCTATATTTTTCTAGAGTTTTTATTTATCGAATACAGTAAAAAAAAAAAAAAAAAAAAAAGTCCATATTTGGCTTGCGTTGATTGATAATTAGAATTCCGGTTTGAATATATTTTCTATTCAATGTATCCAATGCAAAAAGATCAACTTTATTTATTCTTGAAATAGTCAAATGCTGAAGAAAAAAAAACAAAAAAAAAAAACGGTGAAAATTAAGTATTTCTGTCCGTTTTCTCTAAGACAATCTTTAAAGTTCGTTTGAAAGAAAAACTAAAACGCTCAAAAGTTGGTAAAGGTATTAATCTAACCGTATTCTTTTAATTTTTGAACATTTTTATAGTCAGGTGCATTTGCTTGAGACAAGATTGGAAATATTTGAAAAAGATCCGGCGTGGAAATTTTTATTTTAATAAGATTTGGCAGCTGTATATATATATACACGGTGACCCCCCAAAACAGGAATTTTTGAAGTGCGTATTGCCAGACATGAGCAAGGGGCAACACTGCGAGACAGTGACCTTGAGCAAGTAAACATTTTGCCATTGAGAATTCAAGATGAAATTCACAGTATCCCAGCTGAGATGTTGCAGCAGTCAATGAGGAATCTCAACAGCAGATTTCAAGAATGCATTCATACAGGAGGACGCCATCTACAGGACATCATTTAAAAAAAATGAAAATTCCATCATTGTTTCTTAAATGGCATGTTTTAAGGTTTCAATTACTATGAATGAAATATTTTTCTTCCATCACTCTTGGTGTTATTGGATTGTTAAAAAGTTCCCGTTTTTTTGGGTCACCCTATATATATATATATATATATAGAGAGAGAGAGAGAGAGTGAGAGAGAGAGAGAGAGAGAGAGGGGGGACGGTGGAGTAATGGATAGCAGCTTGGATTGAGGGATCGGAGGAATCCATTACATGCTAATTCCCTTGGGAAAGGTATTAATCATCTTCTCCCTCCAGCTATGGGTAAAATAGCAGGACAGACTGGGTTCTATAGCCTTGGATGGCAACTGGTTTAGGAGAAAGACAACTCTGAATTCAAAACCTGCGAAGTCTCTGTATTTGGCCCTTCAAAAGGGTGTGGATAGTCCAGCACGAAACCTTCATCACTATGATCAAATCTCATGTGCTGCTGTCGGGCTTTCGGTTTCCTGGGAACTGATCTGCTTGACCCTTGAATTCGACAGGAGAGTCGATTATATATTTCGTTACGTCCTATATTTGAGATTCATCAACAGTGCGCATCCACTACCAAGAATTAAAACCCGGACAGTTACGTTACGAAGCAACCGTCATACCAACTGTACCAAGGAGCCACAGTAACGAATTAGACTCGATATAGCGCCCATCGATCACATATTCCGCGGTGGAATTCATCTGAGTTTCCCTTATCCATAGGACAGTGCCCCCACGAGCCACGACTATTATCCCCAAAACGCTCCATACAGAGGATTAGAAGCCAATTATATATATATATATATATATATATATATATATATATATATATATATATATATATATATTAAGAAATGGACAAAGTCCGACAATTTATTTATTAAAGACATATTTTAAAAAGAACGTTAAACATAAAAAATGTCTTTAATAAATAAATAAATAAATATACATATATATATATATATACATATATACACACACACACACACACACACACACACACACATATATATATATATATATATATATATATATATATATATATATATATATATATATGAAGTTAACCTTAAAGATAGGGCATCTAACGTATACCTCTTTAACAGGTGTAATATAAGAGGAACGGAGACTTTTCTCGTACAGTCTCAGTTACGGTGAACTGGTCATGTCTTGGGAATGTCTGATGACAGGATACCCAAGATCCTAATATACAGCCAGTTAGATCAGGACTACAGGAATGTAGCACGCCCATGGGTAAGATACAAAGATAAGCTGAAAGGCAACTTGTCAGCTGTCAATATACCTCATAAACCCTCGAGCGCTTAGCCTTGGGGCGGATGGAATGAAGATCAACGTGTTTTTCAATCTGATTGTCTAAATCGTCTTCAAGAAGCGAGAGCAAGATCTAAAAGGTCACCCAATCTAACAGTGTTCTCATCCCACAATCCTCACACTTGGTCCATATGCGGCCTCCTTTGTAAATCATTAGCGGGTCTTAAGTGCCACTTAAGATTAGCGCACAAAATTTCATAACGGAATTAATTAAGTTGTCAGCTCCTCATACGTCGAAACAGGCGGGAGTGTCCATTATATATATATATATATATATATATATATATATATATATATATATATTTGAACTTAATTTTTTCAATTTTCATGAGCTTCCCATCCTTAGCTATGATTAATTAATGATGGACATGTCATTTTCGATTATGCTCGATTTGATCACGGTTCTTCTGTTAAGCCTGGAGAGTAATTATACATTCTTATTGCTCGAAGTAGAGTCCAATATTGTTGTAAAAACCTCGCAGAATTCCAGTAAGATATCTTTAATCATTTCTAAGATATAACGGTTCAGAACTTAATTTAACCATTAGACAATTTTGCTGTTACACGATTTGGACAATTTTGCTGTTACACCTTGTATAAATTAAAATTATAAAATATAAATTTTGTAAGTTTATTTCTTTCGGTGGAATATGCTAGAAATTTTCCGTTTTTTTCATGCGAAATTCGAAATTCAAGAAAAAGATGGTTAGAGAAAGACTCTTCAGTTTTATTTGGCACCACGATGATACGTGTTCTATTATCTGGTATAAAGGAAAAAATAATATGGGAAAAAAATTTGTTTCGCAACTGAATCTCAAAGAAGTAACATTTCTTTGCGTTAGTGCTAAAAATATTTCCCGGTTTCAAACTAGGCTGGCAAACTGACAAATTTCGCCGGCAGGAAAAAAAAAAAAAAAGACACGTATCTTTTGCAAAAAAAAGGCCAGGTGATTTTATTTTCACGTCAATATTTCTCTGCAAGAATTTGTCAGCGTTTTTTGTACTTTATTTCGTAAGCTTTTAATTTAAAATCTGCATCATGGTAAATTCTTGACGCAAAGTGTTGTGCTGTTTAAAAACTTGGATTATGATTAAACATGTTTATTGCTCAAAGTAAAGTCCAATAGTGCTATAAAAACCTCACTAAATTCCAATAATGATCTTTACTCATTTTTAAGATACGACGGTTCAAAGCTTAATCTAACAATTGGGCAATTTTGCTGTTACACGTTTTGGACAATGTTGCTCTTAGACACGGTTCTCGCCGATTGAGCACTATGGAGAAAAGGGAAACTATTGTTGCTGTTTTAATGCATCGCTCTTTGTAAGAATTGAGCGCTATTGTAGCCAGTATGGTTTTATACATTACGTCTATAATGCGTTAAAAGTTTCATTTCTCTGCTGTGGGCGGATAGCCGGGGGATAATAGCCTCTGACTGATGTCAAATCGGTCGCGTTTCAATCCCGACTTGAAGCAAACGGATGTCCAGCCATATTGATGGGATGTGATACAGCGAAATCTTCTCTTTGTGGATGAATATATATATATATATATATATAAAATATCAAGTCAGAACTTCACGAATAAAAATAAATTTTGCTTTTGTTTTCCTGTACTTGATTGAACTCGTTGAAATTATTCGCAAATAAAAATCCCCTCAAAATCTGATTTATACCCTGCACAAAGGCTTCGCTTTTATAGGCTAATTATTCCGTGCAATTCATGAGTGGGTGATTAAACAAATTAACAAACCAAGTAACCTCTTTTAGGGGATAGAAATCAAACAAAAAAAAAAAAAATGATTAATAAGAATTTTTGCCTGGGAGTATTTTTTTTTTTTTTTTAATTTTTACCCTCGGGTAAACGCAAAGAAATATAATTTTTCTTTTTAATTTGTTTCATAAGGAATGAATTTAAATGCTGATAAAAATCAATATGCTAATATTTCTCTATCAAAGAAATTAATGCACTATAATTCCATTCCTAAATCAACCCTTATAGGACGCATTTTCTCAACTCATGCACCTGTTAACGCCAAACTAGAAACACTACAGAGCAGACCCCACGCATTCTCCAGTCATAATAAGAACTGTTAATGCTGTTTGCCTTGAACGTATTAGGTTGGTGCAAAAATAATGACGTAATAATGTCGTTTTTTGCCGTTAAAAAATACATCAAAAAACGACATTATTACGTCATTATTTTTGCACCAACCTAATAGATTGCGACTCAGTTTCCAGACCTAAAATGTAAATAATATACAGGGGGATTGAAAAGTAACTCCCTGTTTTATATATGATGGACTCTCCCGTCTTGTAAAATTTACAGTTAAGTCGGGCGAGTCCATTATACATAAAATAGAGAGTTACTTTTCAGTCAGCCTATATACAATAGCCTAATGCATTAAAATATTAATATTATTAGAATGTCCGCTTTCTAACCATGAGACCCGTGTTCGAATCTTACCATGGTCGATTTGTCAGAGAGGTGACTTCTTCGGTTTGGGTGGGGACGATACCAGCGTGCGGCATTTTGGAATGTTCCTGAAAACCATACGACGATTTGACCCGAGTCGTCGGTAGCTGTGCTAGCACGAAGTAACAAGTCATTGTGACCGAGGGTTTGAACGTGTTAGCCTTGTTCAGGTGGTTGATCACGCTAGATAACGCGCTCTCTCCCAGAAACTGTAACTAACGTCTGCTTAGCGTAGTTTCAGGTGGGTTCTATGGTTATTGAACGAACACAAATGTGCCTGAGCAAGCGTCTGCAGTGGGGATTAGCTAGCCGCCCTAGTAGACTGGCATCCTCGAGTTCGAGTGGCTACGCCATTTATAATGTTTTAAGATGTGATTGTAAGTTCTATCCTCGATCCGAGGCGTGTGTACTTGGAATCAGCGGAACCTGGGCGAAGGATCTTAAGTAATTGTCCCGAGGATTTCTTATCTTTAGTAACTAGACTTTATGAATTTAAGCGCGATGCGGCAAAGTCACATTATTTTACAGCTAGATGAAACCGCAAGTTCTATGCCAACAGTTTCTTCTATTGTACTTCTCGCTCGTGGAACTCTCGCCCGGCTTTTTGCTTGTCAGTCAACTTTGATCTTCAGAAATTTAAATGCAATGTCAATCGTCATCTTCTGTTTTCTTAATTTCGCTTCTTTAATTGTTCTCCCTCCTTAATAGTATTTTTCTCATAATACTTTATCCTATTATATATATATATATATATTACTTATTATAAAACCCAGGTTGTGTGTGTGTGTGTATGTACGTTTATATATTGGATCGGATTTCCTACATTTTTCAACCGATTTCAACAAAACTTCACAGGACTACGCAAAATTACCTTGCGGTGGTTCTGACAGCGCCCAAAATTAGAAAAACACAATTGTTTTTGCAGGAAATCACTTTGAAAACACGATTAAGAGGCATCCCTGTCGCGAGAATGAAAGGGGGACAACTCATATCGAGTTATACTTATTATAAAACCCAGGTTGTTTGTGTGTGTGTGTGTGTGTGTTCGTTTATATATGGGATCGGATTTCCTACATTTTTTAACCGATTTCAACAAAAAAAATATTCATAACATAAAAATGTCTTTAATTAATAAATTCTCGGACTTTGTCCATTTCGTAATATATGACGTCATTTGTTTACATTTGATACGCCATGAGCAGTTATGAATATTCGAGATTCATGGAAGATTGAAGTTTATAAGCAGTAAATTCGACCTTGTCTAAAAAATTCTTTGTAGCCTAACGGTAAGGCACGTCAGCGTAAATGACGGTTCCGTATAGAAATGCAGGTTCGAATCCTGTCAAAGAACGAATATTTTCTATGAAAATTTCTCGGACATTCAGGCCGGTAAATGTTATTTAATACTGTTTATTATAAACAGAGCATTTACTTAAATACTTGTATCTATAACGTTAAACATAAAAATGTCTTTAATTAATATATATATATATATATATATATATATATATAAAGCTGGCCATGCGTATTCCAGTATACCTTTGTACTAGAGCGGCTAACCAATCCCTATTAAAGACGCCCGCTCAGGCACATTTGTGTTTGTTCAACACCCACAGAGCCCACCTGTGGTTTATACTGCAACTCTGCTGAGCAGACTTGAGTTACAGTTTCTGGGAGAGAGCGTGTTATCTAGCGTGATCAACAGTCTGAACAAGGCCAATACACTCAAACTCTCGGTCACGAAGACTTCTGACTTCGTGCTAGCACAGCTATCGACGACAAACCCAAATATTCCATCTACCCAATTCCACTCATAACGTTTGTGTCAAACCGTGGTATGGTGTTCAGGCACTTTCCAAAGATGTTGCAGCCTGGGATTGACCCCCTCTAGTCCGATAACATCATGAAGCCTCCTTTATGATTGTGTATTTGGGCAGCAATCCCTCTTTTCGTTAACGACGACTGACAAGGCAATGCGATTAAGCTTTTTATTTAATTTTCCTTAGGTTTGTACAACTGTTTTCTTTTCTGGACCCAAAATGTGTAATCATTGTCTAAATCTTCTGCATATCCGAGCACTTTCGGCTATAATTATAGCCATTATCAAGGATGGTTTTATTTTTATTTTTAATTGAATGTAGTGGTTGCGTTATGTCTGTGTCTAGAATTATAAGAATATTTCATTTTCCAAATACGGTCAGCACATTATAGCCGTGTTCACAGTTAATGTGAGTGAGTATTGGCTTTTTCTTTTTATTATTATTATAAGAGTTTCCTTTCTTAGAAAAATGATGAACACAGGAAATTTTGTCTTAGAAAAAAACAATACCCTGATGATGACATTGTGCTAATGTTGAAAGTACTCAGAATAAATGAATAGGTATCAACATGGTAATTATCTCCCTTCCTTTGATAAATATACTAAGAAGCTTGTCCGTGAATATGAGATGAGTAGACAAAACTTCTTCAATGACACATATCTGTCTTCTCTTCTCTCTCACTCTTTCTCTCTCTCTATATATGGATGATAAAAATATAATTTATGGTATGCTATAGTTAATGTGCTCAGTATCATGGAAAGAGCGTATATAAGTATAAGAAGTAACACTGACGTAAAAATCAATCGTTTTATTGTATATATCTTTTTTAATACGTACAATTATTTCTCTTCTGGGATATAAAGCGTGTAATATATATTTAAATGACAAATGGCGCTTTCGGAAAATCTATTAACTATTATGTAATTTTTTTTTCTTCTTGAATATATGGATTCTTTTTTATGCCAATATGAATGTTTTAATTTCTAAACATTCTAGCTTTGTTCACAGATGATATTATTGAACGCTTGTTTCCATCTTGTTATATACACATATACAAAAACAATACCCTGTCCGGGATTAATGCTGCTGGTGGCGCCTGGGGTGAAAGTGCCACCTTAGCCACCGAAACTGTGTTACCTGCCCTGGGTATATATATATATATATATATATATATATATATATATATATATATATATATATATATGAAATGAAAAAGAATTAAATATAAATTCGAACGTTCGCAACATTGATTCAAAAGATGCCACTCAATATAATAGTAGGGCAATATTATTTATTATAGGATATTATATTCGAACATATGTAAAACCGCTACATAAGTAGTGGATATTACACCTGATGAGATGCGATGATATGCATGGAAACATGAATGCATTTATGTAGCGTTTTTATATATGTTCGAATGTAATATCCTATATATATATGTATGTATATATATATATATATATATATACATTGTATTTAGACAGAAATCCCTCATTTATTCATGTTTCATTAAAAACGACAGACAAGGTACAATGATTAAGCTTTTTATTTATTTTTTGTGTTCGAACTAATGTTTTCTTTTGGAAATATGAGTCTGTAGAATCTGTTCTATAATTCTGAGTACTTTCGGCTATACTTTTAGCCATTATCAAGGATGATTTTATTTTTTCAGTTTAATTGGGTGTGTGCGTTGTACGTATGCTTTTAGTATTATAGAAAGTAATAAAAGGAAACTCTTGTTTGAACATAAGAAAAATTAAATAAAAAGCTTAATCGTAGTATCTTATTTGTCATTTTTAACGAAACATGCATATATATATATATATATATATATATATATATATAACGAAAGTAACGAAAGTCTTGCTAATCCGTATGAATAATCCCAAGGAGCTCAATATTAAATCAGAGCGAATAAATTAATTTAAATAAAAAACAGAACACTTTAAGGTCCCATTGTTATAATTTATTTCACCAGGGATTTTATTTTTTTCTGGATTTTCAGACTTCACTTTCAAGGGTGAAAAATGAATTTAGAATTTACACTTTTGACGAGCAATATTAAGCTTATATAAGGTAACATAGAGGGTGGTGAGGGATAGTGTGAGAGACATGGTCGAAATTAGAGAGGGAAGGGAAAGTTTTAAAATTTATTGAGCGTGGGGTGGACAGTATCAGACATTTAATTATTTAATCGGTCAACTGACTGGAAATGATATGCAAAAAAAAGAAAATATATATATATATATATATATATATATATATATGTGTGTGTGTGTGTGTGTGTGTGTGTTTGTGTGTGTGTGTGTGTGTGTGTGTGTGTGTGTGTGTGTGTGTCTGTGAAAATATATAGAAAATAGGAAAGAACTGGTTAGTTAAACAATCCAAAGTACTTTAGTATTTCTGTTATTATTTTTAAAAAACAGTGGTCGATACCAAAGTAGAGCATAAATATAATTATTTATTTAAAAATATGATTCCAACACGCTACACAAGAGTTCTCATGTTTCAAAACAAGAGCCGAAAACAACTTCAATATAATTATTTGACCCAAATTGAACCAAAGTACCAAGCTCTGTTCCATCTTCAAGCGATATTTTTTGGAAATAACTAATTCCTGAAATTTACGCGTTTTATAAGCATATTCATTATTGAAATTAAAAAAAACTGTGGTAACGGCTAGAGCAATTGTTTAAAGAAAAGGGGCGTAAGGGTTAATAATTTGTATCAGTATAGAGTTACATTCAAAGACGTCAAGTCAGGTTAAGGTTGGGGTGTCTAAATTTAAAGCCGAAGATGACATAGTCTAGGCTGGTTTATATATATAAAAGAGAGAGGGAGAGAGTGGGAGAGAGAGAAAATTATTTACTAAGTTAAAGCCAGAATTAATGTTGTCTCTGAAGTCATAGAACCTGCAAGAGTTGTGCAAACCCCAAATTTTACCCTCACAGATTTCATATCACTTTAATAGAAGAAAAAGAACATACATTAAAAAATTTCAAGGGAAGTAACTCTTTAAAATTATTTTATAATTATTTCCCTTAGGATGCTGCGTTTTCGTCGGCATATTTTAGGCTGCCTTTTCCTATTCGGAATTGTCAAGAAATATTTAAAATCACCGCTAATGAATTTGGCAAAATTAAAATCCAAAACTAGTTTTACTAGAAAAGCATTATGCTTGTTTATGACAGAGAGAAACTACTTTTATTTCCTACCTTTTCAATTTTATCAACCCGGGTCATATACCGCAAGGAACCTTATAAAAGGTAAATCTCAAGATATAATTTTGTCATTTGTCTTAATTTAAATAAAGGGTGAATTTCGTCCGAACATCAAGAAACTGATTAGACAACTGGAAAGGATCTGTTTAAAAAAAAGGAGACAAAATATGTCTATATTATTCAATGAAAAGTGTTTGAATGAAATAAGCTGCCCGCCAGCATGCAATTAGTGCGCTTGTATTAGATTGGTGCAAAAATAATGTCATTTTCTCACATATGTTACAATGTGAGAAAACGACATTATTTTTGCACCAACCTAATATTTTCGCATCTCGGTCACACCTTTTTACTGTCGTAACAGTTAAAGGCGACCGACTCGTCTACTCCAGCAGCTTCTTTTCTCGCACTTCCCGGCAGTGGAACTCCCTCTCTCTTACTCGCTTCCCTGATAACTATAAGCTTCAAAAATTTAAATGTAATGTTAATCCACATCTTCTGATGACTTGATCTCAGTCCTTCATTTTATTTTTAGTCCTCCTCCATTCTTCTTTTTAGCCTTTTCTCACGCCCATTTTTTCTCTTGCTTAGGGAGTATTGCTTTAAAAAAAGTATAAATATATATATATATATATATATATATATATATATATATATATATATATATATATATATATATATATATATATATATATATTATAAATTAACTGATTTAAAATATGTTTTTTTTTTCGCGAAAAATTCGCTTGAGGATGAAATGGAAATGTATTTAATTTAATTACAAAATTAAATTCGAAGCTATTAGCTTCCATTTTTGAAACATGGTTAGAACTGTGTAGCGAAAAAAACATTTTAAATCAGTTAATTTATGATATTAATGCTCTGTAAATTTACATTTTGTAAAAATAAAAATATCTATAAGAACACCGGAGTATATATCTTAATGTTCTTTCTTTCTTTCTTTCTTTATATATATATATATATATATATATATATATATATATATATATATATATATATATATATATATATATATACTTCAGTTCAAAAGTTTGAGGGACACCTGATAATTTTTTTAAATTAGTCCACAAAGTAGTTGTTTTGTACTTTTCTTATGAGAAATGTTCTTTCTTTATATATATATATATATATATATATATATATATATATATATATATATATATATATATATATATATATATATATGTGTGTGTGTGTGTGTGTGTGTGTGTATGTGTGTGTGTGGATTGAGGAATCGGAGAGCCGAGTTCGAATCGATTACATTCCCTTACGTGCTAATACCCTTGGGAAAGGCATGAATCCTCTTCTTCTCCCCCAATCTATGGGTAAATAGTAGGACAGACTGGTTTCTATAGCCTTGGATGGCAACTGATATAGGAGAAGGCCAACTCCGAATTCAAAACCTGCAGAGGGTCGTTTAGGGACCCTGTGGCATGTAGTGCACCAGGTCTCTGTATTCGGCCCTTCAAAAATTGTGGATGGTCCTGCACGAAACCTTCACCACTATAATCAAAATCTCATGTGCTGTTGTCGGGCTGTCGGTTTCCTAGGAACTGATCTGCTTGACCCTCATACGTCGAATATATATATATATATATATATATATATATATATATATATATATATATATATATATATATATGTATGTGTGTGTGTGTGTGTGTCTGTGAGAAAACTAAACATTAATGAATACAACTTACAACACAAACATTGAAACATATTAACAACAAACCCCTTGAAAGAATTGGGAGAAATTTCTTCGAGAAATATCATTAAGGAACTATTCTGTTCCCACTCCGTCATTCCAAAAATAAAAGTGGACGATCATTAGAAAAACATATAACATTTTCCTTGTCTGACACATTCAATGAAACATGTATGAAAGAAAGTTTGCTGCAGTATATATATATATATATATATATATATATATAGATATATAGATATATATATATATATATATATATAATAAAAAGGCTTAAACACTAATATTCCATGGTCATAATTTATTCCATTGGAATCGTAAATACGATTCAATTCATCAGACCTACAAATTCAAAAAGAAAACGGAAAAGAACAACTCCGGAAATAAAAATAGAATTTAGAGACAGTGTTAGTATGAGAGTGTGGGATTCGAATATTAGTGCTAAAGAGAGGGGTAACATACGAGAGAATTGGGGAGATTAGAACTTAAACGCCATGAGCAGTTATGAATGTACGAGATTCATGGAAGATTGAAGTTTATAAGCAGTAAATTCGACCTTGCCAACCGAACGCTCCTTTGTGGCCGAATCGGTTAGGCACGCCCGGATAAATGGCGGTTCCGTATATGATGCAGGTTCGAATCCTGTCAAAGGACGAATATTTTCTATGAAAATGTCTCGGACATTCAGGCCGGTAAATGTTATTTAATACTGTTAATTATAAACAGAAAATTTACTTAAATACTTGTATCTATAAAAAAGAACTTTAAACATAAAAAACGTCTTTAATATATATATATATATATAGCCGAGTTCGAAGTCTAGTCGAATCCATTACATTCACTTACGTGATAATAATCTTGGAAATCCCCTTCTTCTCCCTCCAGCTATGGGTAAATAACAGGACAGACCGAGTTCTATAGCTCTGGATGGCAACTAGTCTACCGCAGAAAGAAATGGCAACCTACTACGAGAAAAAATCTGCCTCGTCAGTCAGGTATCGAAAGATACATGATCGCCTAAGCGTGTATCACGCATGGCACATAACTGAATGTAAACCATCCGAAGGCATATAATGCAATTGGATCCTAGTCGTATGAAAATATTAGAACTGAACCACAAAAAAAGACCTGGATGTATTTCATTGAATTTATATAGAGCAATCTAATTCATAAAATAAATACTTTTACCTCATGTGGTGAATATGTTATTTCGGATTTCGGAGACGACGAAAGTTGTCGCCTGTCTTTGCAACCCTAGTGTAAAAACTCAGACGACCACTGCCTATTTCCCACATGAAGGAAAAGGACTTGTTTGATTATATTATCATACATCGTACATTGAGTGCTGGTGTTGATAAAATGTTGTTCGATGCAATATAACAGACCCATAAATTATATATTAATAAATATACATTTTTCCGCACCAGAGGCACAACTTAGATTATTATATGTTAATGTTTATTTCTGTTGTTTGAAATATTTCCATTGGATATTTGTAAAAAAAAGTTTGGCTCTATAATTCAATAAAATCAACAAATTATACGACATTGTCTGCTTCATAGAATCAAAGATAAGTAACTCTTGTATGCTTAGCACCATATTTATGTGTATCGCTGAGTTACCTCCCCTGTATTGTCACATTCATTTAAACGCGCTAATTATTTTGTTTTGTGAATAATTTTTTTTTTGGTTAACATGTGACGAGGCTCAGCATAATATCACGTTATACGAACATAGACAGATTAATAGGTAAAAAAATACTTTGAAAGGAATATATATATATATATATATATATATATATATATATATATATATATATATATATATATATATATATTGAACAATAAAAAAAAATAAAAAAATTAAAATCTTCAGACACACTGGGTTGTAGATTAATATTTTTTCGTTTATTTTTATTATTATTCCATTTAGATTCATCGACTAGTTTCGGCCGAAATAGCCATCATCGGGAGGAGAAATATTTCTGCTTGCTGCTAGCACTAAACTACAGAAATGAATTTCTTGATGGAGAAAATTTTGTCTGTAGTTTTCATTTGTTTTTTTATTTTTTTTATCTTTTTAACATGAATCTTTTAACATTCCTTGTGTTGGTCAAACAGTCTCTTTTAAGTTGTTATTTGAGATAAGAGCTGGATAGATACATGCTGCTATGAATTCTCTGGTCAGTTTGATAGTTTTATTGGACCTGGTTCTTAGGGAGTGAGTGCGTATGATGTGTGTAAGTGTGTATATTCGTGTGGGTGAGTGAATAAGTGTCAGGCCTCCACACCTCCGTAAGCCTGTCTGTCTTGTGTGGGTGAGAAATGTGGGTAGGTTTTGATTTGTTGAGTTATATCTATATATTGTTGAATTTGTGATTTTGTTTTTAGACATTGTATCCACTTATTTTCATGCGACTCTAAAATCTTTCTAATGATATCTGCTCTGAACTTTTCTATTCTCTCAATTATAGTGAATTTGGCATGGGTTTTGAAATCGTGTTTTTCCAGGTGGAAATGTTGTTCTACAGGTAATAATTTTTCATGGGGAGTCGACTTAATTCGTTTACGATAATTGTTAATTCTGTAGTGAAAGGGCCATTCAGATTTTCCTACATATTGTTTCTGGCATAGTGTGCATTCTAGGATGTAAATTATGTTATGACTTCTACAGTTAGAATCGTATATATATATATATATATATATATATATATATATATATATATATATATATATATATATATTGAAATAAAAAGAAAGAACAGTAAGATATATAATCCGGTGTTTTTATTTATGATTATTACTGCGAAAAAAACATGTTAAATCAATTAATTTATTATATATATATATATATATATATATATATATATATATATATATATATATATATATAAATATATATATATATATATATATATATATATATATATATATATATATATATATAATATTGTAAATTAATTGATTATATATATATATATATATATATATATATTGTAAATTAATTGATTATATATATATTTATATATATATATAATATTGTAAATTAATTGATTATATATATATATATATATATATATATATATATATATATATATATATATATATATATATATAAATATTATTTTATATGCCCACTACTTATTGGAAAGTGCTCATTATCAGTAATAGAGCTGATAGAGCTAACTTATTCAGTTGTATGGATATTAGACCCTGAGTTTCACGCTTTTGCGATCATCAGACAAGCGGGTTTATTTTTTTAGAAATTGGATATATTTATGCTTGTTTGTGTTTGATTATGTTTGGTGGTGGTGGTGGGGAATTAACCTATGTGTCCGTTTGGGATAACTCTATCAATGACACAGGCATACAGACAGGTGTACACATTTTAGTTCCCGTAAACACACGCATATAAACGAATCTTCTCTAACACCATTAGTACTGCTTTTTACTATTGTCATTGTTTTATTATTATTATTATTATTATTATTATTATTATTATTATTTCCTTTGATTTCTGGCGTGTGCACATTTCTTTTTTGGGTCCCGTCTAGAGACGTAAGGTTAGAAATGGCATCATGACATTTCCACTGGCCTATTAAAAAAAGAAACTCACAAACATATTTTACATGGATAAAGCCCTTCGTAAGGCGTGCGCTGTATTCGTAAAAACAATTTTTTTGTATTTCTTTAAGGCATTGGCTTCCAGGAATCCCTTCAATTAGTCTACCGGAATCTTTTCTAACCAATACTAGGTTTCCAACTATAACGGCGATTATTGATATGCCGCATATTTAAGATTTTGATTTCAAGGTCCTTGTATTTTGATAGCTTTTTTGAAGATCTTCAAAGATACATTGCAGTCCGCAGGGACTGCCATATCAATAAGTAGGCATTTTTTTCGTTTGTGGTCTCTATTATTATTATCATTATTATTATTATTATTATTATTATTATTATTATTATTATTATTTGATTTCCTTTGATTTCTGATTTGTACTCATTTCTTTCCCGGTCCCGCCCAGGGATCTAAGGCTAAAAATGGTATCATGACATTTTCCACTGAAAAAAAAAAAAAAAATTACATAGATAAAAGGTGGGCTGTAAAAAGTGGGCTGTGAAAGGTGGGCTGTACTCGTGAGAACAATTTTTTGTATTTCTTTAAGGCATGGGCTTCCAGGAATCCCTTCAACTAATCTACTGGAATCTTTCACAACCAATTTCGATTTCATTATTATTATTATTATTGCAACAACTATTATCATAATTACCATTGTCATTATTGGCTTATATTTTTTGACATTATACTTTCATTTCTCTCATCATTAGGGCGAAATTTACTGTTAGCACATCAATAATTATTATTAACATATCTATTATAACATCATAAAATTTTTATTTAAATATAAATATATATATATATATATATATATATTCCTTTCAAACTATTTCTTTACCTATCTTATCTTTCAAATTAGTCACAATAATCACTAATGCACAAGCAGTCAGCGTTGAAAATATTAAACATCATCATCATCATGTCCACAAAGAGAACCCACTTAACCAAAGAACCAATAGAAGTGTATATACACATCTGCAAGTGTGTATATGTGTGAGGTTGTGTAAGTTCGTCTGACGACGCAGGCGGCAGACCTGAAAAGTGTCAAATACACCTACACCTGTCCCTTGTTGAGAGATCATCGCTACATATAGTAAGTACTTCGATCTTGACACCGAAATAGAATTGCAATTGCGCATGTATGTATGCTCTAAAGCATGGATGTGAATCCGTGCCTAATCTCGCATTGTTTATATCAGATTGTGGGAAGAAGATGCTCGTGGAACGTAATTTTCACTAACGTTGGGATCAGATGCTTTGCTGTCGAATATAGTTTATCATCATACCCAAAACGGAATTGCTATAGGTAACTAACTTGTAAGTGTTTTAACAGAAAGCGAAAAAAAATTGACTGATATGCGAAGGTGTCCTGACATAGCCAAAGATGGTTTTCTGTGAACTTATAGCGATGTTCAAGGAATATGAAGAGAATGGAGACGATACGCTACAATGTGCGAAGCATGGCGAGTCTTAGCCGCAAAGTGTAATAATGGCGGAACCAAGACTCTGTAGATCATCTGAAACACTCACCGTGGAAATAGAGACGGAGCAGTGAGAGGCTTGTGACATCTCGTCTGTGAGAAAAGGCGTTGCACAGTGGAGATTCGTCGCCCACAAGGACGTGGAGATTGTTTCGGACCCCACCCAAGGCGGGAAGTAAAAATTAGAAAACTCCTGTCCATGTATGGCAGCAATGTCCCATTTTCCGCCTGATCTGGCTGCTGTAGATGTAGCGGATAGACAAGAGGAGTGTGATACTTTCTGGAGCCGTATAGGGTATTGGACCTTTTCACAGCATCTTTAGTGATCACAAACAAAGAACAGGGAATAAATTACTTGAAGACGTTCGACAGCAGCAACAGCTAAAATGGATATTGCATGTAACTTGAAGGGAGAATAATGTCATAATCAAGATTCTACTCTACATCAAATAAAAGGTTAGGTAGGCAAGTCCCATCTGTACAAGAAAGAGCGATAACAGCTACTGGGCTTGAGAAAGCTATTTTCCTGAATAAATGTTTGAGGAGAAAGATTTTATAAATTTCAGCTGACTGTAAAAATGAATAAAACATGTAACTTGAAGAGTAAATAATGACGTAATCCCTATGTTGAAATTCCACTCTACTTCAAACAAAAGGTTAGGTAGGCAACATTCATCGTGGAAATAGCGATGGACCAGCGACAGGCTCTCGACGACTCGTCTGTGAGAAAAGGGGTTGCAGAGTGGAAAATAATTCGTCGCCTACAAGGTCGCGGAGGCGCTTTTGGACTCTATCCAAGGCGGGAATTAGACACTAGGAAACTCCTGCCCATGTATGGCAGCAATGTCCCATTTTCGGCCTGATCTGGCTGCTGTAGATGTAGCGGATAGACTGGACGAGTGTGATTCTTTCTGGAGCTGTATAGGGTATCGAACCTTTTGAAAGAACCTTTAGCGATTTAAATATTGAGGAATGGCGCGACAGAATCACAAAGAACAGGAAATAGATCACTTGAAGACTTTCGACAACAGCAAAAGCTAAAATGGATATTGCATGTAACTTGAGGAGAAAATAATGACATAATCAAGATCTTGATATTCCACACTACTACAAATAAAAGACAAACCCTATCTGTACAGGAAAGAGCTATAAAAGCTACTGAGCTTGAGAAAGCTATTTTCCTGAATAAGTGTTTGAGGAGAAAGATTTTATAAATTTCAACTGACTATAGTAACAACTGAAATGAATAAGACATAACTTGAAGAGTGAATAATGACGTAATATATATGTTGATATTCCACTCTACTTCAAATAGAAGGTTAGGTTGGCAACCTCCATCTGTAGTGGAAAGAGCGATAACACCTACTGGAAATGAGAAACCTATTTTCCTGAAAAAATGTTTGATGAGAAAGAACATTTTCACAGCATCATTAGCAATTTGGACACTGAGAAATGGCGCTACAGTATCACAACAAAGAATAGGAAATACACCACAGGAGCAACAGCTAAAATGAATATTGCATGTAACTTGAGGAGAATATAATGGCATAATCAAGATGTAGATATTTCACACTACTACAAATAAAAGGTTAGGTAGGCAAGCCCCATCTGTACTGGAAAGAGCAATAACAGCTACTGGACTTGAGAAACCTATTATCCTGAATAAATGTTTGAGGAGAAAGATTTTATAAATTTCAGCTGACAATAGCAACAACTAAAATAAATAGCACATGTAAATTAAGGAGTCACTCCTTAATTAACATGTGCTATTTATTTTATTATGATTATATTATTAGTCACTAATGACATAATCATAATTTTGATATTCCACCATCTTCAAAAAAACGGCTAGGTAGGCAACCGCCATCGGTAATGGAAAGGGCGATAAAAGCTACTGGAATTGAGAAGCCAATTTTCCTAAATAAATGTTTGAGTAGAAAGCTTTTATGGATTTTACCCAACAGAAGTACTTGATGTTTGATCAGTGAATGTCAAATGTTTCGTTATAGGGAAACGGTCATTACCATAGATTTAAGTTTGTCAAATCGAGTATGACCTAACGCGGACGCAGAAAAGAAAGTCTTAAGTAAATAAAGTTCAAGCGATTTATTGTTTCAGAAAAAAAAAAAAATAGAAAAACAATAAAGCGATGCGGTTAAGTCACATAAGGTCAGTCGAAGAAGCTCTGTGCCATATTGTATGTTCAATACTATTGCTGGCGAGCCTATCCACGATAAAACGTGATCAAACAAGATACGGCGATGATGACTTGTATGAATAAAGCCACTAAAATCTCTTGTTTTAGACCAGTTGCAAAAAAAAAAAAAAAAAAAAATGGAAAAGAAACGTAAAATGTGAGGGTGTGATTAGACGCATTTTGGTTGGCCAAGGCGATTCGGCTTGCTTGAGCGCTAAAAAAAAAAACCCCAAAAGCGGGAAAGGAACCGGGAAGTGGTGAGTCGATTCCTTGGAAATCGGCAGTTGAAACACGTCCTTTGCGCTTTTCGCTCGACTGATCAGCTTAATGCCTCCGAAGAGATAAAGGCGAACTAAATAACTTGTCGTCTGCCATATTTTCTTCTCTTTGACCAATCAGTCTGCAGAAAAATATAATAAAAACAATCTGAAGCCAGGTTAGAATTGGTTTCTTGATACCTCGTCGAATTTATCTACGAATATATTTGTGTAAATGACTTGCATTTTAAGTCACTTAATATATTTCACAATTAAATATAATATATATATATATATTAAGAAATGGACAAAGTCCGACAATTTATTTATTAAAGACATTTTTTATGTTTAACGTTCTTTTTATAGATACAAGTATTTAAGTAAATGCTCTGTTTATAATAAACAGTATTAAATAACAGTTACCGGCCTGAATGTCCGAGAAATTTTCATACAAAATATTCGTCCTTGGACAGGATTCGAACCTGCATCCTATATGGAATCGTCATTAACGCTGACGTGCCTTAACCGACTCGGCCACAAAGGAGCGCTCCGTTGGCTAGGTCGAATTTACTGCTTATAAACTTCAATCTTCCATGAATCTCGTACATTCATAACTGCTCATGGCGTATCAAATGTAAACAAATGACGTCATACATTAAGAAATGGTCAAAGTCCGACAATTTATTTATTAAAGACATTTTTATGTTTAACGTTCTTTTTATAGATACAAGTATTGAAGTAAATGCTCTGTTTATAATAAATATAATTTCTCGGACATTCAGGCCGGTAAATGTTATTTAATACTGTTTATTATAAACAGAGCATTTACTTAAATACTTGTATCTATAAAAAGAAAGTTAAACATAAAAATGTCTTTAATATATATATATATATATATATATATATATATGTGTGTGTGTGTGTGTGTGTGTGTGTGTGTGTGTGTATGTATGTATGTATATCGTGAGTGGCCGCAGTCCTTGTACAGGGTGAATTTTACTGTGAACGTATTAGGTTGGTGCAAAAGTAATATCGTTTTTTGACGTTAAAAAATACGTCAAAAAACGATATTATTTTTGCACCAACCTAATATATGCATACATACATACATACATACATAGATACATACATACATACATACATAGATACATACATACATACATACATGATGTAACAGCGTTTCCCCTAACGAGGGGTGGTGAATTCATTTGAACCATTTAAAACATTTATTCTACAATCTACATTCAACATCATCATTTGATAAGACGCCAAAGATGTTGAAACAAAATGGCTATTTTTGTAGTGATTTTATAACATAATTATGTTATAATTTTTAAATAAATAATCATATATATATATATATATATATATATATATATATATATATATATGAAATGGACTCTCCCGTCGAGTTCGATGTATGAGATTCCGACGACCACGAACTAATTATCTGCATGCCTATGAAGGACATGACTTTTGAGACCAGCTCGGGAATTGCACAAAAGACCACAAACCTCACAGGAGAATGTATTGTAGTATATATATATATATATATATATATATATATATATCGAGAGGTCCCAGTCCTTGTTCAGGGTGGACTTTACTGTGAATATATATATATATATATATATATATATATATATATATATATATATATATATATGCTGGACTGTCCCACCGACTTCGATGTATGAGATTCCGACGACCACAAACTAATTATCTGCACGCCTATGACGGGCATGACTTTTTAGACCGGCTCGAGAATTACACAAAATATCACAAACAATACAGGAGAATGTATTGTAGTACACACACACACAGACGCTTATATATATATATATATATATATATATATATATATATATATATATATATATATATATATATATATATACAGTAGAATTTGTGTGGGTTTGTGATCTTGAGTTTCAATCTATTTGTGCTGATGATCGCAAATAGCGTGAAACCCAGGTTCGCATACTGACACCAATACAATTAAATGTTAGTTTTATCACTGATATTGAGAGATTTCCAATAAGTACTGCGCATATATAATATATAAATAATATTTATAAAAATTGTATATATATATATATATATATATATATATATATATATATATATATGATGAACTCTCCCATCGAGTTCGATGTAAGAGGTTCCGACGACAACGAACTAATTATCTGCATGCCTGTGACGGACATGACTTTTGAGACCAGATCAAGAATTGCACAAAAGACCACAAACAGTACAGGAGAATGTATTGTAGTATATATATATATATATATATATATATATATATATATATATATATATATATATATATATATATATATATATATAATAGACCTGCATGCCTATTATGGCCATGAATTTTGAGACCGGCTCGAGAATTGCACAAAAGTCCACAAATAGTAGAATGTATTGTATCCAAGTGCAGCAGGAACATTGTTAGCTGTCTTATTTTGCTTTCGTGTTTCACGCAATAGACTGATGCTTTCTTCTTGATGGTGCATTATTCCTGAATGGCAGCTAGAACGATACTCTGATGTCTTCATGGCTAACTCTTCAAAAGTTCTTGATTGTTTTTTAAATTTCAGCTGAATTTTATCTTTAGCAATTGAGATAATTATTTAATATTTTGTATATTATTATATAGTATTAATAATCCGAATGTTTGAAATAATTGATATGAGTAAAAATCACTTATGATATATATATATATATATATATATATATATATATGTATATATATATATGAATAAAAACAAACATTGCCGAGGAGCGAAAGTAGTTGAAATAATAGCGGCGTCACGGAAAAAAAATCGACCATTTGACATACCGTTCTTGTTTGTTTTGTTTTTTTTGCGGGGGGCGGGTATTTCGGGCACGAATGTTAAGACACTAAAATAATCAAGAATCTATACAGACAGCGAAATGCTGCATACGTACAGAAAATATTTTTAGCAGGTATACAAAAATAGAAAGGGTTGTAAGACAAGGAAGTGTCTTCTCACCGGACTTGTTCAACCTATACAGTGAGACAATTCTGAGAGAATTAGACGTCCTACCAGGATTCATTATTGGTGGCCACACTCTTAACAATATAAGATATGCAGATGACACAGTGCTGATAGTAGATACGGAAAGGATACTACAAAACTCCTAAGAGTTTAGCGGAGAAAAGGGGGAACAAAGGACTAAGCATAAACTTCAAGAAGGCAGAATGCTCAAATATAAATTACGCGTTTACTAAAATAAAGCAGGTACAGAAATTTAAATATCTGGGAAGTGTTCGAACAGAGGGCGGAAAGTGTGACACTGAAATCCGAGACAATTCAGATGGGCAAAGATACCTTCCAAAATCTAAGCAAAGTATAAAGTGACAGGAAATTTCCGTTGGAAACACTGAAAACGTGCTGGACTGTTACGTGATATCTGTCCTCCTGTAAGGCAGTGGGTGCTGGATAATCTGCTCAAAGATGAGGAAGAGACTTGAAGCAACAGAAATGTGGTTCTACAGAAAGATGCTGAAGATGTGTGTTTTTATTGGTTTATTGCTTATATATAAAAAATGTGAGCAACGCAAGGTTTTATAGAGAATGGAAACAAAAAGGAAACTTTTACTTAACAACAGGAAAAAGCAGTTGAGAGTTCTGACGCACGTAATGAGGAAGGGGTGCTTAGAAAATCTGATACTAACGGGACAGATTGAGGGAAAGAGGGAGAGAGGAAAGCAGCGCGTAAAGTACTTGATGGGCTTGAGCAAATGGATGGCAGAAAAGGGTTTGGGAGAAAGTGCCAAGAAAATTATTGTTGTGATGGAGATCATTTCACTACAAGTTTGGATCCGGCCGTCAGACGAAAGACATAAAAAGACGCCTACATCAAGAGGAGTAGCAGCAGGAGCAGTAGCTTTTGCTGAAAACAGTCATTCACGGCTGAACATTCTCTTCCCTAGTTTTTATTCTAGATTATGTTTCCCTGTACCAAAGGGTATTAAACTTGTTGTTAAACCAATTCCAGTTTTCTACTGTTGTTTATGAAAACTCGGTTACAACACTTATTAAGAGCCACAAGTGACAAGAAGTTGTGGAGGGACATGATCGCCTGAAGGAACACGGCACATAAAAGAAGAAGGTTGAGAGAAGCAAGAAAGTGAACCGGAAAAAAAGAAAATAATGGTGGAGGATAGATAAAATAAAAGGCAGTGCGAAAAAAAAATGGCGGCGTGTGTGTGGAGCGGGGACGAGAAAAGATGAATTTATGAGTTTCCGAAAGGTAAGTACAAAGAAAACACAACGGATTCGGTTGCAACTTGAACTCTCCCCCGCCCTGGTTGATTACCCATGCCGGTAAATGCTACGCAACGCGACCATCCTAACCGCTAAAATCGGTTCTCATTATATTACATGGTTTAGTTCCAATGGTTTTAGTTCGCCTGGTTTAGTTCCACTGTCCGACGACACGATAGTGCTCGGCGAAGGGTAACCAACTTCTCGCTATCTGACTGCACGGTTCTCATAAGCTGTCACAAATTTATCAAATCATTTTCAAATACGTGCCTGCTTCAATTGCTCGTTTATCTAGATTCGCTTGAGGAAATAGTTGTCAACTAAAACCGGGAACATTTCTTTTTCGCAAATAAATTCCTTGCTTCATTATTCAAAGAAGTTTCCTTTGAATTCTTATGACTTCAAGCATCTCTGCGTTGTCCAATATTTAGCGAGGCCAATTTTTGGTTGAAGCATTAATTCTGACCAGTGAGTTCGTATCCATATAACAAGGACACCTCAGCGTTGGATAATAAGGCAGATGGATTTTTAGAACCGTGATACTGCACACAATTTGAAAGTTGTGGTTTACATGATTAATAATGATACAATTTTTTTTTTTTTAAATCGTTACTATTTTATGAGGAAACGCGTTTACAGGTTCAGAATCGTAGCATCGGAAATTCATTCCGGTGATAAGTGAAAACCTTATAGCACAACCTTATAGAATTTATAATTTACTCAAGCTTTACAAATTGTATATAGACAAGATGCATTGCACAAGCACATTGTAACGTAGATATTGTGTCATCAAATAAGACCTTCATTTATTTTAAAGGGAAATTATACTGAATAATTCAGCTTTATTAGGATATAATATGTTCTACAGTTTAGTAGTTTCAGTGTGATTTTTAATAAACATTCAAATTTAAAACATCTTATAATTTATGCTCAGCAGTATAATGGCGTTCGATACACATTTATCTATTCTTTGTTTTCATTATGATCTAACAAATTATCTAACAAATTTTATTCATTGAGAAACTTTTTAAAAAATCTTTTTACAATTTTCTTACAGTTTTTGCTCACCGAATACAGTAAAACTACTACACATTTTGTGATGATAATTAGAATTTTAGTTTGAATATATTTTCCATTCAATGAATCTAAATCAATTGCAAGTTTTGAATGATTGGTAGATTAGAACAAGTCGATAACAATCAGTTTGAAAGCTGAGGTTTCACAGGCATAAAAACGACACAAAACGTTTGTTTCAAAATCCCTACCGTTTTTTGAGGGATCGAATTTTAATTTTAAAGTTTAGGTTCAAAATCGTAGAGTTTGAAATTCATTCCGGTGATCAGTGAAAGCCTTATATATGGACAAGATGCATGGCACAAATATATTGTTACGTAGACATCGTGCCATCAGATAAGACCTTCATTTTCTTTAAAGGGAAATTATACTGAAGAAATTTTTGTCATCTTTTTTAAGAAATGAGCTTAAAGTTTATGTTTAGGTTCAAAATCGCAGCGTCGGAATTTCATTCTAGTGATCAGCAAATGCCTTATAGCACGGCCTTATAAAATTTATAATTTACTGAAGCTTTACAAATTGTAGATGGGCAATATATTAGGTTGGTGCAAAAATAATGTCGGTTTTTTACGTATTTTTTTTAACGTCAAAAAACGAAATTATTTTTGCACCAACCTAATACATAGCACAAGCACATTATTACTAAATCACTGTGCCATCAAATAAGACTTTCATTTATTTCAAAGGGAAATTATATTGAACAATTCAGCTGTATTATGATGTAATATGTTATAGTGTTGTAGTTTTAATGTGATTTTCAGTCAACAATGCAAAATTTAAAACATTTTGGCTTGTAATTTGTACCAAGCAGTATTATCGTGTTATATACACTTTTATCTATTTTTTTTTGTTTGTTTTTATTAATTATGATCTAATTTTATTAACACATTCCCACTCATTTACTGGGTCAAAATATTCCACTTTTTTACTGTTGAAAGTCATGATTTTGCACGTAACGCCAAATATGAACCCCGATCTCATAAGAGAAATAAACAAAGCTAGGCACATTAAAAAAAAAAACTTTTTTTCCCCCAAAATTGTCGAAGATAAAACATCGAATATATATTGGCTCAAAACAGTTCACCGTTTAATGAAGTTTATTCAAGATAGAAAGATAGAAACTCCCCCCCCCCCAAAAAAAAAAGCTTACGATTGTGCAGTAGAGAAGATCGATTTTTGAACCATGGTATCGCACTCTAGTTAAAAATTGGGGTTTTACATGATAAATATTAGGTTGGTGCAAAAATAATGACGTAATAATGTCGTCAAAAAACGACATTATTACGTCATTATTTTTGCACCAACCTAATAAGAACACAAAATATCTTTTTCCAGAAGGATACTGTTTTTTGATGAAATTAGTTTAAAGACTAGGTTTAAAATCGTAACGTTGGAATTTCGTTCTGGTGATCAAAGAAAGCCTTATAGCACAGGCTTATAAAATTTACAATTTACTGTGTTATAATTTATGCCTGGCAATACTATGATTTTATATACACTTTTATCTATTCTTGCTTTTATTGTAACCTAGGGGAGGTTACTGAATAGAATAATCACATGAATGTTGGCGATGAACAATACTTAGAGCACAAACAACACATATAAGATTCGCCAGCGGCGCGTAGAAGTAGTAGTCAACTGCTAAAAGTGAGTCAAGTGAATTCCACAATAAATCTCCAACTGCAGTATATCTACCGACCGCACCATGCGGTCAGATGTAGCACAGGGCCAAATTTAATGTGAGGTATCCGAGCCCGTATGATTGGCCAAAAATTCACCGTAGACCCCATATAAAACGGGGTCGGGTAGCTGTTTCCCGAGACGAGACTCTGCCCTTCGACATAGACTCGTCTGGGGATTCTCTCTACTCGGAGTCAGAGAGTTTGTCGAGCAAAGCTGGAGACGAATCTCTAATTGCAGGATATCTACCAACCGCCTCACGCGGTGAAATGTGGCACAAGACCGAATTTAATGCGGGGTATCTGAGCCCGTAGGCTAGGCCCAAAATTCCCTGTAGGCCCCGTATAAAACGGGGTCCGGTAGCTGTTCCCCGAGACGAGACTCTGCCCTTCGACATAGACTCGTCTGGAGATCCTCTCTGTCCAGAGGCAAAGAGTTTCACCAGCACAGCTGGAGACGAATCTCCAACTGCAGACCAACATACAGTATTGACTACTGTATTTATATGAATAGGGACAAGCCCATTATCGTCCGTAGATGTGTTACAACAGTTTTTATTAATTACTAGACTACCCGTGACCAGATGGGTCATTGATTATAAAACATTGAAGTTGATTTCAGTATTCCATTGGAATAAAAGCTCATTTTATTATGATTCAGTTAAATATTTCAGTTTGTTCTTCTCATCATTGGTCTGGTATACAAATTCATATTTAACGTTTTACTGATTGATTACAGCATCTAATAGGAATAGAGCTTTCGGGATAAACTTAAAATTTAAATCAGGTTAACTTAAAGATATATTTTAATATGTCAAAAACTATTTTAAAATCATATTCACTTGAAAATATTTTTTTAAATATGCAAAAAATATTTTTAAATACTTAAAATACAAACACCTGGAGGAAACGGCAAAGCGGAATCTCTTTGTGTCTGTGTTTAATTTGAAAATATTTTAATTAAAAAAAATGTCTGTTTGAAGAAAGTTAAAATAAAAATATCTACGGAAAAACAAATCGTATCTTATTCACTTAGATTAAATTAAATCATTTACGCCAGACGGACAGACCGACGAACTACACAAGCACGCAAGTCACACACTTTTAGTATTAGATAGATAGATAGATAGAAGCAGAATCAGATAGATAGATATTAGGTTGATGCAAAAAGAATGACGTAATAATGTCGTTTTTTGACGTATTTTTAACGTCAAAAAACGACATTATTACGTCATTATTTTGCACCAACCTAATAGATATATATATATATATATATATATATATATATATAGATAGATAGATAGATAGATAGATAGATCTATCTAACAACTGAGCTAACAAATCTTATTCATTGAATACACTTTTTAATTTTACAATTATTTACATAGTTTTTACTTATCGAATATAGTAAAAAATATCTACATATTTTACGTGTAGTGATTCATAATTAAAATTTTAGTTTGAACATTTATTTCCATTAAGATATCAACTTTATTTGGATTTATTTTTGAAACAGTAAAACTTTAAGGTCAGTTTGGAGTCAAAATCCTGCAGAAATTAGGTATTTTTGTAAAAAATCTTCAGACGATCTTTAAAGATCGTCTGAAAATTTTTATATAACTAAATGCTCAAAAGTTCTTCTTGTTCTTGCCGTATCTATGAATCTAATTTTTGGTGTTAGTGCTTATCACATCAAACCACATTGTTCAACCTAAGTACATCGTTGATTCTCCAAAAACTATAAAAAAATCAACATGCCCTATTCTCCGTGAACAATGGCCAGTCGATGAAAAACGACTCTAATGGATAAAATGATTACTTGTGCCTCATCTAAGTTATGCTTAGAAAACCACCATTGGTTACTCCATATAAAAAAAAACGCCTCGATGTTGGGTAATAATGTGGCTACTTTAGTTGAGCATTACTATTTCGCAATAGATTCGATCCTCACTTCCCCCCAGAAAACAACAAGAAAGAACAAACAAACAAAACAGCACCTTAACATAGGATAAGGTTTAAAAAGGTTACTTAGATTGATTTGGTTTATTTTGTTTTACTGCATATAAAAACCTCAATGGGTTATTTAATGCAGACAATTTTTTTTTTAGATAGGTTCGTATCAATGGAATATGTATTCTTTGTAAGAAATCAGTTTGTAGATCAAGTTTTTATTGACGTATTTATGTAAATAGGGTTTGTGTCGAGAGTTTAGCTTAGTTTATTTTGTTTTACGGCATATCAACGGCATATATACGGCATGTGTTATTTAATGCCGACAAGAAAACTAGGAATAGAATATGTATTCTTTGTAAGAAATCAGTTTGTAGATCAGGTTTCATTGACGTATTTTTGCAAAGGTGGTTTGTACACAATCTAGATTGGCTTATTTTGTTTTCCATCTTATCAACGTGAATGCTATCGGTTTATATAACATAGTAAAAACATGCAATGATAACAACAAAAATTGCAATATGAGCACAGGCAAAAAAATGGTTGCTGAAGAGATTAGGTTTATAATACCCAGAAATTCATACAAAGATATCCTCAAGGACACATGGCGCAGTGGATAAAGGCGTTAGTTAGATCCAGTGACAGAACCCAAAGAGTGTGAGTTCAATATCCGGTTAAGTCTGTGGAGAACTTGGAGTGGGGAATTGCCAGGAAATAACTGACATCCATTAAACGTGGAACTAGAACAGTGTACCGAAATAAAGTTCGACATTCCAAACACCTGAAGAATGTCGGAGCGTACAACGGCCGAAGCTTTGTAATAAATATGGCGACAACGATGAGGAAAATAGTCCGAATAATGTAAATAGTGTACAATATTTTTAGGATAGCCGCATATGAATAGAATATGTTCCCTTTGTCAGAAATTAGTTTGCAGATCAGGTTTTATTGATGTATTTTTGTAAAGAGGGGTTTTACCGAGAATTTGGTTTTGTTTATTTTGTTTTACGGTATATCAACCTCAATGTGTTATTTAATGCCCACAAGATTTTCAGGATAGGTTCGTATGAATAGAATATGTATTCTTTGTAAGAAATCAATTTTTAGATCAGGTTGCATTGATATATTTCTGTAAAGAGGGGTTTTGCCGAGAGTCATATCAGTTGCTGGTAATATATTTTTCTAAAATATATATTGCTGGCAATTTAAAAACGATATATTGCTAGTATTTTTACTATAAAAATCTATTTTTATACTTACATAGTGTTTGAACTTCTCCTTTAGTCAACCTGGCAGTATGTGGTCTCGCCTTGCCTTGCTAAAAACAAAGTCCGATCTCGATTGACCAAAGCTGGATACGCCTTTAGTTTGTCGTACAAGCGTTCTAACTGCTGGCAATAGAGCTTAGTTTTGATGGCGAGACCGTATGGAACAAGTTCGAATTGCAGTACTATCTGGAAATTCCACCAGACAGTGATTTGTTGTTTTCTGTCCGCTTCCTCAGTGAGTCAAGACTTTCCAGCCAAACTAGTAATGTAATGGTTTACATACTTATTTCAGGAAAATTCTTTATTATTTTCTCGTTTTAAATTTTATGACTAATTTTTCCTTATTAAAATATAAAGTGCAACTCAAGTTTTAGTTATTATACAAGTTCCCCCTAAAGTAAAAAAAACAAAACAAAAAAACAACAACAAAAAGACAAAAAACAAAAGAAAAACAAAAAAAACGTTAAGAAACACTGTTTCGGACTGCTTGATGGCCAAAGCAAGAAAGACCTGACAAACGTGCTATTTAAATCTATAACCAACTGGCAGATGTTGGGTGGATTTCACATAGGCAGTCGCGTTGAAAGAGTTTAGCCCGTTTTTCAGGGTTTTTCCAAGTTATTAGGTTGGCCAGAAAGTCCTAACTAACTTAGGAAGCGGAAATAAAACAACTAAATTTTATGGTGCAGCACCAACATTTATTATTCAAAATTCTCGACGATCTCCTGATCAACGATCAGCCATCATCCGAATCTGTCCCAGATACCAGCCCGCTGGCTTTGAATCAAAAAACTATATACAAACTGCCTTCACTTCATCAAGAGTGTTGAATCGCTGATCTCGGAGGAAGTTTTCCATGGAGCGGAATAGGCCATAGTCACTCGGAGCAACATCGGGATTGAATGGTGGATGTGGAAGAATCTCAACACTGTCTATCTGTTTGAACTTCTCCTTAGTCAACTGTGGCCTCAGACTGTCTTCCTTTACTTCATCAAAAGTTTTGAATCGCTGATCTCAGAGGATGTGTGCCATTGGGCGGAATAGACCATAGTCACTCGGAGCAACATCGGGACTGAACGGTGAATGTGGAAGAATCTCAACACTGTTCATCTGTTTGAACTTCTCCTTTAATCAACCTGGCAGTCTGTGGTCTCACCTTGTCTTGCTAAAAGCAAAGCCTGATCTCGATTGACCAAAGCAGGATACTCCTCCTTTAGTTTGACGTACATGCGTTCTAACTGCTGGCAATAGAGCTTAGTGTTGATGGCGCGTCCGTGTAGAATAAGCTCGAAATGCAAGGCTCTTTATCCACCAGATAGAAATGAAAATTTGTTGTTTTCTTTCCGCTTCTTAAGCGAGTCAGTACTTTCCGACGAAACTAGTATTGTAATGTCTTAAATAGTAATTTCAGGAAAATTCTTTATTACTTCAAATTTCATGATTATTTTTTCTTTATTAAAATATAAAATGCAACCTAACTTTTAGTTATTCTACAAATGCCCACTAAGGTAAAAAAAAAAGAAGACAAGAAACACTGTATCAGACTGATTGATGGCCAAGGTAAGAAAGGCCTGACAAACGTGCTATTTAAATATATAACTAACTGGCAGATGTTGGGTGGATTTCATATAGGCAGTCGTGCGAAAGAGTTTAGCTCGGTTGTCAGGGTTTTCCCAAGTTATTAGGTTGGCCAGAAAGTCCTAATTAACATAGGAAGTGGATAGAAAACAAGAAAATTTAATGGACAATACCAACTTTTATTATTTAAAATTCTCGACTATCTTCCAGCATCCGAATGTGTCCCAGGTAATAGCCCGCTGGCTTTGAATACAAAAACTGTAAAACAAGCTTCCTTCACTTCATCAAAAGTTTTGAATCGCTGATCTCAGAGGAAGTGTGCCATGGAGCGGAATAGACCTTAGTCACAGCAACATCGGAACTGAATGATGTATGTAGAAGAATCTCAACGCAGTCCATCTGTTTGAACTTAAAAAAAAAAAACCTGTCAGGGTGTAGCCTAGCATTCTCTTTCTGAAACAAAGCTCGAGCTAGATTGAGCAAAGCAGAATACACCTTTAGTTTATCGTACACGCGTCAGATTGAAGAATCGGGGAGCTAAGTTAAAATTCTAGTCGAATCCATTACATTCACTTACGTGCTAATACTCTTGGGAAAGGTATGAATCTTCTTCTAACCCCACCCCCGCCAGCTTATTTGTACGCTTGCGATTTTTTTTCATTCTTATTAAGCAGGTCTTGAAATCGTTCCTATCTTGACATCTTTCTGGATTAGTTTAGTCTATTTTCCAGCCTGTCGACATCCTTTACTTCATCAAAATTGTTGAATGGCTGATCGTAGGGGAAGTGTGCCATTGAGCGGAATAGACCATAGTCACTCGGAGCAGCATCGGGACTCACCGGTGGATGTGGAAGAATCTGAACACCGTCCATCTGTTTGAACTTCTCCTTTAGTCAACCTGGCAGTATTGTGGCCTCGCGTTGTCTTGCTGAAACAAAGCCCGATCTTGATTGATTAAAATAGGGTACTCCTTCTTTAGTCTGTCGTACACACGGTCTAACAGCTGGCAATATCGTTTAGCGTTGATTGCGCGACCGTGTGGAACAATTGCGAAATGTAGTCCTCCTTGGAAATTCCATCAGACAGAGATCAAGATGTGTTCTTTTCTTTCGGTTTCCTAAGAGAGTCAGGACTTTTTGGTCAACACAGTAAGGCGTAGAGCGCTTGATAAATGTACTATTTGATTTTTCTAATGAGTTAAGTTAAATAACGTCGTTACGAGTTCTGCGACGCTAAAATACCAGCGCAAAATCTCCTATTTTAACGTAAAATATTTGAGCTTAACAACCGTAAATGCCAATCACATGCATTGAAAACAGGTTATTATTTAAAAGAAGTAAGTGGGTACAAATGAAAAGATTTAACATTGACAAATTATTATTTTTTTTCTATTTCACTCATGCAGAATTTTAACACATATAAAGGTTATCGACTTCTCTGCCTTCTCTTGCATTTACTCCTTCCTTTATCGAACTGAAACAAAACAGCGTCTCTGATATGTCTTTTCCTTTTTTCTTCTCGCCTTAGAAAGGAAAGGTCCATTATTTATGAGGAATTGGCAAAGCATACTTCTTAAAGCTGTTTTTGAGCTATTCCAGCACGGGCGGTGTTAGCCTTGAATTGGACAAAGTGCACAGGATCGACGTTTGTGACGTTTGTGGTCAACTGACGTAACAACATCAATGAGACCCGTGAACAAAGGACGGCAGTAGTAGATGAACCCAAACATCCAAGCCAGTTTCCATTTTAACATTTGTCGGTTGTTACCGTATTGGACTCCACAGTAAACTTCAAGTTTACGGCTTCATGTAGATGTCATTGTCGAACTGAACTCATGAATACCAATTATTAAGTCGGTAGAAATGAAAACATTTGAAATTCGCAACTTTTTTTCTATTTCACTGAAACAGCCGTTAAACATTTTCTATCTCCTCTTATTTGTTTATTTCTTACATTCATTTATTGTCTCAGTGAAACCGAGTAGCGTCTCTGATATATATTTTGTTTTTCGCATCAAGCTAATTTGAGAAGTGGGTACACATGAAAAGATTTAAAATTGATAAGTTTTCCATTACATTGAAACAGCAATTCTATCTACCCTTCTTTCTTTCTTTCTTTCTTTCTTTCTTTCTTCTATTCATTTTCTCAATGAAACCAAGTAGCGTCTCTGATATATATTTTGTTTTTCGCATCAAGCTAATTTGAGAAGTGGGTACACATAAAAAGATTTAAAATTGATAAGTTTTCTATTACATCGAAACAGCAATTCTATCTACGCTTCTTTCTTTCTTTCTTTTTTCTTTCTTTCTTCTATTCCTTTTCTCAGTGAAACCAAGTAGCGTCTCTAATATATGTTTTGTTTTTAACATCAAGCTAATTTGAGAAGTGGGTACACAGGAAAAGATTTAAAATTGATAGGTTTTCCATTACGTTGAAACAGCAATTCTATCTACCCTTCTTTCTTTCTTTCTTTCTTTCTTTTTTCTTTCTTTCTTCTATTGCTTTTCTCAATGAAACCAAGTCGCGTCTCTGATATATATTTTGTTTTTCGTTTGAAGCTATTTCGAGAACATGGTATAAAAGAAAAAAATTAAATTTGTTAACTTTTTCCATTTCACTGAAGCAGCCGTTAAACAATTCTATTTTCCCGTCTTTCTTTCTTTCTTTCTTTCTTTCTTTTTTCCTTCCTTTCAGTTCTCAGTGAAACCAAGTAGCGGTTTTCGTTTGTAGCTATTTTAAGAAGTAGGTACAAACGAAAAGATTTAAAATTGCTAAATTTTCCATTGCACTGAAACAGCCGTTAAACAATTCGATTTTTCTTTCTTTCTTTCTTTTGTTCATTTTCTTAGTAGCGTCTCTGATAAGTATTTTGCGTATTCCATCAATCAAAACTCAACAGTCCATTATCCATGAGGTATTGGCAGAGTAGAACGTCCCTGCGAACTAGCGAAGTGGAGAGAGGCATGCATTATTATTATATGATAAGGAAAAGGAAGCTGGGGCGAACCATTATCGCCCAAGTCCTTGAAGGAAGCCGGTAAAAAGAATTAAAGAAGAAGAAGAAGAAGAAGAAGAAGAAGAAGAAGAAAAACATCAACTAAGAAACAACTAGGTTTATAATAATAATAATAATAATAATAAGAAGAAGAAGAAGAAGAAGAAGAAGAAGAAGAAAAACCTCAACTAGGAAACAACTAGGTTTATAATAATAATAATAATAATAATAATAATAATAATAATAAGAAGAAGAAGAAGAAGAAGAAGAAGAAGAAGAAAAACCTCAACTAGGAAACAACTAGGTTTATAATAATAATAATAATAATAATAATAATAATAATAATAATAAGAAGAAGAAGAAGAAGAAGAAGAAGAAAAACATCAACTAAGAAACAACTAGGTTTATAATAATAATAATAATAATAATAATAATAATAAGAAGAAGAAGAAGAAGAAGAAGAAGAAGAAGAAAAACCTCAACTAGGAAACAACTAGGTTTATAATAATAATAATAATAATAATAATAATAATAATAATAATAATAAGAAGAAGAAGAAGAAGAAGAAGAAGAAGAAGAAGAAAAACATCAACTAAGAAACAACTAGGTTTATAATAATAATAATAATAATAATAATAATAATAATAATAATAAGAAGAAGAAGAAGAAGAAGAAGAAGAAAAAGATCTCAACTAAGAAACAACTAGGTTTATAATAATAATAATAATAATAATAATAATAATAATAATAATAATAATAATAAGAAGAAGAAGAAGAAGAAGAAGAAGAAGAAAAACCTCAACTAGGAAACAACTAGGTTTATAATAATAATAATAATAATAATAATAATAATAATAAGAAGAAGAAGAAGAAGAAGAAGAAGAAAAACCTCAACTAAGAAACAACTAGGTTTATAATAATAATAATAATAATAATAATAATAATAATAATAATAATAGTAACAAGAAGAAGAAGAAGAAGAAGAAGAAGAAGAAGAAGAAGAAGAAGAACAACAACAACAACAACAACAACAACAACAACAACAAGTAAAGGAACAGCAAGTTTGATAATATGAAGAGTTTATGTTCGAGTTTCGGAGACGATACAGATGTTAACTTTTTCTAATCGTTCTTTGCGATACAACGTCACTAGGACCAGAAGGGAGCAAAAGTGAATTCGAACTTTCTATACCACTAATGAGTCACGAGTCTAGCTCCACGAAGCATTGATCTATAGCAGGCGCCATGAATAAACGTTTCGCAAAGAGAAGACTATAAAAGGGAGAGCGGAGACAGGCGAATCTATACGGTTATTAACACATTTTATGACATGCCAATGCGGAATTCAAGCGATACGCATTGACGTATGTCCATTTAGATTTCTTTCGTGATAAATCACTTTATTTCCCGGAGTGCAAGCGTTTACTTACTTACTGTCTGACTTATCTATCTATCTATCTATCTATCTATCTATCTATCTATCTATCTATCTATCTATCTATCTAATTCTGCTATTGTCTATTTTTATCACATTCTGCTTTTATCTATCTATCTATCTATCTGTCTATCTATCTATCTATCTATCTATCGATTAGGTTGGTGCAGAAATACTGTCGGTTTTTGACGTTAAAAGATACGTCAAAAACCGACATTATTTTGCACCAACCTAATATTAGGTTGGTGCAAAAATAATATCGTTTTCTCACATAGTAACATATGTGAGAAAACGACATTATTTTTGCACCAACCTAATATCCATCTATCTATCTATCTATCTATCTCATTCTGCTTTTATATGTCTATCTATCTACCTAGCTAGCTATTTCATTCTGCTTCTGTCTATCTATCTATCTATCTATCTATCTATCTATCTATCATTTTCATTCTGCTTGTATCTATCTATCTGTCTATATTTCTAAGATGAGGTATTATGTACATTATTTACATTATTCGGACTATTGTCCTCATCTTCGTCGCCATATTTATTACAACGTTTCGGCCCTAGAGTTCAGTTCGACATTCCAACCACCTGAAGAAGGCCGGAGCGTAAAATGGCCGAAATGTTGTAATAAATATGGCGACAATGAGGACAAATAGTCCGAATAATGGAAATAATCTATCTATCTATCTATCTATCTATCTATCTATCTATCTATCTATCTATCATTCTGCTTTTATCTATCTAGCTAGATAGCGACCTAGCTAGCTATTTCATTCTGCTTCTATCTATCTATCTATCTATCTATCTATCTATCTATCTATCTATCTATCTATTCCATTTTGATTCTATCTATCTATCTATCTCGTTTTGCTTTTATCTATCTAGCTAGATAGCGAGCTAGCTAGCTATTTCATTCTGCTTCTATCTATCTCTCTATTTCATTTTGATTCTATCTATCTATCTATCTATCTATTTCATTTTGATTCTATCTATCTATCTATCTATCTATCTATCTATCTATCTTGACTGATGTGACTCCAACGAGTGTGACATAGTATCTTTTTTTTTCTTTTTATGTGCCATGTCCTTTCAGGACGTAAGTGATCATGGCTGTCCACGTCACTCAATCTCTTGTAGCTCTCAATAAATTTCGTCCCTCTGGCAACTCTCCCAGACCACGTTCTTGCATTTCCTTGCTTAAGCTCGCCAGGTATGTCATGCATTGCTTTCCCTTGTCTGTTTTTTTCCTCTATTCGACCTGTGTGTATCAGATTCTCCAAGCCCTCCTTTTCTCATTACATATTCCAGAACCTTCAGCTGCCTCTTTCTGAAGCCTCCTCCTTGTTTTCATCCTCTCCAAGACTTCATCTTTGCTCCCTAGCTCGGTCCATGTTATCCTCAGAATCCTTTTACTGTTTCGATATGAACCATATTCTAAAATCTGACCAAATGACTAAATGTGGAAAAGGAATTCACAGAATCACCGAAGACTTTTCAGCACTCCTGATATATATATATATATATATATATATATAATTATTTATTTAAAAATTATCATATAAATATGTTATAAAATCACTACAAAAATAGCCATTTTGTTTCAACATCACTGGTGTCTTATCAAGTGATCATGTTGAATGTAGATTGTAGAATAAAGGTTTTAAATGGTTCAAATTCCCACCGCGAACATTTATAATTTGAACCATTTAAAACCTTTATTCTACAATCTAAATTCAACATGATTACTTAATAAGACACTAGAGGTGTTGAAACAAAATGGCTATTTTGGTAGTGATTTTCTAATATATTTATGTCATAATTTTTAAATAAATAATTATATTCGCTCTACTCTGTATTGAGCACTCTTTTAAGAATAGTAATTGTTGGTTATCGGAATTTATTCCGTATAGACCAATCATATACTTGTGTGTATATATATATATATATATATATATATATATATATATATATATATATATATATATATATATATATATATATATAAGTGTGTGAAAAGTGTGTGTACATAAATATAAATATAAATAAATATATATATATGTATAATTATTTATATATTATATGCGCGGTACTTATTAGAAAGCGCTCAATATCAGAGATAGAGCTAACATATATGGTTGGATAGATTGAGCTTGTGACCAAATTTTTTTTTAAAATTAATCAGTTTGTCTGACGATCGCTAAAGCGTGAAACCCAGCGTCACAAGCTCACATCTATCCAACCACACACACACACACACACACACACACACACATATATATATATATATATATATATATATATATATATATATATATATATATATATATCCCAGAATTCGTTTCTTTCTTTCTTTCTTTCTTTCTTTCTTTAGTATCATTTTTGTTTCAGGGAGTATACTTTTATCTACTGTCTTTTCGCTCTCTTTGTCCCCACACCAGTAATTATCCGATCGAATACGACTTTATTAAAAGGTGTACGTCTATCCCCTGTAAAATTCCGACCGCGTTTATTTCCGGGAAGTATTAATGACCAGTCAAAGAATACTATTCGCAGAAAACTCATTGCAAGGACCTAAAATTAAAGAAATAATGATTCCGTCATGCGTTAATGTGATAATAATAATAATAATAATAATAATAATAATAATAATAATAATAATAAAAACAACTTTCTACCCTTATTCTAAGTAGGCGTTGTTAAATTCCTCGCAAGGATTTAATGTTTACACCGGTCTGTAGATTTCGATTGGCACGTGATATTTGAGTATCAAGAATTGAACACCGATGCATACATATATCTAATTAAAGACATTACGCACGAACCCTAACACTCAATGCCATCATTCAACGAACATTCAATCGAAGCATACACTAAAGTTCAAAAGTTTGAAGCCAACTTGATAGAATAGTTAAAAAAAAAAATGAAAGAAAGCTCTTGGAGTCATTGATAAAAATGAAGAAAAAGAATGGAATCAATTACCAAACTTATACTTTGAGAAACTTTTGCAACGAATGCCAAAAAAATGTGCTGCAGTAATAAAGGTTAAAGGAGGATATTTTGACGAGAGAAAATTTTATCATAAAATGCTTTTTTTTCTTTTCGTCCTAATAGAATTTCTAATAAAATAGGGTCTCAGTTGTTTTGACAATGTATAATATTTTTTTCTTATTTAAAGTACAAAGCATCAACTTTTGGGGGCAATTTAAAAATGCCAGGATTAGCCACAAAAGTTTGGACTGTAGTGTACATATATATATATATCCTTGCATATCGTCGCTTGAACCGTCTTCCAATGGAGCGGCGTGAGGATAGTAGTCGTGGCTCATGGGGGCACAGTCCTATTGGTACGAGAGAAACTCGGATGAGTCCCACCACGGAATATGTGATGGAGGGGAGCTATATCTAGTCTGATTCGCTACCTCTTCGTCACCAATAAACATCTTTGCCTGATAGCGTAACTGTCCGGGTTTCAATTCTAATTTCTATTATATATATATATATATATATATATATATATATATATATATATATATATATATATATGTGTGTGTGTGTGTGTGTGTGGTATGTGTGTGTGTGTGTGTGATAGCGTAACTGTCCGGGTTTCAATTCTAATTTCTATTATATATATATATATATATATATATATATATATATGTGTGTGTGTGTGTGTGTGTGTGAGAGAGAGAGAGAGAGCAAGAGAGAAAGAAAGAAGCAGGGCGTCTACTGAAATATGAGTATCCACAAATAAAATATGTCGGAATAATAAACAAAATATCCATTACATTTATCTATCTACACACACACACACACACACACAGACACACACACACACACACACACATATATATATATATATATATATATATATATATATATATATATATATATATATATATATTAAGAAATGGACAAGTCCGACAATTTTATTTATTAAAGACATTTTTTTATTTTTAACGTTTTTTTATAGATACAAGTATTTAAGTAAATGGTCTGTTTATAATAAACAGTATTAACGACATTTATCGGCCTGAATGTCCGAGAAATTTTCATAGAAAATATTCGTCCTTGGACAGGATATATAGTATAGTATAGTCCAAGGACGAATATTTTCTATGAAAATTTCTCGGACATTCAGGCCGATAAATGTTATTTAATACTGTTTATTATAAACAGAGCATTTACTTAAATACTTGTATCTATAAAAAGAACGTTAAACATAAAAAAATGTCTTTAATAAATAAAATACATATATATATATATATGTATATATATATAAAATACCAAGTTGAGAACTGGCGCGGACTAGCTGCTCTTGATGAGGGTGAAAGGAGTCTCTCTCTGAGCTTTGGTTAGCAATCCGTTTAGTTTTGCTTTCACGATAAAAAGACTTAAGATGGGCAAGAAAACTCCTGACACTTTAACACGTTCATTATAGTGCATGTGTCTGTCGAGAGGCGTGTACTGGCTGCTATTGAATGTGCTCCGGAGAGGTTAAACTCCGAGATAAAAACACATGAGTACTATCGTTCGGAGTTTCCGTGGCAAGTCCTTTCCACCATTACATTCCTACCGACAGATTTTTTTGTTTTTATCGACAAATCCAAAAAGTATGGATGGTCCGACACAAGCCTTCACCACTTGAAACAAATCGTTGTGTTAGGTTTTCTGACAACTACTTCTAATTAGTTTTCAAACTTATCCGGCTACCGCGAAAAACTTTACGAAACGACATCAACTTCATCTTGGCACTTGGAATGTACAAAATCTCCCGAACAACAACTCAGCACCTGAAAGAAAAACAGCTCTGGTCACATTGGAGCTAAAGAAAGTACAACACTGTACATTCTCTTGTACTATTTGTTATATTTGTGTGCAATTCTCAAGCCAATGTCGAAAATCATGCTCGTAATAGGCATGTAGATAATTAATTCGTGGTCGTCGGGACCTCACGCGTCGAACTCGAGCGGAGAATCCATCATATATTGTTATGGGACCATACCCATAATAACATAATGGACTATTCTATACGTAATAATTACTGCGGCTCAAGAGGAAGCAGAGTGTTCAGTCCGAAGTCGGGCGACCGGCTGATCGGTTGATCGGTTGAACGCTCTGCCTACGGGCGGGGAGTAACCCGAAGGAGGCTACGCAGAAGGGCGGAGTCTCTTTCGTGGAGGTAAACCGACCCTGAACCCGTTTATACGGGTTCAAAGGGCATATTTTTGCCCGAGCCCACGGGCTCGGAAACCCCACGGGCTCGGAAACCCCACGTTAAACCGGCCTTGTGCCACATGATGCCCTTGTGGGGGGGGGTGACTAAATACCATTCAGCGCGAAGTCGAGCAACCGGCTGACCGGCTGATCGGTTGAACTCTCTACCTTCGGACGAACGAAGCTATCCGAAGGGAGGTAAACCGACCCTGAACCCGTTTATACGGGTTCAAAGGGCATATTTTTGGCCGAGCCCACGGGCTCGGAGATCCCACGTTCAACCGGCCTTGTGCCACATGATGCCGTCGTGGTGGAGTGACAAAATACCGATAACTGATAAAATTTAACACACACACACACATATATATATATATATATATACATATGTATACAGACACACACACACAGATATATATATATATATATATATATATATATATATATATATATATATGTATACACACACACACACACATACGTGTGTGTGTGTGTGTGTGTGTGCGTTAAATTTTATCATTTTATATGTGTTTTGAGCAGTTTTTAATACTACTGTTTCCTGGTATAATTCAACTCTGATAATTAACTTTATTATATATATATATATATATATATATATATATATATATATATATATATATATATATATATATATATATATATTACGTTGGTGCAAAAATAATATCGTTTTTTGATGTATTTTTTAACGTCAGAAAACGATATTATTTTTGCACCAACCTAATGTATATATATATATATATATATATATATATATATTAAGACTACACACTCACGCTACACTTTTGTAGACATTTATGCCTCTATGTACTTAAAGTATGGCTGGCCAACACCGCAGGCTTATCGCAGGCCTGAGGCGAAGGGAAGAAAAAATGAAGCGGAAAAATGCGTTTAGACGCGGCCCTCCTCGGACTGCTTCCGGTCAGTCTAGATCATGACTGGCTCATGCGTAATTGTCGATTCATCGAGCCGCGACAAATCTCAACTCGCCGTCCGACCAGAAAATATGCGAACAAATGCATCTAGATAGCCGCGCGAATCGCCATGAGCCAATGGAATATAAATGAGTTGTTAATAAGTAGGACACAGATTTACGTTCTTCCACCAAATAGGCTGACTTTATTATTATTATTATTATTATTATTATTATTATTATTATTATTATTATTATTATTATTATTTCCTTTGGTTTCTGGTCTATACTTATTTCTTTCCGAGTCCCGACAAGAGACCTAAGGTCAGAAATTGCATCATGACATTTTCCATTGAGCAGGTTTTAAAAAAAAAAATTTACATACATAAAGCCCTTTG
>OZ010575.1:72621322-72693822 GCA_963932145.1 Acanthosepion lycidas | reverse complement strand
CGACAGGCTTCGAACCTGCATCCTATACAAAACTGCCATAAAGCCTAGCGTCCTTTTACCGATTTCGCCACAGAGGTGCGTTTCGGTTAGCAAAGTCAATTTTACTGTTTTTTAAACTACAATTTTCCATGATTCTTTCACGCACATTCATATCTGCTCGATGCGTATCCAAATTTAAAAAAAATTACGTCACACATTTTTAAGTAAATGCTCTGTTTATAATAAACAGTATTAAACAACGATTACCGGCCTGAATGTCCGAAAAATCTTCATAGAAAATATTCGTCCTCCGACAGGATTCGAACCTGTATCCTATACGGAACCGTCATATAGCCTAACGTGCCTTTAACCGATTGGGCCACAGAGGTGCGTTTCGGTTAGCAAAGTCAATTTTTACTGTTGACGGTTGCGGGGGCTTGGGGAATTTTTGTTCCTTGCCAGGGTGCACGCACTCGGGCTCCTCACATTAAACCGACCTTGTGTGACAACCTGACCTCGTGGGTGGACAGAGTAAATACCGTGATCTGGAAAAATGATAGTTATTCATCATAGAAGGGTCTTATACACCCGTGCGTCTTATTTGCCGTCAAATACGGTACATATGTATATAAATTTATTTACTTATTTATATATGTATGTAAATTTATTTATTTATTTACATATGTATATAAATAGTCGTGATCGAATACCATTATCTTCGGGTCTGGTCGTTACCTCGATGGGTGATTGCTTATTGCGGTACGCTTTGCTTGGATCTGCCGGTAGTGTAATGCATAATGATTCGAGATTGTTAATCGGAGATCAGTGTTCCAATTCCAGTAGGATTCGTTCTGTTCAATTTTTTTTTTAAATTCAGGTCTGAGCAAAATAATAATGCCACTAAAATGCAAATGGTTTAATGGGAGTGAAAGAGAACGAACAGACTTTAGAAGGAACCGGAAACTCAAACCTAAACACACAGATATGATATAAACCTCCTCTCCTGGTCAAAAAAAAAAAAAAAAAAAAAAAAACGGGGAGGAGTGTGAACCGGACGATAGGGTAAGCGATTTACTTCAATTGTTGAGAAAAAATAGTAAAGATTTTCGAGTTCAGACGTTAAAATTATAGAGTTGAAGTAGAATTTAGAAGGATTGTTTGTTCGGCATATCAACCTCCATGGGTTATTTAATGCCGACAACATTTTAAGGATAGATTCGTATGAATAGAATATGTATTCTTTGGTTTAGATTGATTTGGCTTATTTTGTTTTACGGCATATCAAACTCAATGGGTTATTTAATGCCAACAACATTTTAGGATTGATTCGTATGAATAGAATATGTATTCTTTGGTTTAGATTGGTTTTGTTAATTTTGTTTTACGGCATATCAACCTCAATGGGTTATTTAATGCCGACAAGATTTTTAGGATAGATTCGTATAAATAGAATATGTATTCTTTGGTTTAGATTGCTTTGGTTTATTTTGTTTTACGGCATATCAACCTCAATGGGTTATTTAATGCCAACAACATTTTAGGATTGATTCGTATGAATAGAATATGTATTCTTTGGTTTAGATTGGTTTTGTTAATTTTGTTTTACGGCATATCAACCTCAATGGGTTATTTAATGCCGACAAGATTTTTATGATAGGTTCGTATGAATAGAATATGTATTCTTTGGTTTAGATTGCTTTGGTTTATTTTGTTTTACGGCATATCAACCTCAATGGGTTATTTAATGCCAACAACATTTTAGGATTGATTCGTATGAATAGAATATGTATTCTTTGGTTTAGATTGGTTTTGTTAATTTTGTTTTACGGCATATCAACCTCAATGGGTTATTTAATGCCGACAAGATTTTTATGATAGGTTCGTATGAATAGAATATGTATTCTTTGGTTTAGATTGCTTAGGTTTATTTTGTTTTACGGCATATCAACCTCAATGGGTTATTTAATGCCAACAACATTTTAGGATTGATTCGTATGAATAGAATATGTATTCTTTGGTTTAGATTGGTTTTGTTAATTTTGTTTTACGGCATATCAACCTCAATGGGTTATTTAATGCCGACAAGATTTTTATGATAGGTTCGTATGAATAGAATATGTATTCTTTGGTTTAGATTGCTTAGGTTTATTTTGTTTTACGGCATATCAACCTCAATGGGTTATTTAATGCCAACAACATTTTAGGATTGATTCGTATGAATAGAATATGTATTCTTTGGTTTAGATTGGTTTTGTTAATTTTGTTTTACGGCATATCAACCTCAATGGGTTATTTAATGCCGACAAGATTTTTATGATAGGTTCGTATGAATAGAATATGTATTCTTTGGTTTAGATTGCTTAGGTTTATTTTGTTTTACGGCATATCAACCTCAATGGGTTATTTAATGCCAACAACATTTTAGGATTGATTCGTATGAATAGAATATGTATTCTTTGGTTTAGATTGGTTTTGTTAATTTTGTTTTACGGCATATCAACCTCAATGGGTTATTTAATGCCGACAACATTTTTAGGATAGATTCGTATAAATAGAATATGTATTCTTTGGTTTAGATTGCTTTGGTTTATTTTGTTTTACGGCATATCAACCTCAATGGGTTATTTAAGCCGACAACATTTTTAGGATAGATTCGTATGAATATAATATGTATTCTTTGGTTTATATTGGTTTGGTTTATTTTGTTTTACGGCATATCAAACTCAATGGGTTATTTAATGCCGACAATATTTTTAGGATAGATTCGTATGAATAGAATATGTATTCTTTGGTTTAGATTGATTTGGTTTATTTTGTTTTACGGCATATCAACCTCAATGGGTTATTTAATGCCGACAACATTTTTAGGATAGATTCGTATGAATATAATATGTATTCTTTGGTTTATATTGGTTTGGTTTATTTTGTTTTACGGCATATCAACCTCAATGGGTTATTTAATGCCGACAACATTTTTAGGATAGATTCGTATAAATAGAATATGTATTCTTTGGTTTAGATTGCTTTGGTTTATTTTATTTTACGGCATATCAACCTCAATGGGTTATTTAATATTTTTTCATGGTAATATTTTGTTTTGTCAAAAATCTATTTTTGCTAATATTTTGTTTTTTAAAATCGTATTGCTAGTAATAGTTTTTTTCTTCAAAAATTTATTTCTAGTACTAAATTTTTTACGAAGTATTTCGAGTATTAAAACAATTTTTTACACTTTTATAGTGCTTTTTACCTCAGTTTCGGGATTAACTATTTGCCTATAACTGGGACCCTAACAGGTGCTACCACCCCGGGTCAGGGTGGACCTGGGAACACCAGCAATTAAGAGGTAGTTCCATGCTCCTCAAAACCTCCTGATCAGTGGTCTTGCTGTTGGTTGTAGTTTATTGTCTTAATCTGGACACGGATGTAGTTTATTCTCATACCCAGGACGAAGAATTTCGAAAGAACCGGAAATCCATTCCTAGACAGGAAACAGCGTTTAAACATCTACCCCTGTTCAAAAGACTGCGGATAGGCCCTTACAAGCTATTTCAATCAATGTTGAGCCATGTGTCCAATGTAGAAGAAGGTCGAATCGTACAACAGCCGAAACGTCGTGAATATAGCAATAAAGATGAGGACAACTGTCCGAACGATGTAAATAGTGTAAAAGGTACCTATTCTCTACCAAGCTATGAGTTAATTAGTAAATTTTGCATCACTAAATCATTATTATTTAAAAACAAAAACAAAATATCTTAAAATTTGTATATAGGAATAAAGTGGCACTACCGACACTTGCGTTTGAACATAGATCGCCAGTGAGCAAACAGAGGCGATCTCATTATTGAATTGAGTAGATCACATGACCATAGAAGAAACGCATATATAGAGGAAGTCACGTGACGTCTAGTGTGTTCGTTATTCTAGTAGTGTGGAAATTACTCTTTACTTATCATCTCTCAGTTGCGTCTCTGTCCTTGGACAGAGTGCGCTCAGGGGCTTCTCTGTCAAAAGACAGAGCGGCAACTGAGAAAATTATACTGATAGGTGCCCAGCCCAGGGGAACAGCTGTCCGAGGCCACGCCCTCCCATTGCCCCAGAGGGAGGGATCAGTTCTCGCACCGAAACCAGCGCAACCGATGGTTGCGGGGGATCGGGGAATTTTTGTTCCTTGCCAGGGTGCACGCGCTCGGGCTCCCCACATTAAACCGACCTTGTGTGACAACCTGACCTCGTCAAGGGTTGAGTAAATATCTACTCTTTTTGAGTAGGTGCACATCTACTTATCAGCTCTCAGTTGCGTCTCTGTCCTTGGACAGAGTGCGCTCAGGGGCTTCTCTATCAAAGGACAGAGGGGGCAACTGAGGAAAATAATACCGAGAGGTGCCCAGTCTTGTGGAATAGCTGTCCGAGGCAGTGCCCTCCCAGAGGGAGGGATCGGTGTTCGCACTGAGGCCAGCGCAACCGACGGTTGCGGGGGCTTGGGGAATTTTTGTTCCTTGCCCGGGTGCACGCGCCCGGGCTCCCCACATTAAACCGACCTTGTGTGACAACCTGACCTCGTGGGTGGACAGAGTAAATACCGTGATCTGGAAAAATGATAGTTATTCATCATAGAAGGGTCTTATACACCCATGCGTCTTATTTGCCGTCAAATACGGTACATATGTATATAAATTTATTTACTTATTTATATATGTATGTAAATTTATTTATTTATTTACATATGTATATAAATAGTCGATCACCATACAGCACACAGGATCTGAATATTGTGTTCAACCACTCAGAGTTGACCTCAGTGACCACTTATACATTTAGAACACCCGCACACATAGGCTTACAGGATGTGGAAAGCAATAATCAGCAAAGAATTTGTTATAAGGATTGGAGTTTCAAACAGGAGGTGTTTCAGTAGCAAATTCCCTTACGACAATTACAGGGATACCGTCAAGTCCGTAAGGGATTTAGTTTGGAAATGATAGCAAGAATCATGACCAGAGGTATGTACATGACGTCCGGGAGAGAATTTCGTTCTCGGGGGAAAAACCGACAAAAGACCTCGTGATCTAGAAAAAATGCGTGTGTAAATTACTCTTTTTTTGGGTAGTTACGCATTACGCATTACGCACCGAAGCCTGCGCAACCGACGGTTGAGGGAACTGCAGGTAATTTTTGTCCCTTTACCCGGGTATACGTGCTCGGGTCCCCCCTTTAAAAAAAAAGAGTTTGTGTCGCATCTCGTTCTGGTGGGTGAACGAGTAAACTGCGTGTTCGTTATTGCAGTCTAACATCTGGACCAGTTGATACGGCACATATGTATATAAATTTATTTACTTATTTATATATGTATGAAAAACCGACAAAAGACCTCGTGATCTAGAAAAAATGCGTGTGTAAATTAATCTTTTTTTGGTAGTTACGCATTACGCATTACGCACCGAAGCCTGCGCAACCGACGGTTGAGGGAACTGCAGGTAATTTTTGTCCCTTTACCCGGGTATACGTGCTCGGGTCCCCCCTTTAAAAAAAAAGACTTTGTGTCGCATCTCGTTCTGGTGGGTGAACGAGTAAACTGCGTGTTCGTTATTGTAGTCTAACATCTGGACCAGTTGATATTCATTTGTGCATGGGAAATATGGCGTGTTTTGTGAATATGTCGTATTGGGGTGTGTGCACGATTGAGAGGTGATGGATGAATTCCTGTGGTGAATATGTAATTGTAATAAATGAATTGGCCGTGACTGTGGTTATCTAGGACTTGGATAGTCGGTGAAAGGCTAGGCTTTCCCCACTTCCCTTACGGCCATATGCCACAATTTCGTATTTATACAAAATAAATATCATTCTCGTCTATCCGCTATTGCTAACGGATCGCTATTTCTTCTCTATCCTCTATTCAGATTACAATTCGTTGGTTACTATTCAAGTGAGTATTATCGAGCAAGTACTATTAGTGCGAGTGCTATTCGAAGGCGAGTGACACCAGTATTGTTCAACGGCGTTACTAAAGTTGTATCTGCGATTACAAAGTCTCTACTACGTTGGCATTGGCCAAGGAACAAACTAGTATACGCTGTCATCATAAAAAAATCTAAAAAATATTTTCTGGCTTTAAATAACCTGAAAAGGGGTGATAAACTATAAAAAAACGAATCAAATCAAATCAAAACTATTATTTGGTAAGCCGCATGGAAACGTATGATGTCTTTTAACAGTAATAATTTTCTTTTTATTAGTACATTATAACTGTCATTTTTTTTTTTTTGGAGAACGGTACGATTTTGGCAAGACTTGAAGCCAAATATTAAGCGACATCAGTAGACGAGAAGAAACATAACGAGAATTCGGGGTGGGGAACTTTACAGATAAAATCGATCAAATGTGGACAGACCAAGCGAAAGATAGGCCAGGAGAAAGAATGAATCATTCAGGGGGTGACTTTTTTTTTACTTTATTTTTTTTATTTTTTTTTCTTTCTTTTCTTTTTTTTTTTTTGCTTTAAACCAAAACGATTCTTTTCAGTGTAACGTAACGTAAGTGACATTTTATTTGGTGTTTTTTCCTCATTTTTTTTTCTAATGGAATAGAAGAAGCTTTCTAAGATATGGGGGTGTCGGCTGATTGTTAGAGCTGTCTGTTGCCGAGTGGGTGCCATTTACAGTTTTTGTTTGGAAAGTGTACAGGCGGATGAAATTTATCCCGGTAATTTAAAAAAAAAAAATATGGTTAACTGCTGTAGAAATATAAAACAACGAAGAAATGAGAGCGCGGGTAGGGTTTAAATTTTTTTTTTTTCTTTTCAGTTTTTCCCCCATTTTATTAAAGCAACATGTTTTAACAGCAGCATTACAATGGATGTGTCTGTTCTTTAAATCAGACATACGCTTACATTATTTCTATATTCAGAGGCCCTACTGTGATAAACATATTCACCTCTGTTCACATTTATCATGTGAATGTCAGTGTGTCACAATGTCACAACTTTTCATCTTTACTCCTAGAGGCCGTAGCTCGACATTTAGGAATCACGCCGACTCCGTGAGCAAATTATCAGGTCATCCCATAAGTTCTGTCCGAATTTTGAATAAAGAAAACAAGTGACCAAATGTTACATTTAATTACAGATTCAATCAATGTATTTTCCCTGATTATCTATGACTTCCCTCCATCTATTAACAAGCTTACTAATTCCATTACTGTAAAATTCTTTTGGCTTTGATTCGAAGAACTCACAAATGTCATCCCATAAGTTCTGTCCGAATTTTGAAGAAAGAACACAAGTGACCAAATGTTACATTTAATTACAGATTCAATCAACAATGTATTTTCCCTGATTATCAATGACTTCCTTCCATCTATTAACAAGCTTACTAATTCCATTACGGTAAAAATTCTTTCAATCGAAGAACTCACAGATGTCAGTTTTAACCTCTTCCTGTGTTACAAAAGCTGTTTCTTCCAAATGATTCTGTAAGCTACGAAACAAATGGTAGTCTGAAGGAGCAAGATCGGGAGAATAAGGTGGATGAGGAATTTACTTCCAACCAAGTTCTTCGATCTTTTGTGACGTGATTCTTGCTGTGTCGGGTCGCGCATTGTCCTGATGAAACATCACCCCTTTTCGATTCACTAGAGCAGGTCCTTTTTTTTCCTCAAAACTAGTTTCAAACGCTATAATTGCTGACAGTATATATGAGCATTAATTTTTGCATTAGGTGGTAAGAATTCAAAGTGGATTATTCCTTGGCGATCTCACCAGATTGAAAGAAGAACCTTTTGCCCATGAAGTTCACTTCTCGGCTGTGGCTGGGGTCCTTCCCCTTTACTAAGCCACTGTCTTCGACGCTTAACATTTCGATAAAAGATCCCTTTTTCGTCGCCAGTCACAAGTCTATCCAAAAAAGGTGAAACAAGTTGGCAAGAATGGAGAGAAGAGCAGATGTCAACTCGGGATTTGAGGTTGTTTTCAGACAATTCATGAGGCACCCATTTTCCAAGTTTAGGAACTTTTCCAAGTTGTTGAAGATGACGATGAACAGTTGTATGGTTTGAACTGAGAACCACTGCCAATTCCTCAACTGATAAAGTAGGATGTTCTTCAAGGGCAGCTTCAAGAAGCTTTTCATCAAACTCAACTGGACGTCCGGTTCGATCATCATCTTCAAGGGTGAAATCTCCACCTCTGAATTATGCAAACCATCTTCTGCAAGTTCTTTCATTCACACATTCCTCTCCATAAATTGAGTGAATGTTTCTAGCCGCTTCGGCTGCTGAGTTTCCTTTCTCGAACTTATAAAGCATTATGCGCCTTAAATGATTCCTGGGTACTTCCATGTTAGCAGGGTTTTAATCAAACAAAATTTAATTTTATTGTTCTCTGAAATAAAACTCGATCAGTTTAAATGCATCTAAACATAAAAATAATGTTCAGCTCTATTAGACATTATAAAATACTCTTTAAATTTCGTTCATTCTAACAAAAAGTTAAAATTAGGACAGAACTTATGGAATGTCCTGATATATATATATATATATATATATATATATATATGTGTGTGTGTGTGTGTATGTGTGTGTGTATAATTATTATTAATATATTTGTCGATTATATGTTATTCGTATAGATATAATTTATTTAATATGTATACACACACACACACACACACACACATATATATATATATATATATATATATATATATATATATATATATATATATATATATTAAATTGTGTGTATTTAGGCAGCATTTTTTCATTGATGCATATTTCATTAAATAATATAGACAAGTGTTATATATTTATTTTATGTAAATTCTTTTCATATCGTCTGATAAGCTTAATTAAACGAAGAATGAAATCACAATATCGATACATATTTTTTAATCCTATCTAATCTTTCCGCTTACATAAGCCATTATCAAAGATGAAAATTACATTGCAGGGTTTTAATCAAACGAAATTTTATTTAATTTTATTGTTTTCTGAAATAAAATTTGATCAGTTTAAATGCATCTAAACATAAAAATAATTTTCAGCTCCATTAGACATTATAAAATACTCTTTAAATTTCGTTCATTTTAACAAAAAGTTAAAATTCGGACAGAACTTATGGGATGACCTGATAAAAATATTCCGAACCGAATCCAGACCGGCAATCCTGAAATTTTGGATTTCCAACTTTTCATTACAGCGATTGCTTTCGGCTTCCGCCATCTTGGCTGATAAAAACTATTAAAGGGACGCAAATCTCTAACTTCCAATAGCTCATGTTCAAATGAAAAAAATGAAAGTGTTTCAAAATAAAATCGTCTTTTTTTACACTTTAAACCTAGAACCTGTAGCCCAGCATATACCATTTTAGAATCAGGCTGACAACGTACCCGCAATCTTGAAATTTTAGATTATCGAGTTTTTATTACTGCGATTGTTTTCGGCGATAATTTTATTCGTGATATTTTTGCGAAGAATTTTTTTTTTTTTTTTTTTGCACGATAACAATTTTTATAACTAAAAATTGGGAGTAATCTAAATTAGTGAGGAAATAAAAATAGTTGTTTGTACAGAAAGTAAGGGACATATGTGCATCAAATTTTCTTTAAATTAAGTGGCTACAGAAGAATTATTGTTGAACTTTTAAAAGATAAGCTTAAATATTAATACAATACTTAAATGCAGCGATCAGTTTTGCATTCTTCTGTAGTTTATTGTCGCCTATCGCATATATTCGTCCCTACCTATTGTGATGAAGGCCCAGTCAGGAGCTCTGCGCAGAAGCTACCTTAAATGTACGCTAGTATAGTATATTTGAATAGCAACCTTTCGTTTATATACGTTTCATTGGATAAGACAGACAAGGGAAATGTTGTTTTTTAAGGATAAAGACAGTGGAAAAATGTTAATAGTCTCAAACGCTTTCGGTCAATTCACTAACAATTTTCAAGCGGTTCGACTATTTTTTTCAAATAGAAAGGCTCGTGAAAATTTCACGGTTTTCCTAATGTAATTTCCCGATGGAACTTAAATCTCAAGAAAAATGATTGCGTCTGACACCAGTATTGTTCAACGGCGTACTATAGTTGTGTCGGCGATTACAAAGACTTTACTACAACCGGCATTGCGAAAGTGACAAATATTATTCGTTGACATTACAAATGTGTAAATTGAGTGTTTGTTGACATCACAAAACGCCGTTACAATGAGTTTGTGTTTGTAATTAACCCTGAAGATGATCTTGGAAAGTACTTGGGTTAAAAGAAAACTACGGCGCCTTACCTGATGAATTTCATCTTAAGATCAAGAAAGTGATTAGACAACCTGAAAGGATCAGTATAAAAATAAAGTTATATTATTCAATGAAACATAACCATGTTTCAAAAATGTAAGCTAAAAGCTTCGAATTTAATTTTGTAATTAAATTAAAGTCATTAGTTCCATTTCATACTCAAGCGGATCTTGGAGTAACTTATTTTTAAATTTACTGGGTTTTAAAGGTACGGTAAAAAATAATTACAAATCGAAGCTTTTAGCTTCCATTTTTGAAACATGGTTAGAAATGTGTAGCGAAAAAATATTTTAAATCAGTTAATTTATACTATTAATGCTCTGTAAATTTACATTGAGCACTATTTTGTAAAAATAAAAATATCTATAAGAACACCTGGATTATATATCTTACTGTACTTTCTTTATATATATATATATATATATATATATATATATATATAAATCTAGTTGTCTATATTTGTATATATATATATATATATATATATATAATGTCATCTACAGACAGACTGTTTCGCTGTATCACAGCTCATCAGTGCGGCTAGACATCCGGTTGCCTCTAGCTAGGATCGAAACCCGATTGAATTGGTATCAGGCGGATACAGTGCGGCTAGACATCCGGTTGCCTCTAGCTAGGATCGAAACCCGATTGGTATCAGGCGGATATATATATATATATATATATATATATATATATATATATATATATATATATATATATATATATATATATATATATATATATATATATATATATATATACTTCAGTTCAAAAGTTTGAGTCACACCTGGTAATTTTTTTTAAATTAGTCCACAAAGTAGTTGTTTTGTACTTTTCTAATGAGAAAATTATTATACATCGTTAAAAAAAAAGAGACATGATTTTTTAGTAGATTTTTTTTTTCTTTTTGTCATCATAAAATCTCTATCATTCAATTTTGCTCTCGTCAAAATATCCTCCTTTAGCCTTGATTACTGTAGCACACATTTTTAGCATTAGTTGCAAAAGTGTCTCGAGTTTCTGATTAGCTAGTTTTAGGATATATCGTTCTACAGAAAGATGAGGAGAATACCATGGACTGGACATGTAAGCAACAACGAGGTTTTGAAGAGAATGGAGACAAAAAGTAAACTTATGCTCTTCACCGGGAAATTATTTTTGAATTTTTAGGTCTGATGAATCGGATCGTCATTACGATTCCAATATAATAAATTACAACCATGGAATATTAGTGCTTGAGCCTTTTATATTATACTAGCAGCATGGCCCGGCCTTGCCCGTGCTTGATTCAAAAACCATACGACTCATGCAGCAATCGCTATCACTTGACTTAAAATATTTTTGCCCTTCCTTGCCTTTAAAAGAGTGCCCTTTTCCGTGCTGATGTTGCTACATGCCTTACTTCTTGCCTATCTCACACTGCGAATTTTTTTTAACCTCTATACTAAACATTAAATCTGTTACGAAAAAAGAACTAAACAAAATGAACACAAAACGATCAGCTTTAAAAAAGGACTCGTAACTGGAAAAACCGAATGAAAAAAGAATGTTAAAAACAAATACTTTTTCACACCAAACCCAGTTCTGCGGAATCAGAATCAACGTTGAGTTTAAGCAAGCGAATGAGCCAATTGGAGTAAAGTGCCATGCAGATTTAAATTTTTCCCACTTGTGACAAATGCAGCTATCGATTTTTTTTTGCATGCTAGCATGCTAGTTAACATTCATGTCAGTCAGTTGTTGGCTCTCACGCTGGCCAATAGAATCTTCCTGCCTATTCGTGGCAGCCAGCTATTGGCTCTCACTTTGGCCAGTAGAAAATGGCCGCAAACTACATGAAAACTACCGTAGAAGCATTAAAAAATCGGTTATTTCCACTAGCGATGGGAGTTGGGAAATGCAAAGTCGGTCTTGCGCTTCCCGCTATCTTGGAGCATGTGCATGTAAATTTTGGTGCAAATCCGTCGAAAAGTTACACACAAACACACACACTACCTTATATATATATATATAAATATATATATATATATTTCTGACACATCATTTGATTAATTAAAAACTTAAATTAATCTGATTTGAAATAAATATTACTGACTCATAGCATAAAAAAGTAATGTACAATCATTTGTTAATGATTGGTCTTATTTACCTGAGGCACTGACTGATGGACGATTGACTTATGAAGCGATGACAGCTAGTATGGCTGACTAGAATTGACATAAATTTACGAAATCTAAGTTAACGCTTTTTTTTAAACTACCTAATGATTTTTACAAATGAACATATTTTTCGCAATTATCTAATAATTTATTGACTTTTATTTACCTTTCGAAGATGCTATATGCTAAAATAAAATAAAAATTAGAATATTATAAAATTTTCTAATATTAATTTCTCTGTAACGAGACAAAATCTCGTGACCTTTTCATAATAATGTCACGTCTATCCTTTCATAGATGAAAAAGGGACCAAATCAAGTAAAAGAAATTAAAAAAACAATATTTTAAATATAGAATAGTGTAACTAACTTTATTAATCTTTGCAATTTTGGATTCTTAAATTTCATTTCCACTTAATGACTACATCACGTCCAGGAAATATCCCAATACAGAATTTTACACGATTTTAAACTATTATAAATTATTATAATTAACATTAAAAAAAAAAAATAAAAATTGTTGTTAAACTTCATTATTCATCGGAAAAATATTATTTCTTCAGACAATAGCGTCCTTAATATAATTTGTTTATAAAAGCAATTAATTTTTTTCTTATAAAAATAATGTCATAATTTTATTGCATTTATTATTTTACAATTCAGAATAGCAGAATAGGGTTCAGGGGAAACCACAAAAGAACAAAACTTATTAAGTGTTACAAGGGGCAGGAAGATATGGATGGATCGCCTACATCCTGAATAAACGCGGCAAACAAAAGAATAATTGTAGTCCTGCCTCACACGACTTCCTATTCGGCCTTGTGCCAAAAATTAATGTTTTAATTAAATAACAGAGAAAAGCTTTCAGAGTCGATATTCGGCATTGTCTGTTCATTGCAAAAGCTAAAATAATGTACCGGAAAACATTTTATAAGTCAGCAACAAGAAATTCAACATTTATACGAGAAAATACTTTCCAAATCGAGGCTGAGACGATTGTCGCCTGAAAATTGAATGAGAATTCCCTGAGCTTTTCATCTTTTTTGTGTGATGGACTTCTTTTTTTTTTTTTTTTTTTTTTTTTAAATAAAAAAAAATACCTTGGTTTCATTGAATTAATGATTATAAAATCTCTGCTGTTTCACGTGAAAAGCACATGTAGACGAGAAGCGAAATTTTACAATTGATTCGAATTTTTCTAATGTCATAACAATATATTTCCATGTCCATTATTTCCACTACAGACGATTAATGACACACTGCAACGCTAAACTTAGATCAAACTCTCGCTAGCTGCAGACCGGATCTGGAACTCTTCCCAAAGAAGGTTATATATTTCCTTAGTTTCTGCATTACTGGTTCCGGTTGTCAAGAGGAGAAACCATAAAACTCTATCAATACACATACTTCAACCCTTGACATTTCGTTCGTTTATCGGACGGCTCGAGTTCAAGCATAAGATGAGTTTTTTTTTCTAACACTTCTTATGCGGGAGAAAATATACAGAATTAGGATTTCTATCTTGCAAAATAGTTGTTACTCTAAGCAAACTGTTGGTGCAATATTCACTCATAAACACAAATTATCATTCTTATTCTCCAGCATATGCTTCGGCTTTAAATAAACTAGGTACCTCCGTTTTTTCGGCATTAATTTTCGATACCTAACATTTAAAATGAATTTCTAGATATGAAAAAGCATTCTTGAAGATTCATTTTAGTTCTAATTGAAAGCTAAAGTATTAAATTTATTATTTCCAGTAAGTAAAATATTATGGTTCAATTTCAAATAGAAATTATATAGCTTGAAATGACAAATTAATTTCAATTTCTTGAAATTTTCTTAAAAGTGGCCATTTTCTTAATTTTAAGAAATTTGTAAACAAAACAAATTTAGAGATTTTAAGACGCTTCTAAATATACATACATATATATATATATATATATATATATATATATATATATATATATGGTATTAGTGGTCTACATATATATATATATATATATATATATATATATATATATATATATATATATATATATATATATATATAATTGGTAACAGAAGCCATTGGTTTATACCAACGGCTTCTCATACTTCATACTTCTACAATTCACTCTTGTGTGGTCATGTGCGACGTCATGAGATGCGGTGCGATTTTCGCTTCTAGCGTCTTATATGCACGTGTTTATCGTTACTTAGAAATCATCTATGTAAACATTGACAGACTATCATCACTGTCTTTTGACAATAAAAGTTTAATTTTATTAGGTTTGTGGCCTTTTTCATTACGCTATGCTGCTTTCCTTGAAAAATTAGCGTGACCTAAAGTAACCCGTTGACGTTGTGTGAAATGTCAGTATCTTGAGCATGCCATTATTTTTACTTCGGGTTACATATGCTATCTATTTTAACTGTTTCTGCTGTTGGAAGTCCGTAAATGATGTCGGTTTTGTTATCTGATACAGTTCTTGGTCTGTGATTCAGTAGCGCGAGTCCGCAATCCACAGGATTCTACAAACGAAAACATTTTTAGCCATTGATCCATACAAGACGCAGGAAGCGAAAATTGCACCGCAGAATTTTTCTTTCAGTAGTTTGCCATTTCTTTCTGCGGTAGACAAGTTGCTATCCAAGGCTATAGAACCCAGCCTGTCCTGCTATTTATCGATAGCTTGGGGGAGAATATACTATGGGTAAATAGAAGGACAGACCGGGTTATATAGCCTTGCATAGTAACTGGTCTACTGCAGAAAGAAAAGCGGTTGTATATATATATCACACAATTTAGATGTTTCTGAACAGCTCTGTTGCCGCAGATGTCTTTCATGATGAAAGTCTTCGCTCTAACGAGACTATTTTCTATAAGCAATTCCCTCCAAGAAAGGTGGGAGTGACACTGGTTCGCAGGGGGTTACACAGAGTGAAGGTGAGAGAAAAAGGTTTTATAGGAGGAATGAGGGGAAGTTAAAATGATAAACGGGCTTCAATACATCAGAAGATGGCGATTGACGTTGCATTTAAATTTTTGAAGATTGTAGATATCAGGGAAGCAAGTAAACGGAAGGGAATTCCACAGGCGGGAAGTGCGAGAAAAGAAGCTGTCGGAGTAGAAGTGGCGTTTGCATTTAACTATTTCAACGGTAAATGGGTGGGATCTAGATGCCATTCTAATAGCACGCTTAAATTTATGCAGTCGTGGAACTACGGGGAAAAAAAACTGGACAGAACAGTAGCTATGGAAATATTTGTAGAAAAGACAGAGGGAAGCCGCATCACGTCTGTGCGAAAGTGAGTGAAGTCGACATGCCAAGTCATAATCAATTACATTGTAGATCCTTCCTTGGATTTTGTCGACACCCCAGATGAAGAGCTAAGCCATCAGACCAGATATGACAATAGTACTCAATGCACGAACGAACGCTAGATTTGTAGATATGTAGCATGGGCTCTGACGAGAAAAATCTTCTGGCAAGACACGGACGGACAAATTTCCTGGCATCAGATGCAGCTATAGATTCAATGTAGTTGTTCAAAGGCGCAGAGAGACACTCTCCTGGAGTTTAGCATCAACTATACTAATGGCGGACAAGGAATTATCGCTGTTTAAAAACAGGACACGAGTTTTCATGTTAATGTCTTCGTTACATGTATTATACATTTTAGTTCTTTGTGATTCTATAGCGTACAATGTAATTAAGTATATATATATATATATATATATATATATATATATATATATATATATATATATATTAGGTTGGTGCAAAAATAATGACGTAATAATGTCGGTTTTTGACGTATTTTTTAACGTCAAAAAACGAAATTATTACGTCATTATTTTTGCACCAACCTAATATATATATATATATATATATATATATATATATATGTGTGTGTGTGTGTGTGTGTGTGTGTGTGTGTGTGTGTGTGTGTGTGTGTGTGTGTATTTTGGCAGTAATCATTCCTTCATGCACAGTTCATTGAACACGACAGGTAAGGTGCTTTGATTTAGTTTTTTATACAATTTCTCATGTGTTCTAATAATTTTTTCTTCTGAGATGATAAATTATATAAAAACTGTCCGTATATATATATGTCCGAATATATATATATATATATATATATATCAGTATATTTTTCGATTATATGATATTCGTATAGATATAATTTATATAATATATATATATATATATATATATATATATATATTATATATATATATATATATATATTCTCCCCATTTCTTTTCGGTATTGCACAGGGCTAGGAACAGACTCCACCTCGACATCTTGGAGTCTGTTATCATCAACATACGTAGGCCAGCACTTTGCGTACAACGGGAGATGAAGTTTAAGTTGGCCTTATTCGGGGAAACGGTTACATGATTTGAGGAAAATCCTGTTTTATTACGGTATTAATAAAAAATTTTCTTGTTAGTACTCCGTTTTAGATTACCGACGATTGTGTTTGAAAATGTGTCGGTCGAAAGGTACCTTACATTTTAAACGTGGATATTATTGTATCTTATGTTTAATATGATCCCATATTTTTTATTCCTCAAATATATATATATATATATATATATATATATATATATATATATATATATATATATATATATATATATATATATGTATGTATGTATATACACACACACATATATATATATATAAATATTTAAATTGTGAGTATTTCGGCAGCATTTTTTCATTGATGCATGTTTCATTAAATAATATACACAAGTGTTGTCTATTCATTTTATGTCAATTCTTTTCATAACATCTGATAAGCTTAATAACATTATCATTAAACGAAGAAAGAAAATCACAATATTGATACATATTTTTTAATTCAATCTAAGCTTTCGGCTTACATAAGCCATTATCAAAGATGTCAATTACTATACAATATATTAAGCAATACACGGACAAGAAAGTGATGATAGTCTGTTTCTGTTTACATGGAAGATTTCCAAGCAACGGCAAACTCGTGCATACAAGACGCAGGAAGCGAAAATCGCACCGCAGAATTTTTCTTGCAATAGTTTGCCATTTCTTTCTGCGGTAGACAAGTTGCTATCCAAGGCTATAGAACCCAGCATGCACTGCTATTTATCGATAGCTTGGGGGAGAATATACTATGGGCAAATAGAAGGAGAGACCGGATTATATAGCCTTGGATGGCAACTGGTCTACTGCAGAAAGAAATGGTAACCTACTGCGGGAAAAATCTGCCTCGTCAGTCATGTATCGACAAATACATAATTTCTTAAGCGTGTATCACGCATGGCACATAACTGACTGATATTTTAATAGATGTATACAGTTTATGCAATAATGTATCGGGAATGACCAACGGCAAATTTCCTACATTTGTGAAATTTTCTTACCAACAACGAAAGTGATCCTACCTTGTAATGACGAGATCTGTTGTCGAAGCTACACCGGATATTGTAACGTTTATAATAAGGAAGTATACAACGTAAGTAATATATGAGAGAGAGAGAGAGAGAGAGAGGGAGAGAGAGAGAAAGAGAGAGAGAGAGATTTGAAAGAAGAATGCGAAAACGAATTTCTCAGAAAATAAAAGAACGAAAACCGCTCTGTTTTGAGCGGCAATTAAGAAGAACTGTAACAATTATACGGGCTGCTGTCAGAGGATATATAAGAGAAAGAGAGAAAGAGAGAGAGAGAGAGAGAGGGAAAGAGAGAGAGGGGGGAAAAAGAGAGAGAAAGAGAGAGAGAGGGAAAGAGAGAGAGGGGGGAAAGAGAGAGAGAAAGAGAGAGAGAGAGGGATTTGAAAGAAGAATGCGAAAACGAATTTCTCAGAAAATAAAAGAACGAAAACCGCTCTGTTTTGAGCGGCAATTAAGAACTGTAACAATTATACGGGCTGCCGTCAGAGGATATATAAGAGAAAGAGAGAAAGAGAGAGAGAGAGAGAGAGGGAAAGAGAGAGAGGGGGGGAAAGAGAGAGAGAAAGAGAGAGAGAGGGAAAGAGAGAGAGGGGGAAAGAGAGAGAGAAAGAGAGAGAGAGAGGGATTTGAAGGAAGAATGCGAAAACGAATTTCTCAGAAAATAAAAGAACGAAAACCGCTCTGTTTTGAGCGGCAATTAAGAAGAACTGTAACAATTATACGGGCTGCTGTCAGAGGATATATAAGAGAGAGAGAGAAAGAGAGAGAGAGGGAAAGAGAGAGAGGGGGGGAAAGAGAGAGAGAGAAAGAGAGAGAGAGAGGGATTTGAAAGAAGAATGCGAAAACGAATTTCTCAGAAAATAAAAGAACGAAAACCGCTCTGTTTTGAGCGGCAATTAAGAAGAACTGTAACAATTATACGGGCTGCCGTCAGAGGATATATAAGAGAAAGAGAGAAAGAGAGAGAGAGAGAGAGGGGAAAGAGAGAGAGAAAGAGAGAGAGAGGGAAAGAGAGAGAGGGGGGAAAGAGAGAGAGAAAGAGAGAGAGAGAGGGATTTGAAAGAAGAATGCGAAAACGAATTTCTCAGAAAATAAAAGAACGAAAACCGCTCTGTTTTGAGCGGCAATTAAGAACTGTGACAATTATACGGGCTGCCGTCAGAGGATATATAAGAGAGAGAGAAAGAGAGAAAGAGAGTGAGAGTTCCCAGAATTACTCATTTCTGTGCTGTGACAACAATTATTGCTTCTATTTGTGATACTGTACATCGGAAGAAGCGGGTTGAAGACCTGGAGATGAAGGTGGTTGCAGCGAGTAAAATGGACGTCCTAGGAGGGTTCGGAAAGCGTTGATGCCTTCACTAAAGAATTGATTTCTCCTGGAGGAAATCGTTCGCAAAATGAAAGCCAGGAAGTCTTGGAGAGATCTGTGACTCTTCATTTATCAATTTAAAGAAACCATTATCTTCAGGCATCGAGGAACCACCTTGGTGTTCACTCCTGGAACAATATGAGAATTATGTATTTGACTTGTATTTCGATTGATTTACATACCTACTTTAATATACATGACTGTCAAAATTCATTTTCACGTTTGTCTATCTATCTATCTATCTATCTATCTATCTATCTATCTATCTATCTATCTATCTATTAGTCTGCTAATATCTATCTTTCTTTCCATTATCTATCTATCTATCTATCTATCTATCTATCTATCTATCTATCTATCTATTAGTTTTGCTAATATCTATCTTTCTTTCCATTATCTATCTATCTATCTATTAGTCTGCTAATATCTATCTTTCTTTCCATTATCTATCTATCTATCTATCTATCTATCTATCTATCTATCTATCTATCTGTGTGTATGCATGTGTGTGTGTGACAGAGTGCGTACAAGCAAACAAATACTTCATGCTCAAACAATATTAAATTTGGCACATGATCAAAGTTCATAAAAGATACATTAATATATCTGAAACTATCTTCCTGCTGTTTTAATATATATATATATATATATATATATATATATATATATATATATATATATGTGAAAATATTGTAGAAAATAGGAAAGAAACTGGTTTGGTAAATAATCCAAAGTTCCTTAGTATTTTTGTAATTATTTTTAAAAAATAGTGCTCGATACGAAAGTAGAGCATAAATATAATTATTTATTTAAAAATATGATTCCAACACGCTACATAAGAGGTCTCATGTTTCAAAACAAGAGCCGAAAACTTCAAAATAATATTTGAATTAACTTGAGTTAAAGTAGGCTCTGTTCCATCTTCAAGCGAAAAAATTTCCCAAAAAATTTCGCTTGAAGATGGAACAGAGCCTACTTTAACTCAAGTTAATTTAAATATTATTTTGAAGTTTTCGGCTCTTGTTTTGAAACATGAGACCTCTTATGTAGCGTGTTGGAATCATATTTTTAAATAAATAATTATATATATATATATATATATATATATATATATATATATATATATATATATATATATAGCTGTCTGTGTGTCTCCTTCGGTCTATCTATCTATCTACGTAAATGTTTATCTTTTCAATATCTATCTTCTCTCTTTCTATCTATCTATCTATCTATCTATCTATCTATCTATCTATCTCCTTCTCTCTCTCTCTCTCTCTCTCTCTATATATATATATATATATATATATATATATATATATAGAGAGAGAGAGAGAGAGAGAGAGTGAGAGAGAGATCCACGGATCTAACACTTAAATTTCTATATCTCTGTCTTCCATTTCACTATTTATGTACTATGTATATGTCTGTGTGTCTGCTGTCTCCCCTTTCAATATCTATCTATCTATCTATCTATCTATCTATCTATCTATCTATCTATCTATCTATCTATCTTATTCACGTCATTATATATTAAAAATATTTTGAGTTTATAACTGCCGTCTGTATCATTTTTTTTTTTTTACAAAAAAAAACAAAACATTTTGCTCTAAGCAAGGCAATGAAGCCACTAAGACACAAGAAGTTACTGAGTGTTAAGAAAGTAAGAGAAACATAGCGTTAGGGAGGGAGAACAATAAAAGAACAAGAATTAAGGAGACAGAAGATAACGAATGGCTTTGCATTTAAATTTTTGAAGATCAAAATTGACTGGGTAGCAAGAAGCCAGAAGTGTGGTCCACAGGCGAGAAGTGCGATAGAAGGAATTGCTAGCATAGAACTTACGGTTCCTTCTTATATATTTTCTCAGCACTAATGGTGTCATGATCGACGAATTTCATACGATTAATATACAATCGAGTTAATTCAGTTTATCGCACGTTCTTATGAAAATACAGTTAAAAAAAATATAGGATACGTAAATTTTGAAAAAATAAGAAAATATAAATTGACCCTGATTCGAAATTAATTAATACTTAATTCAAGTAACAATGCAATTTCAGTAAAAAAAAAAAAAAAAAAAAAATCGCATCCACTTACTTAACGAGAATAACGTTTTGTCTCGCTAACGAGAATCACGTTTGGTCTCGCTAACGAGAATCGCGTTTTGTCTCGCTAATGTAGATTTAATTTTAACATACTATACTTAAGGGGCAGATGGAATTTCTGGAAAACGTAATGAGAAAGGAGGACCTGGTGAATCTGATACTCACAGGTCGAATAGAATATATATATATATATATATATATATATCTATATAGACTACCCACAATGCACCACTGACCCGTATATACATAAATAGCCGAGAAAAATAACAGCACTCGTGGCCTGACGATTGCATATAGCATGAAACAGACTGTCACCTCTAAGTGTTGACTTCTATGTTCACTTTTATATTTATATTAACATACGCTCTATCTCTGATATTGAGCACTTTATCCTATACATATAGCATATCTTATGACTATATTTCTTTATATATATATATATATATATATATATATATATATATATATATATATATATATATATATATATATAAATTCCTAAGAGAGGATAGAATCCAGGTAGAACTTTTTTAAATTTATAGGTCTGATGATTTAGATCGCGATTACGATTCCAATGTAATAAATTATAACCATGGAATATTAGTGTTTGAGCCTTATCTATATATATATATATATATATATATATATATATATATATATATATATCCTTTAGTTCCTTCATATCTATCATATTTACATGTGTCCGACTGTTTATATCTATCAATGTAGTTAGCTAGCTATCTCATTCTGCATCTATCTATCTATCTATCTATCTATCTATCTATCTATCTATCTATCTATCTATCTATCTATCGTGATACCAAATTACTCAGGCCAAAACTTTAATATGTGTAAGCAGACACACGAACGACATTTGACCCAGAGAAATCAATCTATGTTTCACTGGACCAGACGCCAGTACCCACCGCATGCGTCGCAATCAGGTAAAAATCTCCTTTTGAACTGTTCATTTTTATAAATTGCCAGTCGTTACATCTTCATCGTTTGCTTTCATGCTGCAATCAGCCAGGCGCGTTAAGTGCAACGAAAGTGATACAAGAGACGCCAACAGACAGCACGAATAACCCAGGGTCTTATGTCACGTTTCTATCACGGCCTATTCGGCGAATGGAGTAAGATATCCGAAGATGGGTCCGACGATAGGGGTTTCAATCCCGGCTGCATTATTTTTTTTTTTTTTTATTAGTTAACACGAACTATTAGGTTGGTACAAAAAAAAATTTTATAAAAAATAAATTCTTTATATTTTGGGGTAAATAATATATTTTGGCGGGGGTGGGGGGATTAACAGAAAAGATAAAGTATCAAAGAAACTTATACCTTATATTAGGTGTGGTGCAAAAAAATAATGACGTAATAATGTCGTTTTTTTACGTATTTTTTAACGTCAAAAAACGACATTATTACGTCATTATTTTTGCACCAACCTAATAAAACTGTATCCAATAACAACGCATGTAATATTCACATATTATTAGGTTGGTGCAAAAATAATGACGTAATAATGTCGTTTTTTGACGTATTTTTTAACGTCAAAAAACGACATTATTACGTCATTATTTTTTGCACCAACATTATTTATTAATCCACCCACGAGGATTAAATGTGGCACAAGGCCGGTTTAATGTGGGTAGCCCGCGAGCCCGTAAGCTCGACCAAAAATATGACCTTTTGAACCCGCCTAGACGGGTTCAGGTCCTGTCTACCTCCCCGAACGCAACCTTGCCCTTCGGCAAAGCTTCGTCCGAGTTCCTCTCTGCATTAGAGAGTTCGACAGAAGCCAGCCCGGATGATCACGAAGCACAGATACTACACTTTGATCCTAAACGGGCCGAGCAGCACCAACCTAATACTTATTGGAATGGAAATATTTATTTTCTGGGTGAGTTCACCATCTGTACAAATTCAGTGAAAACTGATTTGTTTTATCCAGATGAAATAAAAAGCAGTTATTTGTATGAAATTTTTCAGATTTTTGAAATCTCAAATTAACAACATTGTTTTGTTCAGATGGGGTTGCATTATAAAGCATGTTTTTCAAAAAATAAAAATCTCATGGGGCGCACTATACATGAAATAAAATTATACACAAATATATAAGTTAACTATTAAGTTGGTGCAAAAATAATGACGTAATAATGTCGTTTTTTTTACGTATTTTTTAACGTCAAAAAACGACATTATTACGTCATTATTTTTGCACCAACCTTACATTTATTTCTCGAACGTATATCTGGTCAGTTTCGCATCTGGAACGTAAACAAAGTAAATGTCAAAAGAATTAAAGGATTTTTTCTTTTTAAAAATTCAAACATTATTTTTAGTTGATAACTAACGGAGTTGACATTCCGTTTACTTTAAGCCGTATTTATTTTGACTCCTGGCCGGCGTACTCATACATACCCGAGCGGGGGAATCTAATTTAAAAGTAAAATAACACTTTTTTAGTCGAGCAGTCGAATCAGGCCGGATCTGACAAAAGCGGCGTAGGTTCGAACCCTGTTGTAGGGTACACTTTCTCACAATTGACACATGCATGAAATTCAAAGGCCGGCAGCACCAAATAGCCTCACTCTCTCTCTCTCTAGAGAAAAAAAGTAGGCCAGCGTCTACTAAACCCCGAACTAACTGACTAAGATGAGGTAAGGCACAAGTCCTACTGGTGGGTCCTGGGCTGTGTTTTGTGACCTTCGCTATCTTATCAATATTTGCCTTTTTTTTATACCTACATTTATATACGTTACAATTTAAACTAAACACAGCAAACTGTTAAAGGAAGTGGATGTTGACATCATTCTGGGGTCTTTTTCTGTACAAATCCGTGAAATTTTCTTAGCCATGCTAAGTCACGAAAAATATATATGTATAAATTATTCAACCTTTTAACAAGAAAAAAAAAGTTGATGTCAAAAATTGCCGCAAAACATTGTCGACTTATTTAAGATGGAATGATCTATTATGACGTATCTCTAATTTGTATTCTTCCTTTGTTTTTTACTTTCTTTTCCAGTGCATATCGGCTTCAATATGTTTCACTACCTCTCTTTCTTTTTTTATTCTATCTATTTTGTCTGGGTTCAATATATTTTTCTTTGTTTCTTTGCTTCTCTCTTTTCTTTCTCTCCTTCTTTCTTTCTTTCTTTCTTTCTTTCTTTAATCTGTTTTCATCGCAGATCTGCTACAGTTTTACTTTTCTCTCTTTACTACTTTCTTTCTTTTTTTACACTGTTTTTTTTTTCTTTGTTTCTTTCTTTTTCAGGGCATATTGGCTTTAATTTATTTACCTTTCTATATTTTTCCTTTCTTTCTTTCTTTCTTTCTTTCTTTCTTTCTTTCTTTCTTTACCCGCTTCAATATGTCTCACTATCTCTGTTTCTTTCGTTTTTTCTATACCTGTTTTCAACGCATACTCACTTTAATATACTTTTCTTTCTTTCTTTCTTTCTTTCTTTCTTTCTTTCTTTCTTTTTTTCTTTCTGCTTCAATATATTTCGCGTTCTTTCTTTCTTTCTTTCTTTCTTTCTTTCTTCTTTCTTTCCTTCTATCTCTCTCTCTCTTTCTTTCTTTCCGCTTCAATATATTTCGCGTTCTTTTTTCTTTCTTTCTTTCTTTCTTTCTTTCTTTCTTTCTTTCTTTTCTTCTATCTCTCTCTCTCTCTTTCTTTCTTTCCGCTTCAATATATTTCGCGTTCTTTCTTTCTTTCTTTCTTTCTTTCTTTCTTTCTTTCTTTCTTTCTGCTTCAATATATTTCGCGTTCTTTCTTTCTTTCTTTCTTCTTTCTTTCTTTCCTTCTATCTCTCTCTCTCTTTCTTTCTTTCCGCTTCAATATATTTCGCGTTCTTTCTTTCTTTCTTTCTTTCTTTCTTTCTTTCTTTCTTTCTTTCTTTCTTTCTGCTTCAATATATTTCGCGTTCTTTCTTTCTTTCTTTCTTCTTTCTTTCTTTCCTTCTATCTCTCTCTCTCTTTCTTTCTTTCCGCTTCAATATATTTCGCGTTCTTTCTTTCTTTCTTTCTTTCTTTCTTTCTTTCTTTCTTTCTTTCCGCTTCAATATATTTCGCGATCTTTCTTTCTTTCTTTTTTCTTTCCGCTTCAATATATTTCGCGGTCTTTCTTTCTTTCTTTCTTTCTTTCTTTCTTTCTTTCTTTCCATTCTTTGGCGCGGATTCACACTGCGTTAGCAATGCAAAAAATAGGTGAAATCTTCTCTTGACTACCGGCCTTTCAACGCCAACCGACAATGGTGAAAAAACGATGACGTTTAAACAGAGTTCGTTTAATTACCTGTCAACCAACCCGCGTCAAAATCTACGAAGCATTCGTTTGTAAAATTGTCTGAGGTTTGTCGTTCGCTTGTCCTGGCCAAAATTCATATCTTTTATTGTCAAAGTGGTGAATTTTAACCCAGTCCTTTTGTCAGTGTAAAAATAGCATCTGATGAAAGCGCCGAGTAATTTTACTTGCAAATCAGGTTACTTCACATTTTAAATATATCAGGATATCCCATTTTGACCGAATTTTAACTTTTTGTTAAAATGAACAAAATTTAAAGAGTATTTTATAATGTCTAATGGAGCTGAACATTATTTTTATATTTAGATGCATTTAAACTGATCGAATTTTATTTCAGAAAACAATAAAATTAAATTTTGTTTGATTAAAACCCTGCTAACATGGAAGTACCCAAGAATCATTTGAGGCACATAATGCTTTGTGAGTTCAAGAAAGGAAACTCAGCAGCCCAAGCGTCTAGAAACATTCACTCAATTTATGGTGAGGAATGTGTGAATGAAAGAACTTGCAGAAGATGGTTTGCAAAATTCAGAGTTGGAGATTTCACCCTTGAAGATGAAGATTGAGCCGGACGTCCAGTTCAGTTTGATGAAAAGCTTCTTGAAGCAGCCCTTGAAAAAAATTCTGCTTTATCAGTTGAGGAAATGGCAGTGGTTCTCAGTTCAAACCATACAACTGTTCATCGTCATCTTCAACAACTTGGAAAAGTTCCTAAACTTGGAAAATGGGTGCCTCATGAATTGTCTGAAAACAACCTTAAATCCCGAGTTGACATCTGCTGTTCTCTCCATTCTCGCCAACTTGTTGCACCTTTTTTGGATAGACTTGTGACTGGCGACAAAAAATGAATCTTTTATCGAAATGTTAAGCGTCGTAGACAGTGGCTTGGTAAAGGGGAAGGACCCCAGCCACAGCCGAGAAGAGACCTTCATGGGCAAAATGTTCTTCTTTCAATCTGGTGGGATCGCCAAGGAATAATCCACTTTGAATTCTTACCACCCAATGCAACAATTAATGCTCAAATATACTGTCAGCAATTAGAGCGTTTGAACCAAGCTTTAAGGAAAAAGAAGACCTGCTCTAGTGAATCGAAAAGAGGTGATGTTTCATCAGGACAATACGCGACCTGACACAGCAAGAATCACGTCACAAAAGATCGAAGAACTTGGTTAGGAGAAAATCCCTCATCCATCTTATTCTCCCGATCTTGCTCCTTCAGACTACCATTTGTTTCGTAGCTTACAGAATCATTTGGAAGAAACAGCTTTTTCAACACAGGAAGAGGTCAAAACTGACATTTGTGAGTTCTTCGAATCAAAGCTAAAAGAATTTTACAGTAATGGAATTAGCAAGCTTGTTAATAGATGGACGGAAGTCATTGATAATCAAGAAAAATACACTGTTGATTGAATCTGTAATTAAATGTAACATTTGGTCACTTGTTTTCTTTATTCAAAATTCGGACAGAACTTATGGGATGACCTGATAGTTAATAATTTCTGTTTACATTTTTGGAATGAGGAGTTATTATCATTTACTGTAATTATATTCAGACTACATTCCCCATCTTTGTTCTTGTCATCACAACGTTTCGAACGTTGTCCCCCCCTGCCTTCCACAGGTGTATATTGATCTGGGTAACCTACAGGAACTGAACTGAACCCTTTATTTAATCTACTCGGTGTAGGCAGTTCTTATTCAACTACCCATGCGTCGGATTATCTAATTCTTACATATCGTTCTTTAATCATGTTTCGTAAAGAGCTGGTCTAATAGAAAAATGTATGGTTACAGTTAGCTGAAATAATGTGAAAAAAACTTGCGTTAATTTAATCAATGTCTAGATGCCCTGATTGTTATAATTGTGTCAATGGTTGGCAAAAAGTTTTCTGTCAGGTATCTGTTGTTCATAATGACGGTCGTCTTGAGTAGAGAATCCAGAGGTTAGCAGTGAATATCTTGAAGACAGTAGGAAAGCGTTGTTCCCGTTAGCAGTGGATATTTTGGTAAAAGGTAGCAGAGCATAGTTCGTCCTTCTGTTTCTCTTCGCCTGACAAGCTGGCACTGAGCATTCGGGTAGAGTGAAAAAAAATGGCCGCCTTTTTACACGACGGATTGAATGTTCTACGTCTTCTGATTGGTTAACCTTCTATTGGTGGACTATAAAGTGAGTCAAGGCATTTTGACTAACTCACTAGTACATATATATATATACACAAAAAACTGCAACAGTATCAGCATGGCTGATGCTACATCCACGAGTGAGTCTCGTGGTTCCTTCTAGGAGTTACATTTTCGGTTGACATGGAACAGAAAGATTATATGGTATGCATTGCTAGGTCTGCTGCGAAGAAAGTTGATTCACTGTGCGATGCCAGACAGTTTTTTTTTCTCCAGAATCTATGTTACATATTTATAAATTAGGTACCACCACGAAATGTAAACAAACAGAGCATAACATGAGGAAAAAGACGCCAAACTTGACGGAAAGAAAATGTTATCGTCTAATGTTCATATTATTATTAAAGAGGAAAGATCAAAGTTTTTTGGGGTATTTTTTTACATTTTTGAATCGTTCCTAGCACGTCCGAGATTTTCGTTAAAAATATGTATATTTATAATAATTTCGATCACCTATGGATAGTTTCTGAAAGTTTCATTAACATCAGACAATTATTTTTATTTTTGCAAGATTAATGTGTCTAATACAAAAAAAAAAAAGTGCTAAAAATTGTCGATGTTATTTTACTAGTTCCGGTTGGTACAAAGTGAAACAAGGGTTTTTAATCAAAATTTAGAATGTTCTAAAAAGAAGGAAAAATTTAAAAAATAATTAAAAAAAAACTTTGGTCTTTTCTCTTCATAATAACATAAGCATTTAGACGTTAAAATTTTGTTTTCATAAAGTTTGGCGTCTTTTTCATCAAGCTATGATCTTTTTTTAGCGATTCCGTGGAGTTACCTATTTATAAATCTACCATTCTAGCATTGGCAATCTACCATTGCTTTGAATATTGCTGCCACATATACTCTGCTGCTCCTGTTTTATATTTAGAGATTCTTGATAAAATCCAGCAGTATTATAGGTCCTGACCTGGCATCGCGGTTTCAGGCACCTTCCTACCGACATAATGTAGCTTCTCTGTGCCTTTTCAGTAAATGATTTTCTGGCGAAGACACAGAGAAGTAACTTTCCTTGCGGCTATTGATTGAGTGTAGTCGTTTCACCTCAGTGAGACCAAGAAGATGCAGTAAGGCAGGGAAGTTTCTCTATGGTGAGTAAATGACAGCAATCCATTTCCTGTCCCAGTCAACCACAGATTGTAGGAACTTTTCGCTGTGGTACCTAGATACAATGGATTTAAGCTCTACGAAATCAGCAACTAGGTTTCATCAGTTTACAGTTGAATTGGCGAGTTGGAACCGTAAGTTCTATGATAACAGTTTCTTCTATCGCACTTTTCCCTTGTGGAACTCTCTTCCGACGCCATGCTTTGCAGTCAACTTTGGTCTTCAAAAATTTAAATGCCTTGTCAATTGCTATCTACTGTCTTCCTGGTTTGTCTTTGATATGTCCCGGAAAGGGATATAGTTGTTCGAAGTAGCAAAGTGTTTTTGGACTACTGTAACCGAGTAGGACAAACTAGCAGGTAACTGTAATGGACTGGTCCTCGTCGTAATGGTAGGCAATAGGCGAAGGCAATAGGCGTAGTCCCTGTACCTCTACATCAGTCTGTATTTATGGCTGACACCAGCCAATCATATTACTGTGAGGGGGAACCCAGGTGTATGCATATTCATTACATCAGTCTTCTATTGTATCGACCCTTAATAATGCTTCTCTTTTTTCTTGTTCTTTCGCGCCCCTTGTGTTTTAGTGAGCTTATTGCATAAGGGTAACATGATTTAAAAAATCAGTTCAGCCCCCCACCTACCCCAAACCAATATCACTGAGATACAAGGGGATACTTGAAGACAGACAGAATGAAAGACTTTACAAAATCAGGAACGGCAAAAGACGATTCTAGGTCTTCTGACCACATCACATTGAAACACTGGTGTCTTTACCATCACCGAACTTAAGCAACGTCGAGCTTAGTCAGTGCCTAGATGGGTGACTGCTTGGGAATACCAGATGCTGTAAGCTTGGATATGCGATTGGCTTAACAGAGAATAGCTCCGAATGGATAATCTGAGAGCCGTGTTCTAATTCCTTTATCATTAAAAAAGAATTAAATCCGTTTTTATCACTGTATAAACTAAATAAAACGCTGTAACTAATACGCAGTTCAATAATCCATGTTAATCCATGTTTTTTTTTAAGCAATTCACCCCAAGCAAGGCGGGAGTGCCACCAGTACGCAAGGGGTTAAGCGTGTGTAAGTAAGGAAAAGTTTGGGTATAGTGAGGGGTGAAGAAAGGATAACAAGAAGAACGGGGATCAAGGCATCAGAAGATGTCGATTGACATTACATTTAAAGTTTCGAAGATTATAGTTATCAGGTAAGAAAGTAAGTGGAAGGGAGTTCCACTGTCGGGAAGTGAGAGAGAAGAAGCTTTTGGAGTAGAAGAGGCGTTTATATTTAACTGTTTCGACAGTAAAATGGTGGGATCGAGATACCAACGTAGTAGTATGTTTAAATTCATTCAGTTGGGGTACCAGTAAAAATAGCTCATCAGAGCAGATGCCATGAGAATATTTATAAAAGAAAATGCAGAGGGAAGCCACATTAATTTGGTGAGAAAGTGTCATGAGTCGAAACCCCAAGTCAGGAGCGATCACATTGTAAATCCGTCTTTGGATTTTGTCGAGAACCTCGTGATGAACAGCGGGGACACCAGACCATATCTGGCAACAGTATTCTATGCATGGACAAATGGTAGATTTGAAGATGTGAAGGATGGACTCAGACGAGAAAAAACATCCGGCGCGACCCAGAGAACCAAGTTTCCTTGCAGTAGATGCAGCTATTGATTCAATGTAGTTGTTCCAACTCAGGTCATTGGAAAACGTGAGACCAAGAAGGCACAGATAGACACTCTAATGTAGTTGAGCATCAACCATGCTGATAGGAAGTTTCTCTATGGTGAGTAAATGACAGCAGTTTTCGTTCTGGGAGGCATTAAAATTCACAAGCCATTTCCTGTCCCAGACAACTACAGATTGGAGGCCGTTTGCGAAACAAACGGCCAGGGTACAACGCTAGCACTATATAAATCTACAGGCTAACACTATATATATCTCCAATTAAAAACAGATCGTTTCTATTGATGCAAGTTACAGCAATGACAAAAGTACGCAGGTGTAGCTTATAAGAAATCTTTTTTAACTGAGAATCCAAGGTTCGCGTATAGTGTCCTTTTATAGTCCCAGTAATCAGAAAAAAAACTCTCTCAAAGAGAATCCTAACAAAACAAGAGGAGACTAATCTTGATTAATTATAACAGTTAGTTATCGCAGATATAAATTAACCCCAAGAAATTATAAATTTTAAATCAATGCTTTATGTTTTTATTAATTTTTTTGGCACTTTTTGGAAATTGTAAATTTTAAATCAAAATTTCTCTCCGTCCTGGGTATGACGATAAACTACATCCACGTCCTGGGTAAGACGATAAACTACGTCCAGCAGCAAGGCCTCTGATCAGGAGGTCTTGAGGAGCGTTGAACTACCTCTTAAATGCTGGTGTTCCCAGGTCCGCCCTGACCCAGGGTGGTAGCACCTGTTAGGGTCCCAGATATGGGTAAATAGTTAACCCCAAAACTAGGGTAAAAATGGGTTTTAATACCAGAAATACATTTTCGAGAAAAAAAAAATTATTACCAGCAATACTTTTTTGAAAAAAAAAAAAAAAAATTAATACTAGTAATATATTTTTGAAGGAAAAAATTATTACCAGAAATAGATTTTTGACAAAACAATATATTACAAGCAATAAAATCTTTATCGGCATGAAATAACCCACTGAGGTCGATATGCCGTAAGACATAACAACAAACAAACAACAATCAAAATTTCTCTAGCTTGTCTAGCTGAACTCGGAGTAAAAAAAATTATCAAAAATCAGGGATTTATTCATACTCCGTAAGTGCGGATATTCGAGTTACTTACAAGGAATTTTTTACAACTTAAACTTTCACTTGTTTATCGGGTTGAGTTCGAACGCTGACCCGACACTTAGAAATGGCGCACCCGAGTCGCCCACATTTAGGGGGATCGTAAAGGTCAACAGAACTGGAGTCTCAATTGAAGGACCTGGGAGAATTTGCTGTGAATTTTATAAAAAATAAATTCTTTATATTTTGGGGTAAATAATATTTTTTGGCGGGGGTGGGGGGATTAACAGAAAAGATAAAGTATCAAAGAAACTTATACCTTATATTAGGTGTGGTGCAAAAATAACGACGTAATAATGTCGTTTTTTGACGTATTTTTTAACGTCAAAAAACGACATTGTTACGTCATTATTTTTGCACCAACCTAATAGATATTACCATTAAACGTGTAATAATAAAAGCATACTTCTCGCATAGTCTAATACAATGGAATAGCTTATATGTGGCACAAGTTTTGGCGTCGTAGTTCAAAAGTATATAACAAGGAATCACCATATTTGTACAAAGGTAACATAGACGCCTGAGAATGTTACGCATACGACTGGTTCATAGGAATATAGGTAAACAAGCTAAGTAGGAAATTATGCAGTCACCGCCAATCGGACGGAAAAAAAATGAGAGTCGGAATGAAAACAAGAGATAAAGAAATGAAAGTGAAAGTAGAAAAAAAAAATGTACGCTTTCAATTTTACGAATACTTGTAAATCGACAAGCTCTTGTAAATACTCCTTACGCTTAACTTGGTAAGTATTGGAGATAGTGTTATACATTTCGATAGATATTTCTTTTCTTTTTTTCTTTTTCTCTGTCAATTATAGCTGTCTGGTACTTTCATTTTCTGAGGAACATTGTCAAAGTAAGATGTTTTTTTGTATTTTTCCGCTGTTTCTCGTATTGGGTGTCTGTTTATCCTTATGCTAGGGTCTATTGTACATCTTCTGTTTCCGAAAACAATTTTACTGGTTCTCAGAATCAACTCTGTTAATAGTTCAATTGCATAAAATCAACAAGAACCGAAACAAGAAAAAAAGCGTATGATATATTACGTTATCCCTTACCTATATATATATATATATACAAATATAGATAACTATACTCGTTTCGAAAAACCTTCAAATTTTTGATTTGTCAATAATCAAATCAATTTCGAGGGAAAACAAATTGTTTTAAAAAAAGAAAGAGCTAGAAACATGAAATTCTGTCGAAAAAAATCGCACAGATACAGGTTTGAAGACCAAAGAAAAAAAACCGATACGAGTAAACAACTAACTAACAAAAGAGCTCGATACAACCTTATAGCAGACCTAGATAAACCTAGTGAGCCAGACAAACCTACCCAGGTTTCACCTAAACGGATCGTCAGGGAAATATATATATATATATATATATATATATATATATATATATATATATATATATATATATATATATTGCAAGGAATAGATACAAATTATTTCCTAAAGGCATTATGAAAAATAAAAAGTAAGAAATGAAAAACACTTACAGAACAGACCAACCGGTTTCGTTCCCAAGCTCATCAGGGTCGACTGAGAACAATTTAACAATTATTGCAATATATATTGACTCATACAAACACCCTACATACAATTAAAACATTAAAAAAATGAAATGATTAATAGTATGAAGGGGAAAAAAAATCAAACCGGGCAAATTTGCACAGCACAAAGGAGAAAAAAAAATTGGGGGGAGTGCGAGGGGAATGTATGATACATACTAGAGTCTAATAACGTGAAGCCCAAGAAGACAGTCTTTTTGCTTGCAAAGAGACGGCTCCCTGGACCGAATATACAGAGACTCAAGTGCTCGCAAATGAAATGGAGAGTGCTAACTGGACAGTACAGTAAACCAATTCGGGCTGATATCCTTCGCACTATCCCTGCAATTTATCGAATGTTCTGTGATCGCTGACCCGGAAGTATTAACCAACTGGCTCTTACGGGCATCCGGATTAAGAACTCGTAATGGGACATGCTGCCTGATCCTACAATCTAAACGTTGGGAAGTCCTTCCTATGTAGTTGCTTCCGCAACCACATTTAAAAGAATAAATCACGGAAGAAACATGATGGGGAGGAAGAGGATCCTTACGCATAGAGGAAAAGGCAGAACGAGTCGCAAAATGAATCCTTAGTTGAGCCGAAAAATAGCACAGATGGACAGCAGACAAGACCCGCCTGGCCAAAAGCTCGCCCCGCGAACCAATAAATGGTAGCCGCAAGTAAATAGGACATTTCTGAGCTAAATATTGTTTGTCCTTTCGAAAATTAAGAATCTTATCACGCATAACACTATGAAGAATATCACTAGAATATCCATTTTTTAATAGCGTGCAGCGGATAAATCCCATTTTTTTTTTTTTTTAATGTTTTAATTGTATGTAGGGTGTTTGTGTGAGTCAATATATATTGCAATAATTGCTAAATTGTTCCCAGTCGACCCTGATGAGCTTGGGAACGAAACCGGTTGGTCTGGAAGTGTTTTTCATCTCTTAATTTTTATTTTTCATAATGCCTTTAGGAAATAATTTGTATCTATTCCTTGCAATATTACGGTTCTGTACCTCCAACAATTTATTTAAATATATATATATATATATATATATATATATATATATATATATATATATATATATATATATATATATATATATAAACAGACCACGTTATGGAACTTTAACGTGGTCTGTTTTTATTCAAACATATCTGCTCTGAATTTTACATTGAGCTCTCCGGATATCATCCTCCTCGGGTCTACCCATACGGATTTCCTAAGTTTGCATAAACTATATCTATCTATCTATCTATCTATCTATCTATCTATCTCTCTCTCTCTCTCTCTCTATATATATATATATATATATATATATATATATATATATATAAATAAATGTGCATGAAATATATAAATGTGAACGAAAGAAGGATATATATATATATATATATATATATATATATATATATATATATATATATATATATATATATATATATATATATCCTTCTTTCATGCACATTTCATTGAATACGACAGACAAGGTGCTTTGATTTAGGATTTTTTTTTTGTACAATTTCTCATGTTATCTAATATTTTTTTTTTCTTTTCGGATGATAAATTATATAAAAACTGTCGAATTGGTCTTTTTATCCCAGCGCTTTCGGCTATACATTTAGCCTTTTTCAAGGTTGAAATATATTAACTGTTAGCAAGAAATAATTTGTTGTGTGCCTTATATAAATACATTCATATAACAAACTATTACTTTTTAACGGTTAACCTTGGAAATGGCTAAATGTATGGCCGAAACATTCGAACAGTCTTATGTAATTTATCATCGGAAAAGAAAAAAAACTTATGAGATCACATGAGAAATTGTATAAAAGAAATAATTCAAACCACCTTGTCTGTCGTATTCTATGAAATGTACACATATATATATATATACATACATATATATATATATATATATATATATTAAGTTGGTGGAAAAATAATGACGTAATAATGTCGTTTTTTGACGTATTTTTTAACGTCAAAAAACGACATTATTACGTCATTATCTTTCCACCAACCTAATATATATATAGTGATTTTCTAAGCCCGGCTTAGATGTGGCACAAGGCCGAAAGTATGGGGCACATAGTGAGTATCGAACTCACTACTCAGTCGTAATTGATCTAGCAAGACAAGCGTTCTAACCATTATATATATATATACATATATATATATATATATATATATATATATATATATATATATATATTTATATACAAACACACACACACACACATATATATATATATATATAAAAGATATGCTATACTTGTGGGTTAAAATGATATATATATATATATATATATATATATATATATATATATATATATATATATATATATATATATATATATATATAAAAGGTATGGTCTAACTATGGATTAAAATTATATATAACACTCATTTGTATATTTCTGTATTACTGTCTTCTGTCTCCTCTCTCTTTTCCATTTTTCCTTTTCTTTTCTCCCTACTCCCCTCCCATTTCTATATATCATTTCCGTTAAGTTAACCATCTAAATAGGTCATGGTCTGGTCACTCCGCCTACCCCAATGTAAAGCACGCTTAAGAGAGATATGAAATTAACCCCTCCCTATACTATACCTTGTCTCTATAACTACCCCCCTCATCCCCCCCTGTTAAATTACAAAAATTACACTACCCATCAATTTTAAATATCATTTTTCCTTTCATTTCGTTGTTGGAAGTGTTACCTGATGATCCGGAGTCCTTTAAAAGGATTTTGGTGAAATAAATTATTGTAATAGTACCTTAAAGTGGTCTGTTTTTCATTATATATATATATATATATATATATATATATATATATATATATATATATATATATATATATATATATATATATATATATATATATATATATATATATATATAAATAAAAAATAACATAAAGAATAAATTTAAAATGTTTGTCAATCTGAGACTGAGAAACAGACAAAAATTCTGATATTTTTAATTTAATATATATAGATATGCAAGTTTGTGAAAGTTTCGTCCATGTCTCTCTGTAATTGGGCGGGTGCGCTTGTTCGTTCCCTCTGCAGCACCCAGGTATTGAACACACAACTGTTTGGTCCAAGTCGATGTTTGGACAAACGTCTTTATCAACTGGGCCATGTCTCCTTGTTGAGATGCTGAATAGAATTTACTGAAACTCAGAATTTCAAAAAATGCATGGTACATGGAATTAGAGCAATCTACAGCCGTGCAGCAAAAATGGTTAGGCTTGAAATTCCAATGTATATTATCTGAAGAAGGCCGGAGCGTAAATGTTGTGAGTATAGCAATGAAGATGAGAACAATTCCGAATTGTGTAAATGCTAACGGTCATGTTTCAAATTATTCTAGAGGCTAATAAGTAGGAAAAACTGTGGATGAAGCAAAGAAACGAGGAAATAAACAAAGAAAAATATATTGAACCGAGTATGTGTTGTAAACATAGTCATAGAATGAAAAAAAGAAAGAGAGAATGTGAGACATATTGAAGCAGATATGTAAAGAAAGAAAGAAGGGAGGAAAGAAAGAAATGTAAATATATTAAATCCGATATGCACTGAAAAAGAAAGAAAGATCGAAAGAAAGAAGGGAGGAAAGAAAAAAAGAAAGAAAAAGAAAGAAATGTAAATATATTAAAGCCGATATGCCTTGAAAAAGAAAGAAAGAAGGAAGGAAAGGAAAGAAAAAAGAAAGAAAAAGAGAGAAAGGTAAATATATTAAAGCTGATATGCCCTGAAAAAGAAAGAAAGAAAGAAAGAAGGAAGGAAGGGAAATAAAAAAGAAAGAAAAAGAAAGAAAGGTAAATATATTAAAGCCGATATGCCCTGAAAAAGAAAGAAAGAAAGAAGGAAGGAAGGGAAAGAAAAGAAGAAAGAGAAATAAAGAAAGGTAAATATATTAAAGCTGATATGCCCAGAAAAAGAAAGAAAGAAAGTAAAAAAAAAGAAAGAAAGAAAGAAAGAGAGAAAAGTAAACGAATGGTAGCAGTAGTGCGATGAAAACAGATTAAAGAAAGAAAAGAAAAGAAAAGAAAGAGGCAAGGAAACGAAGAACTAAATAAAGAAAACTATATTGCGCCGAGTATCCGTTGAAAACAGGCATAGAATGAGAAAATATGCGATATATTGAAGCGCATATCTAAAGAAAGAAAGAAAGAGAGAGAGAGAGAGAGAGAGAGAGAGAGAGAGAGAGAAATAAATAAAAGAAAGAAAGGTAAATATATTGAAGACGATATTCACTGGAAAAGAAAGAAAGAAAGACAGAAAGAAAGAAGTAACGACAAAAAAAAGTCAAAGCAGAGTTATTTGTAGCTATGTTATAATATCGTTAGGTTAACTTTTCATGCGACATATTTATTATTAGTTATTGGTTATTTAATTATTATGTCTTGTATGAATCTGCGACAGTTATCAAAAAATGTTAGAACAATTACCACATTTCTATCTGTATCAATCATTCAGCACTCAGCCATGACTACACAGCCACAGCTACACTAGCTCTTTACCTATTAATTCACAGATAAATCAACCTCACAAGACTGGTGGAGTTATTAGCGAGTAATGATTTCTAGCTCGGGTATTCGGTACGAAAAAGGAAAAACACAGATAAAGGAATTCATTAGAACGCAGAAAGGCTCCACGGTCGGGGCGTATAAGAATTTTTTTCATTACAAATTTCAGTCTTTTACTATCCGAAATAAATAAGTTTATATTTGTTTGTTTCTTTTTTGTTTTTTTGTTTTTTTCGCTGCGGATGTAATTGTTTGTTAATCTAAGTTTTTAGATGCCAAGCCTTTAAGAAACATTTTAAAGTCGATTCTTGTTTTTCAGATAACATTATTTGCACGTTGTATAAATGGTTTTTCTTTTCTCTTCTTTCTTCTTTTGACTTCTTGGGTTCATTTCATTTCTTTTTTTATTTACTTCTTTACTTTTGCTCTTCTCTCTTTCTTATTTTCTGTATTATTTCCGTTTTCCCTTTATTTCTTAATTCTATTCATTCACCTCCTCCCCTTTTTGTCTTATCCCTTCCCACATTCTTTCATTAACTCTTTCTCTCTTACTGCTTTATGCCTTCTTTTTTTCTTCCTTTCTTTCTTTCTTTTTTATTCTTTCTTTCTTTTTTTTAAATTCTGTCTTTCTTTCTTTCTTTCTTTCTTTCTTATTCTTTCTTTCTTTCTTTCTTAGATTTTCCTTCTGTTGTTTCTGCCTTTCTATCTTTCCCTCTTATCTCTAGTTGCTCTCTTTCTTTCTTTCTTTATTTCTTTCTTTTCCATTATTTCATTCTTTCCCCCTTTTCACTTTCGGTCTCATACATCCCCTTTCTTTCTTTCTTTTTTATTCTTTCTTTCTTTCTTTCTTTCTTTCTTTTTTATTCTTTCTTTCTTTCTTTCTTTCTTTCTTTTCTATCGTATTAATTCCGTCCTTTTACTTTATTTCTTCTTTCTTTCCTGCCTTTCCTTTCTTATATTCATTCCTTCTTTTTTCTTTCAATTCTGTCTTTCTCTCTTTTCTTCTCCCCTCTTTCTTTCTTTCTTCTCCTTTTTTGTCTCATCCGTTCCCGCTTTCTTTCTTTCTTTCTTTCTTTCTTTCTTTCTTTCTTTCTTTTCTATCGTATTAATTCCGTCCTTATTACATTATTTCGTCTTTCTTTCCTGCCTTTCCTTTCTTATATTCCTTCCTTCTTTCTTTCTTCCTCTTTTAACTATTTCTTCTTTTTTAACTCTTTCTCAATTCTACTTTTTTTTGTTTTTGTTGTTTTGTCTTTTGTCGATACAAATAAAGGATTAGCGTTCGAATAATTTTTGAGGTACGCTCATCATTATATACGTTTTTAAAATTAAACACACACACACACACACACACATATATATATATATATATATATATATATATATATATATATATATATATATATATATATATTCCAAAATTATAACATAAACATGTTATAACATCACGACAGATGTAGCCATTTTGTTTCAAAACTTCTTGCAGTGTTGGAACAAAATGGCTAATTTTGTAGTGATGTTACAACCCTGTACTTATATATATATATATATATATATATATATATATATATATATATATATATTTATATATATAACTTTCGTTAAATACAATCAATTGCTAAATACCCATATCTGGCATACTACCAACTTCTTTAATAGCTGCCTAACATGTCACTTATCATATCAAACTTCTATAAAAAAAAATCCAATGTCCAATAATTTATTAGAATTTTTACATTAAAATTGTATATATATATCACATTATCAGAAACATCTCGCTATTAGACAAGCTCTGTATATCAAACATTTCTCTAATACTCTCAACGTGTGTTGCCATGTAGACTAGGTTACATTTGTTGCAACGTGACGATAAACAACAGCAAAGGTTGGCTGCCTTCGGCCTGGAAACGCAATCTAATACAGCCGTGCAACCTCGCGTCCATTATCATTCGAGCGGTCGTATGTATAAATCATATCTGCTTACTCACGATATAAATATCCCGCCATTGTTAAACGGAACACTGCCTAGTTATTTCACTACTACTCACATTAAACGTTGAAGACAGACTAGTCCCAAATATACACGAATGACAAATGTAACCATGTCTACATAGCAGCACGGTGCTATCTACCGTAAACTTTCTTTAAACTTAATAACTCATATGTTTATATGGACTTTTGTCCTTGTTTTGTTTTGAAGAACCTGCCCTCAAAGTTTGTAAAAGTAATTTTGATACAACCCGTATATATGTATGTGTGTGTGCGTGCAAAATTTTCAAAATGTATATAATCAGCCGCCTATCTCAAAAATTATTTAAACGTTAATCCTTCACTTGTATCGACAAAAAAAAGGTAAATGAAACCAAAAACAAATTATATAGGATTCCCAATACAAATTAATCGATATTTCCGACTTAATAGTCTTGAAATAATTTTAATCAATAACTCCATATAGAATAAAATGTATCGATCCTATGTCTTCCATTCTGTTTCAATAAAAATCATTGCAAGCTCACTGGAACGACTCAAAATATTTTGTAATATTTGACACAGGCCAAGTGGAATCTATAATAAAATCAAAGCATATCCGTGCCAGCCCATTGATATTAGCTAACTGGAGAGTCTTTCGATTTGGAGTTATACGCTGTCTGTGATATCAGGTGTTATAGGCACGTGATCGAATAGTTAGAACTATCGGAATCTGACAATGAGACCTGGTTTCGAATCTCACCATAGTCGATTTTTAATAAAGAAGACTTAATGATGTTATCTCAGATTGCCTGAAAACCATACCACGGAGTGAAATTGCGTAGACGGAACCTAGGGTGCCGTCGATAGATTTTCTAGCACGAAGTCACAAGTCATCGTGGCCGAGAGCTTGAGCGTGCTGGCCTTGATCATATCGTTGATCACGCTAGATAACACGCTCTCTCCCAGTAACTGTAAGGTCTGTTCGGCATAGTTGCAGTATAAACCACACAAAAGAACCCCCGAGTAGACAAGTATCTAAGAATACGCGTGGCCAGTTATACATGATAACAGGAGTAGAATTATTATCAAAATAACAGATATAATATTTGCAATTTATTCAATCAGACATGCCTAAAAGAGAATTTGTGAACTATATATATATATATATATATATATATATATATATATATATATATATCATACAATCAGAATTTCACCTTGTAAAATGAAATTTACACGATTTTTACAACAGTCAATGGATGATAGTAAATTTAATTTTACAAAGTGAAAATGATCATTTACATAATGGTATCTTAATTCCGATTGTAGGAATTATATTGTTCTGTTTATTAAAAGAAACATTGAGCTCTATGTATGAATCAGTTTTTCATATTTAATATTCAATATTTCATATTGTTTTAGGATTCACTTGGATTATATACCAACGGATTACTTCCTACATATATATATATGTAAGCAAAAAAAATTGATATAAATCCGACAGAATGGAGAAAAATATTTGGAAAAAACAAACAAAAATCCTTAAATGCAATTATGTTGTTTTAATATGAATGAAATGTCAACGTCTGACGTTTCGGTTTAATAAACCTTCTTCAGGACAATATTCATTTAAATACAATTAACATACTCAGTTCAACATGACAAAGACGATGGACATAAAAACAAGACTTATCCAAAACAGATAACTGAAAATTCTCATCCTATCACACCTGGCCAGAATCCTGGAGAGAAAGGACACAGGATTATACAGAGATGACGGACTTATCTTAATAAGGAAATCCAATGGCCCCAAAGTAGACAAATTCAGGAAGAAATTAGTGAACGCCCTAAAAAATATTGGATTCAAAATAGAGATAAATACAGGAACAACAATAGTAAACCTCCTTGACGTCACTCTTAACCTGATCAACAACACATATGAATCATGCAAAAAAGAAAATGACACCCCAACTTACGTATACACATCCTCCAACCATCCACCTTCTATCATCAAACAAATACCAAATTCAATCAGCCGCATATTATCTGAGAACTCATCTAACATACACATTTTAAATAGCAAAAAAGCACCATACAACGAAGCACTAAAAGCAAGTGGTTACACACAACAACTACAATATATACCTCCACAGCCAAAACGCAAAAACAGAAAGAGAAACATCATCTGGTTTAATCCACCATATAACAAAACCGTTAAAACGAACATAGGCAAAATATTCCTAAACTTAATAGGAAAACACTTCACTGAAGCAAACAAATTATCAAAAATATTTAACAAAAATAACGTAAAGATCAGTTACAGCTGTACAAAAAACATAACAGAAATAATCAAAAGCCACAACAAAAAAATGACAACCTACAAAAATGAAACCAAGGATCCAATATGCAACTGCAGAAATAGAACAACATGTCCACTCCAGGGAAATTGCCAACTTACAAACACAATATACAAGGCCAAGGTAAGTGAAAACAACAACATAATGCACTACATCGGTGCCACCGAAGGTCCATTCAAGATGAGGAATAACAATCACAAACTTTCATTCACCAACAGGAAATATTCGAACAGCACGACACTTTCTACATACATATGGCAGCAAAAAGACAATAATATCACACCAACAATAAGTTGGGAAATATTGAAAAAAGCCCCTGACTACAGCAACATTACAAAAAAATGCCTACTTTGTCTACACGAAAGAGTAGCAATAATATCACACAAACCGCAAAAGAACCTACTAAACAAAAAATCAGAGATAATCTCCAAATGTAGGCATGAGAACAAGTACCTATTATCCGAATTCATACCAAACGGATAAAATAGACAAACCACCAACAATCACAATTTAATTTCAAGATACCATCAAAATAATTGCATCTATCGTTATTACCAATGCACCACCATTAGTAATCACTTTTACCACTTTACAATAACTATTATCTAATAATATTATCATTACCACCAACACCCAGCACCATCACTTACACATCACACCTAATATTATAAATCCTCTACAATCTTTAACGCATATTACCCCACCAGGCATATTTAACACCTTAAAACAATAAGATCAGATATAATTTCCATATATAACCATGAGAATAAACACCCATTACCAGGATTCATAAAAAAATAAAAATAAACAAATAAATATATAAAATAAAATAAAATAAGACACCAACAACCACTCTTTAGTTCAAGCTAGCACCACAATAATTACATTTATAGGTTTTATTATTCTCCCACCAACATTACTAATCACTACTAACAATTTACAATAAATATTAACCACTTCTATTATTATTGCCACCAACCCCCTTACATATTAATATCTACCATTACCATATAATCCTGCCATAATTATTAACGTAAACTACCCCCTCTCCCAGCATATTTAATAACACCATAAAAATAACCAATAAGGATTACAAACTGAAATTTCTACCAGTCACATATACACAGTCACATAAAAACAAGGAAATAACCAGCTTTAATATAATAACAATAATATTTTTGTAAATTAAAAATTATAGCAAACTTCAACTACCATAATTTTACACAGAATACCTATTATCAGGATTTATACCAAAATAAATTAATACATATAACAAAATAAATAAAATAAAATAAAACACCAACAACCACTCTTTAGTTCAAGCTACCACCACTATAAGTACATTCATGGTTTTATCATTCTCCCACCACCGTTACTAATCATTTCTACAAATTTACAATTTCTACCAATTTACAATAACTATTAGCTAATTATATTATCATTGTTTCCAATCCCTTGCAACATTACTATCACATCATATCATATAGACCCGTTATTAAATCAAACTACCCTCTCCCCCAGCATATTAAATATTAAACATCACCATATAAAATAACCAATAAGGATTACAAATGTCTACCTGTTACATATACAAAACAAACAAATAACCAGCTTTAAATATAACAAATAAACCCCCATTTTTTTTCAAAAATTTAAAAATAAATATAAAAAAATAATAATTTTTACCTATCATAATTTTACACAAACCCCACCACACGTATATACATACATGCGAGGAAATATTATTCAGCGGAAAAATAAAAATATGACATGTATACATTCACGAGACATTGACGAGAGATTTCCGCCACTCTTCCAATCTTTAAATTTCAACATACAAATGCGTATGTATAGACACAACACCACCCGTATACATACATATGTCATATCCGAAACTGCCCACATATGTTTATGAGTCCCACCGGACCGGATGTGTCTGCATACATCGATGTTTGCATTAGTACGGTGACAAAACGACGAAGTTTCCCCCACCACTTCCACAATAACACCAATACACGCAATCTACATAAACGCAAATTTTTTAAAAAGTTAATCAGTTTGTCTGACGATCGCTAAAGCGTGAAACCCAGGGTCACAAGCTCACATCTATCCAACCAAATATGTTAGCTCTATCTTTGATATTGAGCGCTTTCTAATAAGTACCGTGCATATAATATATAAATAATTATACATATATATATATATATATATATATATATATATATATATATATATATATATATATATATATATATATATATATAGTTATATTTATGTACACACATTTTTCACATATATTAGGTTGGTACAAAAATAATGACGTAATAATGTCGTTTTTTGACGTATTTTTAACGTCAAAAAACGACATGATTACGTCATTATTTTTGCACCAACCTAATATATATATATATATATATATATATATATATATATATATATTTATTTATATTTATATACACACACTTTTCACATATATTAGGTTGGTGTAAAAATAATGACGTAATAATGTCGTTTTTTGACGCTAAAAATACGTCAAAAAACGACATTATTACGTCATTATTTTTGCACCAACCTAATATATATATATATATATATATATATATATATATATAATTAGGAAATCAGCCCATTCCGTTAACTTGTTTAAACCGTGTAATAGTGCTACATAAATGCTGCATTTTATTACCACCTGATGAGATGCAATAATATGCATCGAAGCATGAATGAATTTATGTAACGGTTTTTAGATATTTTCGAATGCAATATCCGATAATAAAGTATATATATATATATATATATATATATATATATATATATATATATATATATATATATTGTGTATTTAGGTTGCAATCCTTCATTTTCGCATATTTCATTAAAAACGACAGACGATGTACAATGGTTAATGTTTTTATTTATTTTTTTTGTGTTCTAATAAGTATTTTCTTTTTCGGACACTGAGTATTAAGATTATCAAGGTTGATTTAAGTTTTTTCAATTTAATTGGCTTCGTACGTTGTGTACATGTTTTTAGTGATATAAAAAGTTACAAAAGACAGTATATTTAGACAGTTTTTATACACTCTTTGTCCAGAAAAGTTCTTGTTCGAACACCAGAAAAATTAAATAAAAAGCTTAATCGTAGTATCTTGTCTGTCATTTTTAATGAAACACGCATGCTCTCGGCCACTTTCGCCATTTTCAGGTCGGTGGTTGTTTTCGGTGTTGTTATTTTCTATTTTGATTGTTTAAGGTTTTATTTTATTTTTGTGTTGTTTTGCTTATTTTATGTCGTACGTTGGTCGTTAACATTTAAGTATAACTCAAGACTTCAATGTTCCTATGAAACAGTATTTAATTACAACTGCAAATAAATACTTAACTACAACAAAGAAGTAAAAGTAAACCAAATAATTTGTTAGTAGCGCGGCTCGACTTAACGTCCGGTAAATTCCAAATCAAAACCTAAATCATCGACACACAATAACTCACACTAATTCGACTGGATAGTTCCAATCAATAATCACTGCAGTCACTATTTATACACCTGGCGGAAAACATATTCATAAATCCAGAATATCATGTTCGTACTGCGTCGGTAGTTACTCATTTTTTCTATATGACAGGATACTAGTATAAGCATTTATTCCGTTACTTCGCGTATTGAAACCGAGTGTTACTGTTGAATAAGGTAAGGTTGATTGTGGGAGAGAGATGTTTAATATAGGAAAAATATGAGGGGAAATTAACAGCACATAAAACATTTCCCCACTTAGAAAATGGACACTTGAGGCGATATGGATAATTTTCGAACCCCCTCACTTTCACTAAACGTAAAAATGTAAGAACGCTTGAAAAAAAAAAATTCTTCGTCATATTCAACGATAACTGTTTAAAAGGAAGGTTGCTGACCAAATATACATTAATTATTTTGGAATGTACGTTGGAAATAAAAGTGATTCTCCTTGTTACAGAGCATTTCTTGCCTTATTTAAATGTAATATACGGAAAAAATATTCGTGAATATGAAAGGATTAAGATATGTCGATGATATCCTTATATATTAGTCGAGAACAATCCAATAAAACCAAGAGTGATGGAAGAAAAATATTTTATTCATAGTATTTGAAACCTTAAAACATGCCATTTAAGAAACAATGATGGAATTTTCATTTTTTAAAAATGACGTCCTGTAGATGGCGTCCTCCTGTACGAATGCATTCTTGAAATCTGCTGTTGAGATTCCTCATTGACTGCTGCAACATCTCAGCTGGGATACTGTGAATTTCAGCTTGAATTCTAAATGGCGAAATGTTTACTTCTTCAAGGTCACTGTCTCGAAGGGTTGCCTCTTGCTCATGTCTGGCAATACGCACTTCAAAAATTCCCGTTGTTTTGGGTCACCCTGTATATATGTTCATCTATCTATCTATCTATCTATCTATCTCGGTCTCTTAATATCCCGTTTTTTTATCACCCTGTATATCAACTCCAAAAACAATTCCAAAGTAATTCTGCCCTTAAATTTAAATACGAGCTTAATAATAGTAATAAATTTCTTTTTCTAGATATATTGATAAACACTAATAATAAATTCTCTATCACTACATATAAAATATCTACAAGAATAAAGTCGTACACTCTTCACTAAAAGAGTGAATGTCCAAATTAATATAAAATATCAATTATAGAAAATGTTGAACGATTTTCACAAAGATGAAGAAAAGACTCCACGTGACGGAGTGGTGGTTCTACAGAAGGATGCTAACGATATCAAGAACTGAGCGTGTGAGCAACGATGACGTCTTACAGGAGATGCAAACAAGGGGGAGGCTTATACTTAACATCAAGAAGAGGCAGCTGAAGTTTCTGGGACACATAATGAGGAAAGAGGGTCTGGAGAATCTGATACTCACGGATCGAATAGAGGGAAAGAGAGACAAAGGAAGACAATCTATGGCATAACTGGCGGGCTTTAGCAAATGGATGACAGAACGTGGTCTGAGGGAGGAAGCAGAGGGAAGGAACTTGTTGAGCGCTGCAAGGGATATAAAGAGGTGGAGAGCCATGATTGCCTACGTCCTGAAAGGACATGGCGCATAAAAAGAAAAAGAAAAAAACATACAGAACTTAATCCATCCACAAAACAGATTTTTTACAGTCAACTAAATAGTATAAAACAAACTCTTATTAAAAACTTAATTATATTGTTAATGGACATGTTCTATCAGATATTTTAATACAAAGCAAAATAGAATATAATACTTCTTCAAGTAAACCTAAACATACTAATCATTTATATTCCAATCAAATACGTTATAATAAACAGAAAGGATATATCCTAAAAACTAATATATACTGATATCCTAGTAAAAAAATAAATTTCATTATATACTTATACTAATTCGAATATATCAAGTCTAATCAGTCGTAATGACTCCTCTCCACGTTGCAGAAAACAAACATCTTACTTATTATAAAACCCAGGTTGTGTGTGTGTGTGTGTCTGTACGTTTATATATTGGATCGGATTTCCTACATTTTTCAACTGATTTCAACAAAACTTCACAGGACTACGTAAAATTACCTTGCGGTGGTTCTGACAGCGCCAAAATTGGAAAAATACAATTGTTTTTGCACAAAATCAATTTGAAAACACGATTAAGAGGCATTAATTAAAGGGGGAGAGCTCATATCGAGTTATACTTATTATAAAACGTAGGTTGTTTGTGAGTGTGTGTCTGTGTTCGTTTATATATGGGATCGGATTTCCTACATTTTTCAACCGATTTCAACAAAACTTCACTTTTATTTTTCGCAGGTAGTGTTTCTTATTGTCTCGCACACTTTTTTCTTTATTTCTACATTCAGAATGCTTTAGAAATTCCATTTACAACACACTTTTTTCATTAAATCGGTAGACTCATAACGATTGAAAACAATGTTTTTGTTTGAGTTTGGGTTTGACCAATTCGTAAAAAAACAAGAAAAAAAGAAAAAAAAATCATTAAGACATGCGTGGCCATCAACCTTAAACAATAATCTTTGTCAATTTTATTTTTCAGTCTTTATGATGGTCGATACTTGATCTATCTCTTACTGTTAGATCCCCCGGGCAACGCCGGGCTCTACTGCTAGTTATATATAAATTTTAATTTCCCTTTAACAGATTGTATCGCCAAAAGAAAAATAATATATATGTTGGCCATACCACTACTACGTTGTCTCGAAGGTTGAGTTTTCATTTGAATGATGCATCTAACATCTCACAACATTTACAACAGCATGCCTGTCCACATTCGCAATGTAGGAGTATTCTTGTTAAAAATATATCTATCCTTTTTATAAAAAAATAAACATAAACTAAAACTTCTTGATGCTATCTATAATAAAAATTGAAACTAACCCTTAATAAAATCAATTGTGAATACTGCACAAATGTTTTAAAATGTTTACAGTAGATAGTTTAAAGTATCTTGGTTTTAACTAATAGTTGATTTTTAAAACTATTTAGACATTTCAACAACTTACTTACCTCCCTTGATGATCACATCATAAAATTTAAAAATCATACAGTATATAACCTCAGCATTTTTCACTTCCTAAATAAAAAATTATTTTTCTGATAAACACAACAAATTTGTTTTAGAAAAATGATGAACAGAACAAGTTTATCTAAGAAAAAAACAACACTATGATGATGACATTGGGCTTATGTCGAAAGTACTCGGAAGAAAATGAATATACATTAACATGGTAATTTTCTTTCTTCCTTTAATAAGAATATTGTTCGTAGTTATGAGAGGATCCTATTAAAAATAAGTAGACAAAACCTGTCTATATTATTTAATGAGACATATCTTAATCTATCTATCTATCTATCTCTCTCTCTCTCTCTCTCTATATATATATATATATATATATATATATATATATATATATATATTAGGTTAATTAAAAAATAATGACGTAATAATGTCGTTTTTGACGCTAAAAAATACGTCAAAAAACGACATTATTACGTCATTATTTTTGCACCAACCTAATATATATATATATATATATATATATATATATATATATATATATATGCATGTTTCATTAAAACGGCAGACAAGGTACTACGATTAATCTTTTTATTTAATTTTTCTTGTGTTCGAACAAGTGCTTTCTTTTTGGGGTACAGAGTGTGTAGAAACTGTCCAACTGTTTTATAATTGGGAGCGCTTTCAGCTATACTTTTAGCCATTATCAAAGATTATTTTATTTTTTTCATTTAAAATTGAGTGTGTGTGTTGTATGTTTTTAGTGTTATAGAGATCTTTTATTTTCCGAACACAGTTAGCATATTATGGCCGTATTCGTAGTTAATATTTTTAAGTGTTGGCTTTTTCTAAAAATTAAATAAAAAGATTGTCTGTTGTTTTTAATGAAACATGCATAAATAAAGAATTACTATCTAAATACACAATATATCTATATATCTATCTATCTATCTATCTATATATATATATATATATATATATATATATAATCACCCCCTACTTTTCAATGACCCTCTATATGTGCGTGTTTGTGTGTCCATTCGTGTGTTAACTGAAGTCAGCAATATTGTCCAACTGTCAAACGTACAGGATTTTTCCAAAAATCGAAGACGCCTGATTGAATAAAGTTTCCCAATAAAAATGTCGGATTGACTTTTTGCTAGAATTGAATCAATGGAGACAGAACTGACAAAGAAATACATACATTTTATTGTTTAAAGATTTTTCTTCAAACATTGGTCGAAATTTATGATGATATCATCTTTTTTTTAAGGTCGTTAGCATCAAGTGAAATCTACATTCGGAAAAAGTCATAGTCATATGTGAAAGGGGATAGGAAAGTCTGCGTATTCAAACCATATTCCTAGTCACAGCTCGACTAGGGTTGAAACAAATTTGAAATATCACTCTAACCCATGGTTTCTTATGATCTATCTATCTATCTATCTATCTATCTATCTATCTATCTATCTATCTATCTATCTATCTATCTATCTGTTTCTTTCTGTCTCTCTATCACTTTCTCTGTCTGTCTGTCTCGCTATATATATATATATATATATATATATATATATATATATATATATATATATATATATATATATATATATATACACTATGCGATAGATAGCGACAATATACATATATATATATATATATATATATGACAGGGGTGGGCCAATTACAGTCCGCGGGCCAGATCTGGCCCGCCAAGCCTTTTAATGTGGCCCTCTATTAATTTTATAATTTTTACAAATTTAATAAAATTCATTTCGGGTATTTAAAATTGTATAAAAACTTCTAGGAAGAAACATTTGTAATAATTCCGCTTTGATTCGAATTTTTGTTTAAATATCATTTTGCAGGATAATTGTAAACGAGATTCAGTGAGAGTCGCCATTTTGCGATGTTTTTAAAATTTGATTATAATTTTTTGCTTGATTCTAAAACAATGAAAAAGCAGTCACCTATAATGAGTTCTAACAGACGTAAGATTGACTTTGAATACCGTATTTTTAAGAAGGAATGGACTGAAAAGTATTTCTTTATAGAAAATGGTATAAAAGCCGTGTGGCTGATTTGCCAAGATACTTGTGCAGTATTCAAGGAATATAATTTGAAAAGACGTTTTCAGTCGAAATCTGCTAACTTCGGCCAAAACTTTTCCACGCAAGAACTGCAAAACAAAGCCACGGATATGGTTAAAAAAACACTGAAATGCTAACAAGGCATACTTTTTAAATGTACATCTAAACAAGAACTTGCAAAGTTTTTATATTGGTAAATAAGATCGCAAAACATAAGCCATTTTCTGAAGCAGAATTTGTGAAAGAATGTATGATTGATACAATTGATAGTGTGAGTCCAGAAATAAAGTCAAAAGTAGAAGCAATTTCATTGTTACAGAGAACTATTGTTCGTAGAATAGATGTCATTGCTGAAAACTTGCATTGAAAATTTTTAGATACTGCAGATATAATCAAGTGGTTCTCAATCGTTTTAGATGAGAGCACAGACATAGCAGATACTGCACAGCTGTTGATTTTTATTCGCGGTATTAATGGAAATTTTAACATCACAGAAGAACCGTTGTCAATGGCGAGTCTCAAAGACACTTTTACGGGGAATGATTTGTACGAAAGTCTTATGCAATGTTTGGAAAATTCGCAGTTATGTCTTGATAAATTTGTGAGTATAACAGTAGATGGGACACCTGCACAAACTGGGACACATTGTAGAGTTCTCAAACGGCTAAATGACAACTTTCAGTCAAACTTTCCAGTTCAGAAGTTGCTTTCATTTCAATGCATAATTCACCAAGAAAATCTTTGCAAAGCAAAATTGGATTTTAAACATGTGATTGATCCAGTGCTACGTGCAGAAAATGTGATAAGATCAAGGGGAATAATCCACGGACAGTTTCAAAATTTGTTGCAAGAAATGGGGTTTGATTTTACTGATGTGTTGTATTACCCCAATGTAAGGTGGCTAAGTGTTGGAAAAGTTTTGAAAAGAGTATGGGATCTCGAAGAAGAGATTTTCATGTTTTTTTTTTTTTAAATAAAAGATGTGGCTCGTGACTTCTTCACCAATATAAAGAATGCAGAATGGATGTGGGATTTTGCATTTGCTACAGATACCATGCAAAAAAAAAATGAATGAGATCAACACAAAACTTCAAGGTAAAGGTGTCTTTGCTCATGATTTATCTGTGCAGGTAAAATCCTTTCAGACAAAGCTTACACTTTTCGCTAAACAACTGTCAAATCAAAACTTTGATCACTTCCCCCATCTGAAAGATCAGCTTGTTGACCAAAAATACAGTGGACAGATCAACGCCTCGAATGAAGAACTTGCTAAGATATTGAAGATTTCAAGGCAATGGAACCGCAATTCAACATGCTGAGGTCTCCATTCACCTCTGACAATGAAACTGCGACTATTGAACTACAAATGAAACTTATAGACTTCCAAGCTGACAATGCTTTGAAGTATAGATTTAAAAACAAATATTTAATTGAATTTTAAACATCTCTTGACCCAGAGCATTTTAAAAAAATTTGAAAGACTTTTCAAGAAAATTGTTTCTTACTGTTTGCATCTACTTACATATGGGAGCAACTTTTTCAGGTATGAAAATTATCAAAAGCAAAAGTAGATATGTTTATCAAAGCAATATTAAGAATTAGCACAAGCAGCTTGGAACCAGATATAAGCAAACTAGTCAATGACTGCAGCAGATTACACCAATCTCATTAATTATACATCTTCTATTGCTCTTACAATACATTTTTCTTACATTTAATCAAATACTTATGCAATAATACAATTTTTACATTACAATGAATTGTAATTAAACTTTACATCTAGCAAGATTTTTTTTCATAATTAATGGATCATGAAAAATTTTCACTGTTTCATGCCTTTACATTTTACCATAGAGTCTTCAAATGCATCTAGCTCAATAGCCATGCCGATAGTAACATTGCGAACCACTAAGAACAGTAATTGCTCGCCCCTGATGTCTATCTATCTATCTATCTATCTATATATCTATCTATCTATCTATATATATATATATATATATATATATATATATATATATATATATATATATATATATATATGTTTTGAACAATAAAAAATATCAAATTAAAATCATCAGACACACTGGGTTGTATATTAATATTCTTTCGTTTTTATTTCAGTTAGAATCCTTGACTAGTTTCGGCCAGCATGGCCATCATCAGGAGAAAAAAATGCCTGCATGTTAGTAGCAGTGAATTACAGAAATGATATGACTTGATGGTGAAAATTTATTTGTTTTATTTGTAATTTTCATTTCTTTTTTTAAAATTTTTTTAAGATGAATTTTAGTCACAAAATTCATGTTAAAAAAATTTTGTGGGGTCAAACAGTCTCTTTTAAGTTGTTATTTAGGATAAGAGCTGGTTAGATTCATGCTGCTCTTAATTCCCTTGGCCATTTTGACAGTTTTATTGGTTCCTGGAAACGGGATGTGTCTCTGTTAAGTGTGTGTCTGCGTGTGTGTGTGTCATTTGGTTCTTAGGGAGTGAGTGAGTATGATGTGTGTAAGTGTGTATATTAGTATGAGTGAGTGTATAAGTGTGAGGCCACAATGTCAGATTATATATATATATATATATATATATATATATATATATATATATATATATTGTGTGTATTTAGGCTGTATTTTTTCATTCATATGTGTTTCATTAAATAATATAGACAAATGTTGTCTATTTATTTTATGTAAATTCTTTTCATAACGTCTGATAAGCTTAATAACATTATCATTAAACGAAGAAAGAAAATTACAATATTGATACATATTTTTTTTTTAAATCCAATCTAAGCTTTCGGCTTACATAGAGCTGTTATCAAAGATGACAATTACAGTACAATATATTAAGCAAAACATGGACAAGTCTGTTTCTGTTTACATGGATGATTTCCATGCAACGATAAACACGTGCATAGAAGACGCTGGAAGCGAAAATCGCACCGCAGCTCATGACGTCACACATGACCACGCGAGAGTGAATTCGAGAAGTGTTAAGTATGGGAAGCCTTGGTATAAACCAATGGCTACTGTTACCAATTATAGATATTTAAACTATGAAATCTCCACAAACACTCTTAAATATATATATATATATATATATATATATATATATATATATATATATATATATATATATATATACTATCAGTAGAGCCCGGCGTTGCCAGGGGATGAAACAGTAAGAGATAGATCAAGTATCGACCATCATAAAGACTGAAAAATAAAATTGACAAAGATTATTGTTTAAGGTTGATGGACACGCATGTCTTAATTAGTTTTTTTTTTTTTTACGAATTAGTCAAACCCAAACTCAAACAAAAACATTGTTTTCAATCGTTATGAGTCTACCGATTTAATAGAATTTTATTATAAACAATTGTCTTGTAAATGGAATTTCTAAAGCATTCTGAATGTAAAAATAAAGAAAAAAGTGTGCGAGACAATAAGAAACACTACCTGCGAAAAAAAAAAAAGTGAAGTTTTGTTGAAATCGGTTGAAAAATGTAGGAAATCCGATCCCATATATAAACGAACACACACACACACACACACACACACACACACACACACACACACACACAGACAAACCACCTGAGTTTTATAATAAGTATAACTTGATATGAGTTGTCCCCCTTTCATTCTCGTGATGCCTCTTAATCGTGTTTTCAAATTGATTTCGTGCAAAAACAATTGTGTTTTTCCAATTTTTGGCGCTGTCAGAACCACCGCAAGGTAATTTTACATAGTCCTGTGAAGTTTTGTTGAAATCAGTTGAAAAATGTAGGAATTCCAATCCAATATATAAACATACAGACACACACACACGCGCACACACACACACACACACACACAACCTGGGTTTTATAATAAGTATGATATCAAGAATAGTATTGGGGAAATTATATGACAAACCGGAACAACTGCCATATAGAAGGTATATTGATATATATCCCGTATATATATATATATATATATATATATATATATATATATATATATATATATATATATATAAATCGAAGTTCAACGCTATTTTTTTCTTTCTAATTAAACATTCCGGTGTTTTATTTAATACTTTCTTTAGATTTTGTAAGGCTTAATGAAACAAGTACAAAGTTTTACATATCTGGGAATTGTTTTAACAGAGGACGTATAGTCCAATACTGAAATCCCAATGCGTATTGGGATAGCCAAAGGTGCCTTCCAAAGCTAAGCAGAGTATTAAGAAACAGAAGAAAAAAAAACTTTGTTAGAATAAAGGGAAATCGTACTGAACTGTTACGGGATATCTGTCCTTCTATATGGCAGTGAATGCTGGAAAATCGCCTCAAAGATGAAGAACTGACTTGAAGCAACAGAACGATGCTGAGGATACTATATGAACAACGACGAACGAATAAAATGGAAACAAAAAAGAAAATCTGAAAATACAGGTGCTATTTCTAGGGCACATGACGAGGAAAGAGTGCTTGGAAAATTTGATACTCACAAGACATAGTGAATGCAAGAGGATTAAAGACAAACAGCACATAACCGACCTAAAGAACCTGTGAAAATGGATAGCATTTAGCTTTTAATAAATTCGCTCATTTTGCTATTTCTCCTAAACCCAAACAGGATTTAAGACAGTTTTTTTATATATTTTTTATTTAAGCGTTTCACCCCAAGCAAGGCGGGAAGCCACTAGGACGCAAGTGGTTACGGAAGATTTGGAGCAAGATCAGATAGGAGTGATAGAGGAAAGAATGAGGAGAAGGATAGTGGATAGATCAAGGTAACTGGAGATGTCGATTGACATTACATTTGAATAGTTGGAGATTATAGCTCTCAGGGAAACAGTAATAGGGAAGGGTTTTCCACAGTCGAGAGGTGCGAGACATGAAGCTATTGGAGTAGAAGAGATGGCTACATTTAGGAGTTTCGACAGTGAAGGGGTGAGAGCGGGATACCAGCCTCGTAGGGCGCTTGAACTCATGAAGTCTGGGAACCAGCGAATGCAGCTTCTCGGAGCAATTACCATGAAAGTATTTGTAAAAAAGACAGAGAGAGGCGACGGCGCGTCTGTGAGAGAGTGACTGTAGACGAGATGCCAGATCAGGGCCAATTATATTGCATATCCGCCTCTGGAGCTTATCAAGAACCCCGAGGCAAACAGAAAGGGATATCAAAAAGACTAAATTACGAGAGATATGGCGCTGAATTCTAGAGAATTTCATCACAGAGGGATCAACATCTCTATTGCTTTGAGGCAATAGAAATGTGGTTCTACAGAAGGATAATGAGAATACCGTGGGCTAAAGCTGTAAATAACGATGACGTTTTAGAGAAAGTGGGCACAAAATCCACACTGATATAAAAGTACCACCAGAAAATGGAAACAAAAAAAAGAACATTTATGCTTATTATTAGAACATACAGATGACATTTCTAGGATACATAATGAGGAAAGAGGGCTTGGAAAATTTGACACTGACAAGGCATTGTGATGGCAAAAAATGACAGGGTAAAACAACGCATAACCTACTTAGGTTTGGTAAATGGATGACGAAGTAAGGTTTAGGAGAAATAACAAAAAGACAAATTATATTAAGAGTGACAAAGAAATTGTTGAGAGCCATACATCGTGAGGGGACACGGTACATACAGAAGATTAGACTGTCCGATGAAAATATTGGCTTGAAAACAAAAACAGTTGAAGATATCATTCGCAGAAAAGCTTATGCTGTACGCTCACTGACAAAAGAAGAATATTTAAGACATACTGAGAACAAACAGAAGGGGATTAAACATGAAAGGAAAAAAAAAACGAACAGTATTCAAGCGTGGTTTATATTGACCCGTCGATTCGACTCAATGCAAAGCTTTGATCAGATAAACTGGAAGTGGGGTTGAGCCTATTTTAGTTTGAGCCGGATTTTGTTTGGATCCAGATTTCCTGATGGTTCGACTGCTCTCGACCCACACAGGTGGCGACAAGACGATTATGGGCGTGGTAGGGGCAGCCTCAGCTAAGTCAGATCTAAAAGCGACGGCCAAAGAAAAACCGACTAAAAAATCAAGAGAAAAAGAAACAGTGATCACAGAATAGTAAGACAGAAAACAGAGAAAAATATGCTTCTTATTTTCTTCTTCTTCTTTGGGTCATGTCTCATAAAGACTTGGATAATCATGGCTCGCCACAATTTCCTTTCCTTTGTAGCTCTTAGTAAAGTTTGTCGTTTTGCTATATCCCATAATTCCTGTTGTGCTATCATTTACACATTTAGGCGGTGGGGGGGAATCTCGACGTGATCTAATGGTTAGCAAGCTTCTCTCGCGAGAGCAATAACGACTGCGGAGTGAATTCGATCCTCGCTGGGTGCCCTATAATTTCGGCCTTGTGCCAGATCTAAGCTATATTTAGAAAATCAAAGAGAAACCTCGACGTGGTGTAATGGTTAACAAGCTTGTCAGTAACAACTGAGTAGTAAGTTCGATCCTCCCTTGGTGCCCTATAATTTTGATTCCTATACTTTCGACCTGATGCCACATCTAAGCTACATTTAGAAAATCAAAGAGGAACCTCGACTTCGTGTAATGGTTAACAAGCTTGTCTCGTTACAACAATAACGACTGAGTAGTGAGTTCGATCCTCGCTGGGTACCCTATAATTTCGGCCTGATGCCAGATCTAAGCTATATTTAGAAAAATCAAAGGGGAACCTTGACTTCGTGTAATGGTTAACAAGCTTGTCTCGTTACAACAATAACGACTGAGTAGTGAGTTCGATCCTCCCTGGGTACCCTATAATTTCGGCCTGATGCCAGATCTAAGCTATATTTAGAAAATCAAAGGGGAACCATGACTTCGTGTAATGGTTAACAAGCCTGTCTCGTTACAACAATAGCGACTGAGTAATGAGTTCTATCCTCGCTGGGTACCCTATAATTTCGGCCTGATGCCACATCTAAGCTATATTTAGAAAATCAAAGGGGAACCTTGACTTCGTGTAATGGTTAACAAGCCTGTCTCGTTACAACAATAGCGACTGAGTAATGAGTTCTATCCTCGCTGGGTACCCTATAATTCCGGCCTGATGTCCCATCTAAGCTATATTTAGAAATTCAAAGGGGAACCTGTACGTAGTGTAATGGTTAACAAGCTTTTCACGTTAGAACAATAACGACTGACTAAGTATTCTAGGTAAGGCATGCTTTCTAAAATCACCAAGGTGTGTGACGTCTACCTCTGTATATGTGTCTCAGTGTTGCTCGGATTAAAAGAACATTTCGACTGTTTTTATATAATTTATCATCTGAAAAGAAAAAAAATTGTTGGACCGCATGAGAAATTGTATAAAAAACTAAATCAAAGTACGTTGTCAGTCGTATTGAATGAAATGTGCAAGAAATTGATTCTGTTATAAGTGTTTAAGATGTTAGCATTATGTTTCTGAATTGAATTAGCTATTTTTTGCCGTCATTGTCAAAAATTTTCCTTAAATAATATTTCAAAAATGTAACCGACTACATATCTATACTTGATATCAAAAAATAATTTCATATACTGGAAGTAATTCTAGTACATTTAATTGTTTTAAAAAGAAATATAGTCTATTAAAAATTAAACGTGAAAATATTTTAAAATTGTAGATAAATAAAAAGTATTATAACCTAAACATCCCCCAAAAATCTTTAAGTATACAAATAGACAAAATGCCGTCAGAAGATTTTGGCGTTAACAATAAATTAAAAACAAAACAAAAAAAAAACAGACGACATGCATTTGACGGATGTCGGAATTCGTTAAAAAAGACATCCCTACTTTTAAGAGGGAGGGCATAACCCCTTTTTCGAACGTAACTAATAACTGATACAACAAAAGTTAATAAAAATGAACATGCTACCACCCCTTGTCTGGAGGAATGGATTTCTCTATACCCTTGGAAACAGTGAATTATGAATTTTTCTGTGCCTTTAAAACTCAGTAAATTTTAAAAAATAAGTTACTCCAAAATTCGCTTGAGGATGAAATGGAAATAATGTTTTAAATTTAATTACAAAATTAAATTTCATTTTTGAAACATGGTTATTACTGTGTATCGAAAAAACATTTCAAATCAGTTAATGTATAATATTAATGCTCTGTAAATTTACATTGAACACTATTTTGTAAAAATAAGAATATCAATAAGAACACTGGATTATATATCTTACTGTTCTTTAAATATATATATATATATATGACAATAGGAAAACTAGTTATTGCTGACACGTTTCGTCCACATTGGACGAAACGCGTCAGCAATAACTATTTTTCCTATTGTCATTTATATTTATAAATATTGTCTTTTCTACAGGAACTCTGAGAAATTTTCATATATATATATATATATATATATATATATATATATATATATCAGCATAGTAAACATGGCTCTGGCTTACACTGGAGTCAGCGCAGACATACATGATTCTGGCTTATACTAGGGTCAACAAAGTAGATATTTGGTCTGGCTTACACTGGATTCAAAAAAGTAGATATATATCTGGCTTACCCTAGAGTAAAGAGATGAACATAGTGTGGATTAATAACTTAATCGGCTCGTATTTTCTTTTAAAACATTTTGAAAACACAGAAAGGCAAGTTTGATAGCTTTTCAACAGGTCGTTTCGTTAAGGGCAAGAGATTAAGAATTATTTTCTTAAAGATTAACGTTGAAGCAGAATAAATCCTTAAGCTTTCGTTTTTCATTCTGCGTTGGCCTCAGTTGAATATCTATACGCATTAGTTTCTGTCGATGCTTCCTTAGCGAAACAAACTTATTGGTTTGGTAATTTTTTTTTTTTTTAAATCCAGATTTCAGAGTTTGAAACATTCATTTCTCGTACATCGAATCGAGAGTCAGCTGTCCAAATCGATGATTTTGTGAACATTGATTTACGGATTAACTGTAAGGGAGAGGAAACTTCATCCGCAGATAAAGTGTCGGAAGGTTAATTTTGAGAGTCCCTCACCTCCGATTATTCTCTTTACTGAGAAAGCCGCTTCTGGAAATAGAATAATACTGTTAATTAAATTCGTAATCGTCTATTGGGCTGAGCCTCTGCTGAGAGCTTAATATGTGACTAGTTATAATTACCTTTCTTCTGTAATTTAATCGTGAAGTAAAGCCCCCAATTACATCAGCTGATAATCTTAATCCTTCTGTTGCCAACGTAAGCAAAATTTGCGAAGTTTTACCGAAGGCAATCGAATTTCGACATCTCATTTCAATAGTGAATCAAAATCTTCTCCGTCTTAGATTGCCTTTCTCCTGGCAATTCAGTGATTCGTTCTCATAGTAAGAGTAGCGGTGTAGATTTTTGGTTGGATTAGTTATATGGAAGACACAGTAGATTAAGGGATAGCGGCTCGGATTTAGGAATCGTGTAACCGAGTTCGAATTCCAGTCGAGTCCATTACAATCACTTACTAACTTGGGAAAGGTGAATCCTCTTCTTCTCCCCCCCAGCTATGGGTAAAAAAAGAAATGGCAACCTACTGCGGGAAAAAAAATCTGCCTCATCACTCATGAATCGAAAGATGCATGATCGCCTAAGCGTGTATTACGCATGGCACATAACTGACTAGGAGGCACGGACTGAGGAGAGCCTAGTTCGGAGAGCCGAGTTCGAATTCCAGTCGAATCCATTACATTCACTTACGTGCTAATACCCTTGAGAAAGGTATGAATCTTTTTCTCCCCACCCAACTATGGGCAAATAGAAGAGCAGACCGGGTTCTATAGCCTTGGATAGCTTGGTCTACCACAGAAAGAAATAACAATCTATGATCGCTTAAGCGTGTATCACGCATGGCACATAACTGAAGGAGACACGGTGGAGTAATGGATAGCGGCTCGGATTGAGGAATCGGAGAGCCGAGATCGAATTCCATTAAATTCACTTACGTGCTAATACCCTTGGTAAAGGTATGAATCCTCTTCTTCTCCCAGCAGCTATGGGTAAAGAAAGAAATGGCAACCTACTGCGGGAAAAAATCTGCCTCGTCAGTCATGTATCAAAAGATACATAATCGCCTAAGCGTGTATCACATATGGCACATAACTGACTTAAGATATTCAGTTACCTCCACAGGTGGGTATTCCGAGCCTGTGGGCTCGGCCAAAAAATAGCCCATTGAACCCGCATAAACGGGTTCAGGGCCGGTCTACCTCCCCGAAGGAGACTCCGCCCTTCGGCGGAGCCTCCTTCGGCTTCCTCCCGTCCGTAGCATGAGAGTACAACCAAACAGTCGGTAGGGAACTACGGACTGACCTACATAACTGACTGAATATTAACGGTTTCCCTACAAGGAAACATTTGCTATTCCCTGACCGAACAACAAACACTGGTTCCGGACGAATCTAGGTCTTGAAACAATTTTTCACGAAAACAGGTTTCTCAAATCCAGTAGCTGTTATCGCCCTTTCTAGTATTGACAAGAGTTTCCTTCCTAGCTTTTTATTTGAAGAAGTGTGGAATGTTGATATCTTAATTATAACGTTATTTTCTATCCAAAGATACACTTGCTATCCCTTTAGAGATGCTGCTACTGCTACTGCTGAAAGACCTCAAAGTGATGTGGTTTCCGTTACTTTGTTCACGAATTTGTAGCGCCAGCCCACAATGTTCAAAGAACGGTGGCCTTTGCCAAGGATTCAATCGCTCAAGATCCTTTATCAACATCGATTTTATGATGTCATTCTCTTTTACCAAGCACAGAGAACCACCCCTGCCTTCGCCCTTAATATGTCTGATGCTAAATTCCACGAGAGCACCTATCTGCACCTGCTTGGTCTCACACTCTCCGCTGACCCGAATGAAACAAATCCATTGAATCAATAGCTTTATCTACCGCAAGTAAAGTTGGTTCTCTGTGTCGTACCAGAAAGTTTTTCTCGTCCGAGTCCATCCTTCAAATATATAAATCAACCATTCGCCCTTGCGTGGAATAATGCTGTTATATATGATCTGGAGCCCCCGCTGTTCCTCTTAAGGTCCTCAACAAAATCCAGAGACGCATATGCTACGTGATCGGTCCTGATCTGGCATCTCGTTTACAGTCGGTCTCTCACAGACGTGCCGTCGACTCCCTCTGTCTTTTCTACAAATACTTTCACGGTAACTGCTTCGACGAGCTACTTTCGCTGGTTGCCAAACTGCATGAATTTTAAGCGTGCTACTAGGTTGGCACCTCGGTCCCACCCTTTTACTGTAGAAACGGTTAAATGTAGCCGTCTCTTCTATTCCAATAGTTTCATGTTTCGCACTTCCTGTCTGCGGAACTCCCTTCCTCTTACTTGCTTCCCTGATAGCTATACTTTCGAACTATTCAAATGCAATGTCAATCGACATTTCCAGAAGCCTTGATCTAATTCCCGTAACTTCTCTTCATCCATTCCTCTATCAGCCCTTTACTCTTGTTCCCACACTCTGTAACCCACTACATGCTAGTGACATTACCGCCTTGCTTGGGGTGAAATGCTTAAAAATATGAAGTTGACAGTTTAGCTATTTCTTAAATGGATTGGCGCTATGCATAAGATAAAGTATCGATTCGACGAAGTTATTTAACAACATGACTCGAGTTTCAGGTTGATGTTTTCGTTTCGTAGCAACACAGCCCCATGTAACCGACAGAATTATCGGCCACGAATGGCACAAGAAACGTCAACTAAATTCGGCCATACTTTTAGAGCACTCGATGAGGGATCAATTTCATTTTCAGTCGGTTGATTTTATCGGCATTGCAAGCAAAAGTTTATTCTTATGTACCTACATATCGTGTCGCCCTGCTTGAAGGTAATTCGTAATTAGTCAAGTATTAAGCTCTCAGTAGAGGTAGAACTGGAAAGAATATTTACGAAATCAATTAACTGTGTGATTTTGTTATCAAGAGTTATTTTCTGAGTGAAAAGAATAATCTGTAAGTGTCAGAAGTTAAGGACTCTCGGAATTAACCTTCCGACGCGTTAGCGACGAATAAGATGGTTAGATTTCCCCTCCCCCCTCTCTCTCTCTTTATATATATATATATATATATATATATATAGTTAAATTCCCAGATCAATTCTGTGGACAAGACAGATTGGTATAAATAAAATGACAATTGGAAAAAAGATCTTAGATTTTGCCGACGCGTTTCGTCTTCCGACTTTTTCAAGGCAAAAATGAAATCGAAATGTTCTTGTTATAGTTACATTAAAAAAATCCAAATTTAAAAAAGATAGTTGCTTCTGTCTAAGCCTTTTTTTCTGGTTAATGTAAATTACATTTATACTAAGAGATTTTTTTTTAATATATATATATATATATATATGCCTTTTGTCATCATCTCTGTTGAGCGTAACGCCACATATTCCCTAAACTACGACTTGCTGTTGAGGTTTCTGTAGCAAGTGGGTTTATCACAGGATGAAAGTGACACGCCAGTTTTTAAATTAATTTGTCCTTCTCCGATAAGATTGAATAAAATATAATAATATTTAACGATAAAACAAGCTGACCTCTAAAAGTAAGGCTGGAGGAACATCGAAAAGTTATAGTGAAAGGTGAGACAATGAAATCAATCATGGCTGATCATGTATGGAGGAAAGGGAGTAGTTATCAGTCCCTGTGAAAATAGTGGACAAGGAAGAAAATCGGAGAGTTAGACATCTGAAAGAATCGGCGCGTATCCTAGGCTATGAGAACATCCTTAGAATAAGCATAGACATAAATAAAATAAGGGAGCCGGCAAAAAAATAATAAAAGATAAAATATTGCAATTCTTCAACCGCAGCAGAAGCAGCTATCAAAACATGACAGGCAACAGCAGCAGTAGATGCAGCCTAATCAGAAGCTCGGTTAAGTTTGAGGCTGTAATTTTACTACAGCAAATTATCTTACAGTAACCTAGTGGACAAAAGCGCTGCTTTGTGAATTTGGTGGGAAAGTGGTGGTGAGTTCAATCTCTGGATGGAACAGTATGTACTTGCACTCAGTGGAAACGAGCAATAACTGAACTTTACTAAATAAAATAGGAACAAGATGATATCCATAGACATGAATAGTGGAACAAGAACAGTCTAACCTGTAGATTAAATAAAGTGTTCAATTCAGAATTCCCTGTAAGTTACCCCGATCGATATACACCTAGGGATGGCCGGAGGGCACAGCGACAGAAACATTGATACTCACAAGCAGGAGTGGAACAACCAAGATAAGTAATGATAATTCCTCTTCCTAGAAATTCAGACAAAAATAGGATATGCAGATGACACATTGCTGATAGTAAACACAGAAAGGAACTGCTACGATAAAACGATGGAAGACACGAGCTACGAATTGGAGATGTGAAAACCATGCAAAGACGAATGCATAAATATCTCAGAAATTTATTTACAGACGACGGAAATTATGACTCCGAAATCCGAAGGCACATTGGAACAGTAAAAATGCTTTCCAAAAGCTTAGCAACATATTACGAAAATTTCGTTAGAAACAAAGAAAACAGTGCTAACCCGCTGTGTAATATCAAGTCTCCTATATGAATGCCGGATAATATCCTTATAGAGAAGACAGAGATGCTGTCTTATATAAGGATACTGAGAATACTAGAAAACAAAAGAAGACGCCTGTACTTAGAATCAGAAAGCCGGTTGAAATTCCAATGGCAGATAATGAGAAAAGAGAACTTGGAGAATTTGATACAAGCAGGAGTGGAACAACGAGTAACTAAATTAAAAACTCGTGCAAATAGATGGTGAAATATGGCGTTCGAGGGACAGGTAAAAGACGTACAAAGGATAGGAAGTCGTAGAGAGCCATGATCGCGTAGGTCCTGTAGGAACAAGACAAGAAGCAGAAGAATAAGTTGTGAATTTGTCTTATCAAAAGCTGCTATTCTCAGAGATGTGCTTATCAGACGTAAGTTAGATATATTTTATCGTCTTGGTTGTGGTTGAGGTCATAGAGACTAGGCCAATAGACGTCTGATTGTAAACGTCAGAGAAAACTATTTCGCCGAGTAATACCAACACTGGAAAACATTGAAAAGGGCGCCATTTTTTTTCTATTTTCTTTTTTTTTTTTATCCTATTTATTGCAAACTCCTGACAAATAAGATAGATAAGAGCTCCTATATAAGGAGAAAGTGTGTGAGTTAAAAAAAAGATTAAAGAAAAATACACAGAAAATTCTTTACGTACATTAAAGATGTCAGACAATGTTTCTTCTTCGAAACATGACACGTCATATCAGCAATATCTGTCTCCATTGCTATATTTCTGTCATATAATTCGATATACGGACATGTTACACATTTTGAAGGAATCATTCAAATTAGGATTTTGGTGAACGCGCTTTTCGAACACTCAACTGCAAGAAGCCCAAGACACGAGTTACAAATTAGAAATGTCAACCTCAAACAAGGTCACACTGTTCCCAGAGTTACTTGAACAGGTTTATACTTTGTTTTCTGTTTCTTCTAAGACCAAATTCAACTTCGCTTACACTCTGAAATTTTAATTATTATTTATTTATTAGCTTAAAAGCAGACCCAATGGCCAATTAAGCCCTGTCGAGGGTTCTTGATTGGGCATTCATCGCAGTAGGTAGCGAGTAGATGTGATAGGCAACAGTAAACTGCAGAAGAACTCAAAACTGATCAGTAGATGTGATGGGCAACAATAAACTACAGAAGAACTCAAAACTGATCAGTAGATGTGATAGGCAACAATAAACTACAGAAGAACTCAAAACTGATCAGTAGATGTTATAGGCAACAATAAACTACAGAAGAACTAAAAACTGATCAGTAGATGTGATAGGCAACAATAAACTACAGAAGAACTCAAAACTGATCAGTAGATGTTATAGGCAACAATAAACTACAGAAGAACTCAAAACTGATCAGTAGATGTTATAGGCAACAATAAACTACAGAAGAACTCAAAACTGATCAGTAGATGTTATAGGCAACAATAAACTACAGAAGAACTCAAAACTGATCAGTAGATGTTATAGGCAACAATAAACTACAGAAGAACCCAAAACTGATCAGTAGATGTGATAGGCAACAATAAACTACAGAAGAACTCAAAACTGATCAGTAGATGTGATAGGCAACAATAAACTACAGAAGAACTCAAAACTGATCAGTAGATGTGATAGGCAACAATAAACTACAGAAGAACTCAAAACTGATCAGTAGATGTGATAGGCAACAATAAACTACAGAAGAACTCAAAACTGATCAGTAGATGTGATAGGCAACAATAAACTACAGAAGAACTCAAAACTGATCAGTAGATGTGATAGGCAACAATAAACTACAGAAGAACTCAAAACTGATCAGTAGATGTGATAGGCAACAATAAACTACAGAAGAACTCAAAACTGATCAGTAGATGTGATAGGCAACAATAAACTACAGAAAAACTCAAAAGTGATCAGTAGATGTGATAGGCAACATCCTGATTCCAAAATAGTATGATATATTGGGCTACGTCCTCTCGGAGTAAAGTTGAAAACACGTACAATTTTATTTTGAAACACTATAATTTGAGAACAGCATTTTTTTTTCATTTGAACATGAGCTATTGTAAGTTAGAGAGTTGTGTCCCTTTAATTGTTTTTTGTCAGTATAAGCCAAGATGATGCAATGCGACACCGAAATAATTGGACTAACGAAAAAGGCATTACAAAAAGTTATAACACGTGCTGAGAAACAAAGATTTCGTTAGAAACATAGAAAAAAGTGCTGGATTACTATGTGACAGCCATTCTCTCATATGGCGGTGAATGCTGGAGAATTGCATCGCGGATAGGAAGTAATACAGAGGCAGCAGAAATATGGTTCTATAGAACGATACTAAGAATTCCATGGACGAAGCGAGTAAGCAACAAGGAAGTTTTAAATAAAATGCCAACAGAATGAACACTTTTACTCAAAATCAGGTCTGGTTTGATTTGTTTTACAGCATATCAACCTGAATGGGTTATTTAATGCCGACAAGATTTTTAGGATAGAATATGTATTCTTTGAAATTAGTTTGGAGTAGATCAAGTTTAATTGAATTATTTTTAAAGAAGGTTTTTATTGAGAGTTTGGTTTGTTTTGTTTTCTTTTTACGGCATATCAACCTCAATGGGTTATTTAATGCCGACAAGATTTTTAAGAAAGGTCGTATGAACAGAATATGGATTCTTTGTAAAAAATCAGTTTGTAAATCAGGTTTCATTAACGTATGCTTGTAAAGGGGATTTTTGTCGAGAGTTCGGTTTGTTTTATTTTGTTTTACGGCATATCAACCTCAATGGGTTATTTAATGGTGACAAGATTTTTAGTATGGGTTCGTATGAATAGAATATGTATTCTTTGGTTTAGATTGGTTTGATTTATTTTGTTTTACGGCATATCAACCTCAATGGGTTATTTAATGCCGACAAGATTTTTAGTGTGGGTTCGTATGAATAGAAAATGTATTCTTTGTAAGAAATCAGTTTGAGATCAGGTTTTATTGACGAATTTTGTAAAGAGGCTTTTGTCAAGGGTTTCGTTTGTTTTATTTTGTTTTACGGCAAATCAACCTCAATGAGTTATTTAATTCTTACAAGATTTTTATTGATGGTAATATTTTTTTTCCAAAATACTAAAAATAGAAAACGATTCTAAAACTAGCAGAAGACAAGATCAACGAATGTATTTTAGCGTCCCTTTTACTCTACTGGACGTTTTGATTGTAAAAAACTGAATAGAAAATGGGAAGGATATATATATAGGAAGAATATATATATATATATATATATATATATATATATATATATATATATATATTGAACAATAAAGAATATTAAAAAATTAAAATCTTTAGACACACTGGGTTGTAGATTAATATTCTTTCGTTTTTTTATTATTATTTCATTTAGATTCCTCGACTAGTTTCGGCCGAAATGGCCATCATCGGGAGGAGAAATATTTCTGCTTGCTGGTAGCAGTAAACTACAGAAATGAATCTTTTGCTGGAGAAAAAAAAAAAAAAAGAATATATATATATATATATATATATATATATATATATATATATATATATATATATATATATATCCTTCCTTGAAAAATTGAATAAAAAATGGGAAGGATATATATATATATAGGATATATATATAGGATATATATATATATATATATATATATATATATATATATATATATATATATATATATATATATAGGAAGGATATATATCTATATCTATATCAATATATATATATATATATATATATATATATATATATATCCTTCACATTTTTTTAATTCAATTTTTACAATCAAAACCTACAGTAGAGTAAAAGGGACGCTAAAATACATTACTTGATCTCATCTTCTGCTAGTCTTGGAGTCGTTTTTCTAGTTTTAGTATTTTAATATGACGTAGAGAAGTATGCCAAGGATATCATGGACCGAGTGTGTGAGCAACTTGAGGTCTCAGAGAGGTTGCAAACAAGGGTGTGCCTTATACTTAACATCAGGAGGAGGCAGCTGACGTTTCTGGGACACCTGATGAGGAAGGAGGGTCTGGAGAATCTGATACTCACGAGTCGAATAGAGTGAAATAGATTCAAGGGAAAAACAATACGTGATATACTTGGCGGGCTTAGGCAAGTGGATGACAGAACGTGGTCTGGGGGAGGTGGCAGAGGGAAGGAACTTGTTGAGAGCTGCAAGGGAATGAGGGAGGTGGAGAACCATGATCGCCTACGTCCTGAAAGGACACGGCGCATAGAAAGAAGATTACTGTTCCAGTTCTCAGTTGTAACAACCGTTCCGAATGGAAATTGCTTTATGGACCCCTAAAATATTACTGTGGACCGTAATTTGCTATTTTTTTTTTTTTTTGTGGAGCAAAGCCACAGTAATGTTACTTGGACCTCCCCGGGTCCACATGAACTCCGGTTGAGGGACACTGGCCAAAAATCATGAAGAGATGCGCCACATAGAAAAAGAAGAAGAAGAAGAAGAAGAAGAAGACTTGTTTGATTGAATCGTGTTCTACGGTTTATCAACCCTTTGTAGGTTATTTAAAGCCAGAAATATTTGTAGATTGTAAAGATTTTCTTCTTTTTCATATTTGGAGATAATAATGTTTTAGTGATACAAGTCCTACAAATTAACCTATAGCTGGGGGAGAAGTGATGGAGATTCATTTCCCAAGGGTATTTTGCGCGGAAGGGAATATAACGAAACCAACGGGAATTCGAACTCGACTCGCTGTTTAAATATTCCGAGCCGATATTACATTACACCACCACACATCCAAGCTTACAGCACCTGGTTTTCCCAAGCGGTCACCCATCTAGGTCCTAACCAGGGACGAGGTTGCTTAACTTCTCTGATCGTAAGGGAGCCGGTGTTTCAACGTAATATGGCCGTAAGCCAAGAAGAAGAAGAACTCCTCATGAGATTAGAATTTCATTTAAAGAGTCTATATGGTTCTGAGAACGACCCAGAACCTATCCAATCAAATTCGTAGGAATGAAGAGTTATCAGCACTGATTTCGTCACTTCTACAAGAGAAAAAAAAACAGCAAATTTTATTCAATGGAATTGGTAATCACTTTAGCGTAACTCACGAAATTAGTTGACACTCTGCTAAGCGTTTCCTCTGCCTCGCGATAAAAGCTTTGTCCCCGAAATCGATAGAAACAGATGGAAGGGTTGATAAACACTTCAATGAAGGTTTTTCTGTCTTCCTTTAAGGAATTTATTAATAACTGGCATTGACTTCGTGAACTACACCAGACTCAAAGATAAGGTAAACATTAAGAAACAAATATTGCGTTTTAAACAAAGAAACGTGTGCTGAACTGCAATGCAATATCAATCCTCAGATATGACAGTGAATGCCGGGAAACTTCAACGTATGAAAAAGAAAGACTACTAGACAAGGTAGTAAAGAAAAGCAAGAAGAAAGGACAAAATGTTAATTGTAAGAATGGTATAGTTGTTAGAAATTGGGACGAAATGGAGATATCAAAATCTCTTCTGTGTTAGTCTAACTGATTTGCAGTAATGTCTGGATATTGATAGAATTTGACATTTTTTAAATTCAATTTTTAACTGAAATCTTTGAATGCTACACGTATTGTAAAGTCAGAAGTCTATTAAAATCGGAGATGATCTGTGTTTTGAAACAAATTGTAGCAATTTTGAACCTTCGTATCCACAAAAAAAAAAAAAAAAAAAAAATCCAAAAAACGGAGGGTAAAAAGGTACGTTTTTTCCTTTGACACCGCTATTATTTTAAGTACCTTGACTCATTGACAAAATATATTGTCTTAATAGGCGATGATTAGAATTTTAATAAAACATGAACATATGAAAGTGAATTTAATCATTTTCTTTGTTCTTGAGACATGACAGCAAAGATGTTAAACACTATTTATTTATTAGATTGTTTATTTACAAGATTTGTTTATTATATTGCTTCACGATAAAAGCTTTGTTACTGAATAGAAACAGATAGACCTTCAATGAAGGTCTTTCTATCTTCTTTTAAGAAGATATGACAATGAATGCTGGCCGACTTCAGCATATGCAGAAAACGATAAAGGACTTCCAGACAAGGTAGCAAAGAAAAGCAAGAAAAAAATCTGTCATTGTGGTGGTGGATGGCCGTTCGTATCCGAGTATGCTTGTCTACCAAGACAGCTAGCCAATCCCTGTTGCAGACACTTGCTCAGGCATATGTATGTTTATCCAACACACATAGAGCCCACCTGCGGTTTATACTACAACAATGCTGAGCGGACCTTAGTTACAGTTTCTCGAAGAGAGCGCGTTATCAACAGTCTGAACACGACCAACACCCTCATACCCTCGGTCACGATGACTTGCACAATCATCGACGGTTTCCAAATATATCCGTCTACCCAATTTCGCTCACAAAACTTGGCCATGGCACGCTGAGATTATCTCTCCAGGCCGATAACATCAAATAGTCACCTTTCTGATAAATCGAACACGATGAGATTCGAAGTCAGGTCATAAAGCGAACATTCTAACTACACGGCCACGCGCCCATTGTAAGAATAGAGAATGGGTGAGGAAATTGGAAATGTCTAAGCGATAATCAAGAAACAAGAAAAATTTAGTTAGACACAAGGATATGAGTGTATCATGTACTACCAATAGAAAGTGGAACACGGTTAAGATGAAAAAGGCGAAATTTGGACAGGTGACAATGGCTATTTTCTTTCTTAATAGTGCACTATGGCAGGGAAAGTTTCAATGATTTTTTTTCTGTTGACACCACTGTTATTTTAACTACCTTCACCACTCAGCAATGTTTATTGTTTTAAAAAGCGATGATTATAATTTTAATAAAGCCTAAACAAAAAAAAATGAATTTATACATTTTCTTTGTTCTTGAGAATTGGCAACAAAATTAATAATCACTAAATTAGATTATTGATTTAGACTATTTATTTATTATATTGTTTGTTAGAATGATTAGTAAAACATCGATTAATTGCTTATCGATTCGAAATTCTTATTATTTACCCTTTTATAAAGTTCAATTCAGTAGGTATCATTTTTAATACAATTGTATTAGCATGACGGTATTCCGTGCTACAGCCTGCTTCGGCCACCAGTTATGGCGGCGTTCCGAGTCTATCCCGGTCTGCTCGCTTGGTTAGGATCGATCCTGATATTAGAGAACAAGTCGTCCGCCCACTCGTCGGTCGTTGATGGCGTTTAAGACAGCAGTTGGTCTTTAAGTTGACCTCTTCAACTGTGACCTCTCTTATCGATGTTGTGATTTTATTCTTAAGGGGGTCAAGCCGAATTTCCACTGGGGTATCTCAACCAAGCTAAACAAATCAGTTGAATACGCAGACACAAAATTGAAAAATAAAATTGACGACTCCCGAATAAGTCACGATATAATGTTTATATAAAAATAACAACAATATATATATATATATATATATATATATATATATATATATATATATATATATATATATATAGTTCTTTTTTGTTCTTTTTCTTCTTTTCCCAACCTGTTCTAATATTTGGCGACGGAACGAAAATTTCGGGTAACTTCTTTAAGGGTTGCCTGACTTGACAACTGGATTTATCTTCAAGTACTGTGATTTGTACCTTCTAGAACGGCACAAGGTTTATCGTCGGAGTCTTTCTTCAGCAACAACTGGATTTAACTTCAAGTACTGTTGTTTGTGCTTTCACGGACGGCATAAGGATTTCATCGGAGTCTCTCTTCAGTGGATAATTATTATTATTTTTATCAGGTTGGCAAACAGCCTTATGTCAGAAATCTCTTTAACTCCCAGTCGCAACCTCACTGCAACTGCTACTGCAACTGCTACTGCAACTGATTCCGACTAACGTTGGCCCCGTGGGCACTTGTATTTATGGGTGTCCCTTGCAACTTGTGTGGTGCGGGCGAATAGGTGGGTTTTATGCAAATCTCCTAAAATTCAACCAGTCGTTTTCTTTCGTTTTCTATTTCACACTTCCAATTTTGGAAGATCCCCTCCTCTGTCGGGAGGAGCCATTATATGATGTCGGTCTTCCTGACGTCATCTGCTTTCAATCTTTTTCTCAGGGAAATTTTGGCTGAAAATTTTCTCATTGACACCTTTCAGCAGA
>OZ010575.1:72593822-72616322 GCA_963932145.1 Acanthosepion lycidas | reverse complement strand
CTACTCTCATTGTTTTCAATATCTATCTATCCACTTTGTTTTCAATATCTATCTATCTATCTATCTATCTATCTATCTATCTATATCTATTCTATTCCCTTCACTATCACTCTATATATTTCTCTCTATTTATCCTCATTGATTTCAATATCTATCTCGTTCTGTTATATATATATATATATATATATATATATATATATATATATATATATATATATATATATATATATATATATATATCTTTCTATTGATCCTCGTTGTTTTTAATATCTATCATATTCTCTTCAGTATCTATCTATTTCATTTTGTTCTATATGTTTTCTCTCTCTCTCTCTCTATCTATCTATCTATCTAGCTAGCTAGCTTAATATTCATATCTACCAGTTTATCTATTGATTTATCTATTTTATTTTGTTCTCTATACATACATACATACATACATACATACATACATATATATATATATATATATATATATATATATATATATATATATATATATATCTTAATATGCATATCTACCTGTTTATCTGGCGATCTATCCTCATTCTCTTTGGTATCTATCTATCTATCTATATATCTATATATTTATCTATCTATCTATTTCATTCTGCTCTCTCTCTCTCTCTCTTTATCTATCTACCTGTCTGTCTTTGTATTATTCTTTCGTTGATATATTCCATGAATATCGATGAATTGAAATTTCTATCTTTGCAGGTGTTTTCAAATTCTCGTCAGAGATTATTTTTCCTCTGAATAAACTTATTAAATTTTTGCATTTACAAATACTCTTTGGTGTAAACAGACAGACCAGCGATTGAATAAGGATACCCGTACATGCATAGCTGACTACTTGTGTAGATGTTAATTTAACTTCAGGTCTGTCAATATGAAATCGTGTGATGTGGAGCAGGTGGCTTTTCATGCAAACGTATTCATTCATACAAATAGAGAATTAGTATCAGATTATGAATAATGCCATTATAAGTTGTAATGTAGGTTCTGCATTCTTCAAAAACCAAGATTTAGCAAGAGAAGGAAGAGCGTAAACGGAAAACAAAGATTATCAGAAAGAAAAAAAAATACAGAATCTATGAAAAGAGTTAAATTTATGTGATTCCTTGAGAAAGAACGATAGTAAGAAAAAACAAAAAAAAAATATTCAAAGAGAAAGACATTTCGAAGGTAAAAGAGTGAAATTTCTTACGAAAAATAAAGGCAGTTTGAAGAGAAGGCAAAAATAGAAAGTTCAAAAGAAATTCCAAAGGAAAACCAAAAATAAATTCTAAAGAAAAAAAAAAAACGAAAGAAAGATCCATATTTGGAAAGGATATTAGAATAATCCAGAAATTATACTGATAGCAAACCGCCGACACACACACACACACACACACACACACATATATATATATATATATATATATATATATATATATATATTAGTTCAGTAGATATACTGAGTGTAAAAGTAGAAATACATGTAAGACAAAGATGTCTCTTCTCACCAGACTCATTCAAGAGACGCTAGAGTAAAGGATAGAGGCTCGGATTGAGGAACTGGAGAACCGAGTTCGAATTCCAGTCGAATCCATTGGGAAAGGTATGAATACTCTACTCTCCCCACCAAAAATAAATTCTAAAGAAAAAAAAACGAAAGAAAGATGCATATTTGGAAAGGATATTAGAATAATCCAGAAATTATACTGATAGCAAACCGCCGACACACACACACACACACATATATATATATATATATATATATATATATATATATATATATATATTAGTTCAGTAGATATACTGAGTGTAAAAGTAGAAATACATGTAAGACAAAGATGTCTCTTCTCACCGGACTTATTCAAGAGACGGTAGAGTAAAGGACAGACCGGGTTCTATAGCCTTGGATGGCAACTTGTCTACTGCAGAAAGTAATGCGAACCTACTGCGGGGAAAAAAATCTGCCTCGTCAGGCATGTATCGAAAGATATATGATCGCCTTAGCGTGTATCAAGCATGGCATATAACTGATTTGGACGCACAGATTGATGAAACGTTGAGCCGAGTTCAAATTCCAGTCGAATCCATTACATTCGCTTACGTGCTAATACCCTTGGGAAAGGTATGTGTTATGGGACCTACCTTTCCGGGCTAAATGGACTCGTCCGATTACTATATATACGGAGAGACTCGGCCCGGTTGCTAGGATCAAAGTGTAGTACGCTGCCTTTGTGAGCTTCCGAGTCGGCGTTCTGTCGAACTCTCTGCATTAGCAGAGAGGAACCCGGAAGAAGCTTTGCCGAAGGGCAAGGTTTCGTTCGAGGAGGTAGACAGGGCCTGAACCCGTCTAGGCGGGTTCAAAGGCTATATTTTTGGCCGAGCCTACGGGCTCGGAGATACCCACATTAAACCGGCCTTGTGCCACATTCGGTCCTCGTGGGTGGATTGATAAATACCGAGCTGTCTACAGTTGACCTGTTCCAGCTAAACAGTCGAACTCTCTGCCTTCGGGCAGAGAGGAACCCGGACGAGGCTTTATGGACTAAATGGACTCGTCCGATTACTATATATACGGGGAGATTATGCCTCCTGTCTACAGTTGACCTGTTCCAGCTGAACAGTCGAACTCTCTGCCTTCGGGCGGAGAGGAACCCGGACGAGGCCCCGCCGAAAGGCAGAGTCTCGTTCGGGAATCTTGACTGCCTCTGAACTCATTTATGCTGGTTCAAAGAGGGATTATTTTTGGCCGAGAGATCCCACGTTAAACCGGCCTTGTGCCGCATGCAACCCTCGTGGGGGGTAACTAAATATCGCTGTCTACAGTTGACCTGTTCCAGCTAAACAATCGAACTCTGTGTCTTCGGGTGGAGAGGAACCTGGACGAGACTCCGTCGAAGGGTAGAGTCTAGTTCGGGGAGGGTTGACTGCACCCTGGACTTTTTGTTAATAAGATGTTTTCACTAAATTTCGGAGCTATTCTGGGTCCACAACAGTATGAAATTTCTTTTTCTTCCCCCAGTTATGGCAGGGCAGATCGGGTTACAAGCAACTGGTCTACCGCAGACATAAATGTCCACCTACTGCCGAAAAAAAAAATCTGCCTCATCTGTCATGTATCGGAAGATACATGATCGCCTAAGTGTGTATCACGCATGTCACATAACTGAATGACTCACAGCGAAATGGCGGCCATAATCTTAACAACATAAGATATGGAGGCACGTAAGTGATACTACAGTAACTCTTAGGGAAGGCACGAAAAGAAAGCGTGAAGAAAGGATGAAGCATTAACTGAAAGTAAACAGATTTTACGGTCGTTAACAAAAGGATGTGATACCAAAACAAAACAGCAATTTAGATATCTGTGAAGCGTATTAAGTGTTATGGTAATTTACCCACGCACGCCTGGAGTCTCCCAGCTATAAATAGGAGCAGGTACTGCCTTTTGGAGAGGAATGCTTCCAGCAGTCAGCTCTTACAATCGAACCGAACATTCTTGCTGTAACACTCTCGTTTGTATACGTTTGTATTACCGTTTCTGTTAATATATTTAACTCAATTTCTCGCTTGTGTCTTTATTTCTGGCCATAACAAGGCCACAACACTTAGATAGATAGATAGATAGATAGATAGATAGATAGATAGATATGCATTTGTGAATACATGAACATAAGATAGATAGATAGATAGATAGATAGATAGATAAAATACTGATAAGGATAAAATACTTAGTCTTATGTAATTTACCCACGCATGCATGGACTCTCCCATCTATAAATAGGAGCAGGTACTGCCTTTTGGAGAGGGAAGTTTCCAGCAGTCAGCTCTGACAGTCGACCGAACATTCTTGCTGTAACACTCTCGTTTGTCTATGTTTGCATTACTGTTTCTGTTAATATATTTGTTTAACTCAATTCCTCTCTTTGTGTCTTTATTTCTGGTCCTAACAAGGCGACAACATTAACAGAATACGAAAAGCTCGACACGGCCATCCGAAGACGCCTTCGGAGAGCGAAAGATGCCTTCCAAAAGCTAAGCAGAGTATTAAGAGAGAGAAAAACTTTGTCAGAAACAAAGCCAAGAGCACTGAACAAAGACGTAAATATCAGTCCTCCGATATGGCAATTGTATCTTCTCACTGATGAAGAAGAGACTTAAAACAACAGTGTTGTGGTAGGATCCACCTAATTTGCATAATGGAGTACCGACCATATAAATATGGTTGGTACCGGGAAGAGATTGAACCAGAGACTCTGCCCGTCTGCGACTCAGTCAACACATTCTCCAAGAACGGTCTTCCCAGGAATATACAAAAGACTATATGTAAATATTGTGTACACTTTCTTGTTTCAATACATTTTGTTCTAAGTACATTTTGTGTTGCATTATTATTCCATGCATTAGTCAAGTTTCAACAATGGCAACGAGGTAGAAAGAACCGTACGAAAAAAAAAAAGAATTAATAATTGATAGCCTTCAACAATTGGGATAAGTCATTAAAGAACCCAGGCTGAGGGAAAAAATAATTAAAAGCCAACATCTAACTGAACGGCGAAGGATTCTGAAAATCTGGATATTTAGAACTCGTTAAAGGACGACTAAGCTTAAGGACCGTTCACTCCGAAAAATTTGAAAGGTGTCGTAAACGAATAACTGTGATTTTAAATTGAATAAGTTACCTACGAGACACCCGTTAAAAAAAAAAACTAGCGACTACAAAAACATGCATGGAATTAAAAGGCGCACAAATACACCGTGTCGATTTTGAAAGGTAACGAACTTTAAAAACATTTTTTTTTTGTTTTGTTTGTTTGCTCAACAATATTGAGTGACGAGTTTACCTCTGATAATAAAAATCAGGTTTGTCATTGAAATACGCGAAAAGAAGTAATAAAAAAAAAATACCAAAGTTGATTATCACGGGCTTGAATGTAAAAGCAAGACATAAAATAAAAAAGTCGTAAGTTGTTTCGATTTTTCTGGTCAGCTTATCCATAGATACACAAATTAAAGGTATATTCTTTGTTGCATGAACACTATCAGCTAAAGATGGATGAATTATCCAAAGTCATATCTGAATTATTTAAATCCCAGCAGTTGAGTCAGGCTGAATTATTCAAATCCCAGCAAAAATATCAAGAAAAGCAAGAGGAAAGACTTTTAGAAATTCAAAAGTTAATACTGGAGAAATTAAACAACAATCAGGCAAATGAGGGAAATTCTTCATATTCTAATAACACCATATTTAATTCGCTGGAAACTTTCAACTATGTGCCAGACGAAGAAAAAACGTTTGAAGTGTACTTTAAACGATATGAAGATATTTTCTACACAGACTGTGAAAACTGGTCGAATTCAAGACAAGTCAGTCTATTACTAAGAAAGCTAGGTACAGCAGAACATAGCAAATTTGTAGATTTTATTCTACCGAGAAGAACGAATGAATTGGAATTCTCGGAAACAGTGAAATTGCTAAAAGAGCTGTTTGGAGCAAATATGTCGCTTTGGCATAAGCGATGGTTATGTATGAATGTCACTAAATCCGACGATCAGGATTACTTAACATATGCATCTATAGTGAATAGACATTGTGACAATTTCAGATTGGCAGAGATTACGGTGGAAGAATTTAAGTGTTTAATTTTTGCTCAAGGACTGGTATACAGTAAGAGTGCCGAAATAAGACGTAGAGTTTTGTCTAAACTCGAATCTGAACAAAACCTTACCCTGAAAAAATTAGCAAAGGAGTGTCAGCGGGCCGTAAGTTTAAAGAAAGAGTCTCAAAAAATCGAAGAAGCTGGCATTACTAATATTAAAAAAATAAAAAAACAGTCAAATTACCCATCAGAAAAAAATTGGAGTAAAAATTCGGCGTATTTTAAAAATAGACAAGAAAAATTAAATAAGAAGAACGAGGAGAAAAAAAAAGGTTCCACCATATAATTGCAGACGTTGCAACGAAAGACACTGGGAGGTAAATTGCCCATATAGAAATAAGGAATGTTTCGTGTGCCACAAGAAGGGACACAAAGGATCGTGTTGTAAAACGAAAAAATTCAATAGCCGAATTAGACAAACAAATTCGAATATCAAATCAGATAGAGATTTGAGGAAATATGTGACGACTGAAATATTTCAAAAGAATATCAAATTTCAACTCGATTCGGGTTCAGATTTAACAATAATGAAATATAAAACATGGAAAATTGTAAAAAAGCCTACAATAATGAAGTCAACGAAACGTGCTCGAACGGTAACTGGAAAGGAAATTAACTTCGAAGGCGAGGTTGTACTTCCAATGAAATTGAACGGGATCGTTAAAAAATAAAGGTTTTCATTCTGAAAAATGGAGAAAACTTGATGGGTACAGATTTTATTGAAACATTCGAATTGTGGGATAAACCGTTAAACTCATTCTGCAGAAAAGTAGAAAGTAATACGCAAACAAGTCAGGACATTAAAGATGAATTAAAGGAAAAGTTTCCTGAAACCTTCACACCTGGTCTTGGAAGATGTAACAAGTTTGAAGCTAAATTTGAGTTAAAGGAAAATACTATGCCAATTTTTAAAAAGAAACGTAACGTGCCTTTCGCAAGTGTAGAGAAAATTAACGAAGAACTTGATAAGTTGGAAAAAATGGGAATTATTTCGAAAGTAGAATCTAATTCATGGGCTGCGCCGATTGTGGGCATTAAAAAGAAATCAAACCAAATCAGAGTCTGTGTTGATTTTTCAACAGGGTTGAACTCGTTAATCAAGGACTACCATTACCCGTTACCGAGTCTGGAGGAGATTTTTAACATGCTAAATGGGGGAGTTATATTTTCAAAAATCGACTTATCAGATGCCTATCTCCAAATTCCCGTCGAAGAAGAATGTTCGAAGTTACTAGGGATAAACACGCATAGAGGGTTATTCAAGTACAACAGGCTTCCTTTTGGTATTAAAAGGCACCAGCCATTTTTCAACAAGCTATGGACGTCATGTTGAATGACTTAGACTTTGCGTGCGCTTACTTAGACGACATCATAGTAAGGAGCGAAACCGTCGACGAACATCGAGAGCATCTCAATCAAGTATTTAAAAAGATTCAGGACTTTGGATTTAAAGTCAAAGAGTCAAAGTGCGAATTTGGTTTGGAGGAAATTAAGTATTTAGGTCACATAATCAACAAAAATGGCAGGTGTCCAGATCCGGAAAGGTTCATTGCGATTAGAGACATGCCGACGCCCACTAATGTGGCGATGCTACAGAGTTTTCTGGGGCTCGCAAATTATTATCAAGCGTTCATTAAAGGAATGTACAATCTAAGAGCTCTGTTGAATGAACTGCTAAAAAAAGACAAGGCATGGGAATGGATGGTAGAATGTCAGAAAACCTTTGATGAAATAAAGAAAAGGCTTACATCAGACCTCTTGTTAACCCATTACAATCCAAAACTGGATATTGTAGTGGCAAGTGACGCCAGTTCATACTGGATAGGAGCGTGTATTCAACACATAATGCCAGATGGTTCTAGAAAACCAATTGCACATGCTTCGAGAACTTTACTCCCAGGAGAAAGAAGTTACTCACAGATAGAAAAAGAGACGCTGAGTATCATTTTTGCCATAACAAAATTTCACAGATACATCCACGGCAGACATTTTATGCTAGAAACGGATCATAAACCTCTGATCACTATTTTTGGTTCAAAGAAAGGGTTACCCGTTTATACGGCAAATCGTCTGTTGAGATGGGGAACCATTCTTCTCAATTATGATTTTCACATAAAGCACCTATCATCCAAAAATATAATTCATGCGGATAGCTTATCAAGACTCGTACCGAGTCAAGAAGAAAGATTCGAAGAATCAATCATTGCAAATATCAGAGCAGATTATGAGGTGAAAAGCATGATAAAAAACATTTTAAGAGAGCTACCGGATACCTCAAAGGAAATTAAAAAAGAAGCTGAAAGCGATGATTTCATTTTAGAAATAAAAAGCAAAATGGTATCAAATGACAAAAAAGTGCAGGAGATTTATTCAATTTGTGACGGATTTTTATTATATGGTGAGAGAGTAGTAGCACCAAAAAAGTTGCAGAAAAGAATACTACGGGACTTTCATATAGGTCACCCGGGGGTTAATAGAACAAAAAGCTTAATGCGAAGCTTTGTATATTGGAAAGGAATGGATGTGGATATCGCAAATATGGTTCATCGATGTAAAGGGTGTGCATTAGCAGCTAAGGCACCACCTATAGTACACGGATCATCCGTGGACAAGATTACACATTGATTTCGCTGGTCCAGTAGAAGATTATTACTACTTAATAGTGGTAGATAGTTTTACAAAATGGCCGGAAGTACTACGCTGCAAAAAGCCTACGTCCAATACCACAAAAACTTTTTTGCATGAACTATTTGCACGGTTCGGTGTAACAGAGTGTATTGTGAGTGACAATGGTACACAATTCACTTCTGAAGAATTTAAGGAATTTTGTGAGTTATATCAAATTAACCACATAACGACGCCGCCGTATCATCTGAGGTCCAATGGACTCACAGAAAGATTTGTCGATACTTTAAAGCGCGCGCTAAAGAAAGCCTCAGGAGTTCCAACGGAAAAGGCGCTTCAGCAATTCCTACAGGTATACAGAATTACGCCAAACCAGAGAACACACTCAAACATGGCACCAGCTGAACTAATGTTCGCTAGGAAAGTTAAGTCAGTGTTTGACAAGCTTTTGCCAGGAAAAAATAGAGTAATGAATACTATGTATACAGCGAGAAAAAGATACACTTCCGGAGAGAAGGTGTTTTTCAAGTGCTACAAAAACAACGTTGAGTTCTGGAGGCGAGGCATAGTGGACAAGAGAATCGGTGACCTGATTTACATAATTAAAGGGCCGAAGAATACTCATAAAAGGCACCAGAACCAACAAAATGTTACGTTCTAGAGCATGAAGAGAGTATACCGGATGAGGAGGAAGATCCCATTAATGTAATGTATGATATGTTTCAAGTAGAACCTCCGCAGAATATTCCTGAACTGAGAAGATCCGGAAGGAAACGAAAATTCACGGAACCATTGGACGTGAATCCAAAACGAAAAAAATATTAAAAGTATGCAAATGGATCTACAAAGAAATAGCCATAATCATCAACCCATATACGAAGCCAGTTTGAAATCCAAAAGGGATTCCAAGGCTTGGGAGGGGGGTGTTGTGGTAGGATCCACCTAATTTGCATTGTGGAGTACCGACCATATAAATATGGTTGGTACCGGGAAGAGATTGAACCAGAAACTCTGCCCCACTGCGACTCAGTCAACACATTCTCCAGGAACGGTCTTCCCAAGACTATATGTAAATATTGTGTACACTTTCTTGTTTCAATACATTTTGTTCTAAGTACATTTTGTGTTGCATTATTATTCCATGCATTAGTCAAGTTTCAACAAACAGGAATTTGGTTCTACAGAACGATAGAAATATAGGGTGTTCACATGCTGAAAATTCCAAGGACCGAACATTTTAGCAACGGTGATGTCTTAGAAAAAATCGAAACAACAATGACACTTATAAATTCTGTTCCAATAACTTGAACCGATTTTAATGTAAATGGATGGTACAACGGGGCTTAGGAGAAATAAAGACAACACTTATTAAGAGCTACAAGGGATAGGAAGTTGTGGTGTGCCATAATCACCTACGCCCTGAATAGTTTTCATTCAAATACACAAACCAGGACATATGGGGTGTTCCAATAACTTGGATCGATTTTAAAGGAAATGGATGGTACAACGGGGCTTAGGAGAAATAAAGACAACACTTATTAAGAGCTACAAGGGATAGGAAGTTGTGGTGGGCCATAATCACCTACTCCCTGAATAGTTTTCATTCAAATACACAAACCAGGACATATGGTGTGTTCCAATAACTTGGGTCGATTTTAAATGTGAATTATCTTTAAGGATCTAATGATTTTTTTTTCTTTTTCTTTCAGATTTAACAACTTAAGTCTTTGGCAATTTCAACCATAGAAAGATTAACAATCAAACAACGTGTTAAAGTTTCAAGAGTGCAATTGGAAAAAAATGTTCATAATTTCAAACAAACTGGGTCAGTGCCAGATTTGAAAACACCATTGCTTGCTCGTTTTAAATAAAATAAAAAAATCCCTGTTCCTTGTTAGACGTGTTGAGGAATCGGAGAGCCGAGTTCGAATTCCAGCCGAATCCATGACATATAGATTTTTTCCACGCAGTAGGTTGCCATTTCTTTCTGCGGTAGACCAGTTTCCATCCAGGGCTATAGAATCCTATAACTTCCGTGATAATACCCTTGGGAAAGGTATGAATCCTCTTCTTCTCCCTACCACCAGCTTTGGGTAAATAGCAGGATAAAGTGGGTTCTATAGCCTTGGATGACAACTGGTCTACAGCAAAAAGAAATGTCAACATGCTGCGGGAAAAAATCTGCCTATCGACAGCCACCAAGGTTATTGTCTACCTAATTTCACTCACAAGGCCTGTGGTCAACCTGTGGTATGGTTTTCAAGGACATTCCAAAAGTGCAGCTTGCTGGAATCGCCCTCTCCAGTCCGATGTAAATTGACCATGGTGAGATTCAAACCTGGGCCTATAAGTGAACATAGAAGTTAACACTTAGAGGCGACAGTCTCATGCTATATACAATCGTCAGGCCACATGTGCTGTTATTTTTCTCGGCTATTTATATATATACGGGTCAGTGGTGCATTGTGGGTAGTTTATTGTGGCGGTTATTTTACCGGAAGTCGTTTATTTATTATTTATTATTTATTATTAATAACAATAAAATAAGCAAAATTAATTAATCCAAACAAATTACAAAATCACACCTGTTAGAATAGACGAAATAGAATAATAATAATAATAATAATAATAATAATAATAATAATAATAATAATAATAATAATAAAAACGAACCCTAATAAATAAAGTAAATAATAAACAAATTAACAAACCATTATGACCAAAATATCACTCAGACTAAAAAATAGAACCAAAAAATCGAGCGAAAAAAATACCTGTAACTGTTATATAACGATAAAAAATAAATAAATAAATAGAATTAAAAAAAAAAATGATAATAAAAAAAGAAAAATAAATACTACGTTACTTAAAAATCGAAAAACCGAAAAGAGAAAATATACAAGTAAAATAAATTGACCTAAATTCATCCAAGTAAATAAATAAACAAACCAACCCCGATAAAGTTACCGTTAGAAAAACAAATAAAGATAATCAACCCAAATAAACACAAATTAAAAACTGTCCCTGCCAAAATAATAGTTTGAACAAACTACAACAATCAACCCCAAATCAAATAAATAGCTTTAATTAAATCCTCAAAACAAAACTATTAAATAAGTGATATAAACAAATTTTTACTACGTTAATAAAAACACCGATTAAATAAATAAATAAAATAAGAAACAAAAAATAAAAATAAATATAAAAACAAACAAAATAATTTAACCCAAATAAATAAATAAACGACTTCCGGTAAAATAACCGCCATAATTCGTATATGTATAAATAGCCGAGAAAAATAACAGTACATGTGGCCTGACGATTACATATAGCATGAAACAGACTGTCACCTCTAAGTGTTAACTTCTATGTTCACTTTTATATTTACACACGCTCTATCTCTGATATTGAGCACTTTATCCCATAAATATAGCACACCTTAAGACTATATTTCTTCATATATATATATATATATATATATATATATATATATATATATATATATATATATATAAAAGGTATGGGATGTGAAACTAGAACAATTTATCCCAGTAAACAAAAAAAAAAGTGTTCTGTTCCAAATTCCAACGTATATCACCTGAAGAAAGCCGGAGCGTACAACGGCCGAAACGATAGTAATGTATTGAAAGATACATGATCGGCTACGCCTGTATCACACATGACACATAACTGACTGACTGATATGGCGTTTAATTAAGCTGGCCACATATTTTTTTAATTAAGATAGAAAAATTAGAAGACAACGCAAAGGATATATTCTTAAAAAATACATCAAGCTGAGGTATCTCATTAAATGTTTAATTACAATAAACAGAAAATATAATAACTTTTTAAAGAAATTTAATTATAATCTTTTTATCAGAAATTATAGTAAATTGTTTTGCTTGTGTTCATAATTAAATCATAAAATTTATATTCTTTTTTATTATCTTTTTATCATGAAAAATCTCTAGATTACGTCCCAAAATTATTCGTCGTATTACATCCGGTTGCAAGGCCTTTGATAGGGTAGCTTGGAGGTTTTGAAGTTTTCTTAATTGCTATTGTTCTCAGGTCCCAACTGACCCGATGTGGCAGTACCTGTTAGGGTCTCAACTATGGGTAAATGGTGAGATGCCAAACAAAACACTATGAAAGCATAAACATACATGTTTATAGTAAAATTACCAGAAATACGTTTTGACTAATATTCCATGGTTATAATTTATTCCATTGGAATCGTAAATACGATCCAATTCATCAGACCTACAAATTAAAAAAAAAAACAGAAAAAACAACTCCGGAAATAAAAATAGAATTTAGAGGCAGTGCAAGTATGAAAGTGTGGGACGAATGTTAGAGCAAAAGAGAGGGGTAACAGACGAGAGAATGTGGGAGATTGAAACTTAACAGAGAGAAGTTTTAGAGAGGTGAGTGGAAGAGGTTTAAGTGAGAGAAATATGAATGTTGTCGGATGTTTAATACATTAAAGATGTAACCGGAAAGGATACATTTTGTCTTGTAAAATTACTAATTACAGCATTACAATTTTACAGCAATATGAACAAAGATACAATTTTATAGAATTACCAACAATATATTTTAGGGTAAAATGACTAACAATATATTTTATCTGTAGTTGAAGGCATACAATTAGGGTTAAAGTATATTTAGTTGAAGCGTTGTGGATGGAAAAGGGGGATCTGTGGGATGAGAAATAATAGATAGAGAACATCACCGGAAAATACAAAAGCTCAAGGAATCAGCACATATGCTAGACCAGAAAAATCTCATAAGCCGGCCAAGCATAGAAATGAATACTGATAAAAAGTGATACTGAGACATTAAGTTCATTAGGCCCCAAAATGTATTCACTGATGTCCGCAAGGATAAAAGCTTTGGTTGAAGTACTTCAGTGACTTGACCCAAGGCTATAGAACCCTATAACTATACTATAATACCATTGGGAAAGGTATGAATGCTCTACTTCTTCTTCTTCTTCTCCCCATCCTCAGGCATGGGTAAATAACAGGATAGACCGAGTTCTATAGCCATTGGATGGTAACTGGTCTACCGCAGAAAGAAATGGCAACCTACTGCGGGAAAAAAAATCTGTGGTTAACACAACTTGGCAAGTTGAGTTACTAAAGGGAATAAACTGAAACTGAGATATTCAAAAAAGGTATTAGTATAGCTGGCCACTCGTACTAGTTAATCCCTATTGCAGACGCTTGCTCTGGCACATTTGTATTTATTCAACATCCGCAGAGACCACCTGTGTTTTATAATGCAACTATGCTGAGCTGACCTTAGCTACAGTTTCTGGCAAAGAGCGTGGTATCTAGCGTGATCAACAATCTGAACGAGGCCAGCACGTTCAAGCGCCTCGGCCACGATGACTTGTGACTTTGTGCTAGCACAGCTATCGACGGCCCCAAGGCCTCCGTCTACCAAATCTAAATCAAAAGGCTTGATTCAACACATGGTATGATTTTCAGGCACATTTCAAAGGTGCAGCACGTTCGGATGGCCCGCTCCAGACTGATGTAAATCGACATGGTGGGATTCGAACCCGGGTCTCATGGTCAGAATGCGTATGGTCTAATCACTCAGCCACGTGTCCATAATATTTCATGGTCATAATTTTTTCCACTGGAATCGTAAATACCCCTCTCTTTAGCTCTAACATTCGTCCCACACTCTCATTCTTACACTCTCTCTAAATCTATTTTTATTTCCGGAGTTGTTTTTTCTGTTTTCTTTTTAAATTTGTAGGTCTGATGAATTGAATCGTATTTACGATTCCAATGGAATAAATTATAACCATGGAATATTAGATTTTAAGCTTTTTTATTATGTCCTTACTCTGTCCTGGACATTGAGTTCTACCTGGATTCTAACCACATGGAATTATTTTTATTAAAAAAAACGTATATGTATGTGTATGCATGTATGTATATATATTTATATATTTTGCATATGTATGTGTATATTTACCACTAATATTATCTATCTATCTATCTATCTATCTATCTATCTATCTATCTATCTATCTATCTATCTCTAATATTATCTATCTATCTATCTATCTCTATATATATCTAATATTATCTATCTATCTATCTATCTATCTATCTATCTATCTATCTATCTATCTATCTATCTATCTCTAATATTATCTATCTATCTATCTATCTCTATATATATCTAATATTATCTATCTATCTATCTATCTATCTATCTCTAATATTATCTATCTATCTATCTCTCTCTATATATATCTAATATTATCTATCTATCTATCTATCTATCTATCTCTAATATTATCTATATATCTCTCTCTATATATATCTAATATTATCTATCTATATATCTATCTATCTCTAATATTATCTATCTATCTATCTATCTATCTCTAATATTATCTATCTATCTATCTCTCTCTATATATATCTAATATTATCTATCTATCTATCTATCTCTAATATTATCTATCTATCTATCTCTCTCTCTATATATCTAATATTATCTATCTATCTATCTATCTATCTCTAATATTATCTATCTATCTATCTCTCTCTATATATATCTAATATTATCTATCTATCTATCTATCTATCTATCTATCTATCTATCTATATATATATATATATATATATATATATATATATATATATATATATATGGCATGTGAAACTGGAACAATTTACCCCAGAGAACAAAAACACGTGTTCGGTTCCAAATTCCAATGTACCTCACCTGAAGAAAGCCGGTGTGTACAACGGTTGAAACGTCGTGAATATAACAATAAAAATGAGGATAACAATCTGAACAATATAAATAATGCAAATAGTTATAATACCTCATGTCAGAATATATAGACAGACCGGATTGTGTTCAAAATTATTAAATTTCGGCATTAAATAACCCCTAGAGGTTGGGATATCACTATACAAAATCAACGAATCAAAAATATTATTTGAATGTGAATATGACATTTGAGTTTTTTGTCGATTTCTTGTACCGTCACCCATTATAATCTCAAGGATCACTCAATATAGACAGTTATTAGATGAGGTTGTTGCCGATCTAACGAAGCAGCTGACCTTCTCCTTCAGCGGAAACATCATGTCTGAGCATATAGAATTAGAGCGGTTAAGAATTTTAATTATCTTTTTATTACAAATTATAATAAATTGTTTTGTTTGTGTTAATAAATGTTTACTCTTTTTCTGATCATTATAATCTAAGTGTGAGGGCGGGTTGTTTAACTATAAGTCCAAGTTTCTCGCCGAAGTTTAACGCTAGGTCAAAGTATACTGCAGGAAATTTACCTGTCCGTTCAAGTGTGCCGTAGAATTAAAAAAAAAAAGAAAAGAAAAAGAAAGTTGATAAACATTTCTCTAAACGCATCAATGTTTCACAAGCGAGCCAAGCTACAATGGCGATACAGTTAATAAATTGCTCTAGCAAATTAGTCAAAAACTGAAACTATGAAATCGGAAATAAAATGGCAGAAATAAACGCTTAGATGAATATGGAAGGCGTATCGGAATATACGAAGAACAGGAAAAAAAAATAAATATATATATATAGGAAGAACGGGCAAATAATAGACCAAAGGGTGAATAAAGGAAAATGGTGTCTTGAAATGCAGGCACGCATGCGCATGCAGTTGCGCATTACCGCTATCGATCTCAGATTTTTATTTACTCAGCTTTTGCAGGTCAGTTTTGTAACCAGGTCATAAGTATGTGTCAGTACACACACACACACACACATACATACATACATACATATATATATATATATATATATATATATATATATATATATATATATATATATATAACAGATCATTAGTAATTGGGAGTGAGTTTGATCCTTGCTGACACATTCTTATTTGCCCATTCTTTCTATATCTATTTTTTTCTGTTTTTCGTGTATGTGGTGTGTGTATGAAAAAACAGTATTTTTTTTTTTTTCCTATTACGTTGAAATCTTACTCCATCTTGATTTGAAACCTAAAGTTTAATTAAGAAATATTACCCATCTAAAAATAGCTACAAAAAAATTCATGAATTAGACTCAAACTGATAAAAAATTTACCTTAACAGTCATTCACAATACTAAAATATTACTATGTAACCCGGATATAAGAGACCCTGATATAAGGAACCCGGATATAAGAGAAACCCGGTTATAAGATATATTTTCTCTGGCCCCAATTTAGAGCCATACTTACCTAAACAAAATAGACCAAACACGGATATAAGAGAGACCCGGATATAAGAGACTTCTTCTCCGGGCCCCCGACAACTCTCTTATATCCGGGTTACATTGTATTAGTAAATTTTTTTTTTTTTTTTTTATTATTGTTGATTATTAATATAGTATTCGACTCATATTAAATCCTTAATTTATTTGTGGAGAAGTTGAATATTTAAATTGCTAACAAACATTAAATTTAATTACTCTGTGGAGTTTTTAAACATTTAAATTATTAACAAACGTTAAAATGTGTTTTTATCTAAATTGCTAAAGCAATCCTCTTCTTCCTCCCAAAATCCTACGTACATCTCTTATCTCTTTACTTCCCCCACTTTTTTTCTTTTTTCCTTTTTTCTCCTTTTCCTTTTCCCATATCATTTTCGTTGAGTTGATCAACTAAATAGGTCAATGTCTGATCCTTACCCACTCCTTCCTCAATATTAAATATTGTAATAAAAAGAAAAATAAATTTTGAAACTCTCCCTTCCCTCTCGATACTCGACGATGTCTCTCACACTATTCCTCACTACCTCTATGTCAAATTATATAAGCTTAATACGGCCCGTCAAAAGTGTGAATTTAAAATTCATTTTCGTTTTCAGTGAAGTCTGAAGATCCAGGGAAAAATAAGATTCTCTGGTGAAATAAATTATAACAAATGGAGCCTTAAAGTGGTCTGTTTTTCTTTAAATTAATATATATATATATATATATATATATATATATATATATATATATATATATATATATATATATATATATATATATGTGATTCTCACAGTAACAATAGTAGACGGTGTCTCTAGATTTTTTTTTTATTTTTAGAGATCTGTCTTTTTTTCCCATTTCAATTTTTGTATAGACATTGAACACTTAAGCACGAATATTTGGTTAAGTATCTTTCTGTTTATTTGTTTGTTTTTTAGGTCTTTCTTTGCAGGTTTTGCATTAGTAGGGTTTGTTATTGGTAACACTATCTATTCATTTCGTACTCAGTGAATATATATATATATATATATATATATATATATATATATATATATATAATTATTTATTTAAAAATATGATTCCAACACGCTGCATAAGAGTTCTCATGTTTCAAAACAAGAGCCGGAAAACACAATATAATTAGTTGAATTAAATTGAATTAAAGTAAGCTCTGTTCCATCTTCAAGCGAAATTTTTTTGGGAATAACTTATTCCTGAAATTTACGTGTTTTAATAGCATATTCATTATTGAAATCAAAATTTCCATGGTAACGGCTTGAGCGATTTTTTTTAAATAAAAAGGGGTGTAGTGTGTTAATAATTTGTATCAGTATAGCGTAACATGCATAGATGTCAAGTCAGGGTAAGGTTGGGGTGTCTAAATTTAAAACTGAAGATGATTTCGCCTAGTGTGGTTTACGTGTCTATGGAGATTTATTTATTTTTTATTTTATTTTTTTCTGAAAGGGTTTTGTGTATATATGTATATATATATATATATATGAAAAAAAAAACAAAACTGCCGTACATTTGTTTTTGACGACTCCATAAAGGGTTATCTTTTTTTGTAGGGTATTTAAACTATTTATTAGGACTATGGATTTAAAAAAATTATATTATTGTTTGTTTGTTTATATGCAAATTATTCAATGCAAAGTTTTGAAGATGTCGGCAAAAAACCGTTAACTCATGTCTATTGTTTAATAGATTTTTATTATTTAGAAACTTAATAATGTGTAAGAACTTTGGATTATTTACCTAACCAGTTCTTTCCTATTTTCTATATATTTTCACACACACACACACACACACACACACACACACACACATATATATATATATATATACACAGACATTTTGTGCTGATTAATGTTATTGATCGACATTTCTAAATTACTAATAATCCTGCTCAGATGAAGAGGAAATTCTGTGAAAAATTAACCACAGTTCATTTTGGAATAAATATAATCCAAATTTTCGATTTTCTAATTGTTGTGGACCCAGAATAGGTCCAAAAGAAAACTCGAACTCAGCAATTTAGCGAAAACATTATTAAACAAAAAGAACGAATACAAATTGTTGCACGTCCGACTGACGGCAAAGTAGAGTAGTCAACTGGTCAACTGTAGACATCGATATTTAGTTACCCCCCACACACATACGAGGGTTACATGTGGCACAAGGCTGGTTTAACGTGAGATCTCCGAGCCCGTAGGCTAGGCCAAAAATAATCCCTCTTTGAACCCGCATAAATGGGTTCGGGAGCAGTCAACCTCCCTGAACGAGACTCTGCCGTTCGGCGGAGCCTCGTCCGGGTTCCTCTCTGCCCGAAGGCAGAGAGTTCGACTGTTTAGCTGGAACAGGTCAACTGTAGACAGCTCGGTATTTATCAATCCACCCACGAGGACCGAATGTGGCACAAGGCCGGTTTAATGTGGGTATCTTCGAGCCCGTAGGCTCGGCCAAAAATATAGTCTTTGAACACGCCTAGACGGGTTCAGGCCCTGTCTACCTCCCCGAACGAAACCTTGCCCTTCGGCAAAGCTTCTTCCGGGTTCCTCTCTGCTAATGCAGAGAGTTCGACAGAACGCCGACTCGGAAGATCACAAAGGCAGCGTACTACACTTTGATCCTCGCAACCGGGCCGTGTCTCCCCGTATATATAGTAATAGGACGAGGCCATTTAGTCCATAAAGGTAGGTTCCATAATACCAATGATGACTCCAAAAACTAACACATTGAGATAGAAAGATATTGAGAAGAACGAGATGGATAATGAAGAGAGTGAGATAGATAGATAGATAGATAGATAGATAGATAGATAGATAGATAATGGACACATTCAAATAGATAGAAAGACAGATAGATAATGAATACACAGAGGGAGATATTGAACACATTGAGATAGATAGATAGATAGATAGATAGATAGATAATAAAAACATTGAGATAGATAATGAAGACACTGAGATAGATAGATTGATAGTGAAAACATTGAGAGAAATAGATAGACAGGTACATAATGAGCACATTGAGTGAGATATTGATCACATTGAGATAGATAGATAGATAGATAGATAGATAGATAGATAGATAGATAGATAGATAATGAACACATTGAGATAGAGAGATAATGAACACATTGAGATAGATATTGAGAAGATCGAGAAAGATGGCTATTGAAGAGACTGAAATAGATAGATAGATAGATGGATAGATAGATAGAAAATTTCGAACATGAAACCTATCTCTCCTTATTTCATTTCTGTCATATGGTTATTTTGTATATGTTTATCGTACGGATTTTATGATGCCCTTTTTTGTCCTTGTTTCATTAACCAATATATTTCACACACACACACACACATACATATATATATATATATATATATATATATATATATATATATATATATATATGCATATATAGTTAGATTGATAGATAGTGAAGACAGACAGACAGATTGAGATAGATACATACATAGATAATGAAGAGACTGAGATAGATAGATAGATAGATAGATAGATAGATAGATAGATAGTGAACACAATGAGATTCATAATGAACACTTTGATATAGATATTGAGAAGAACGAGATAGATGGATAATGAAGAGACTGAGATAGATAGATAGATAGATAGATAGATAGATAGATAGATAGATAGATAGATAGATAGATAGATATTGGTGAGAAAGGGATAGATAGATAGATAGATAGATAGATAGATAGATTGATATTGGTGAGAAAGGGATAGATAGATAGATAGATAGATAGATAGATAGATAGATAGATAGATAGATAGATAGATATTGGTGAGAAAGGGATAGATAGATAGATAGATAGATAGATAGATAGATAGATAGATAGATAGATAGATATTGGTGAGAAAGGGATAGATAGATAGATAGATAGATAGATAGATAGATAGATATTGGTGAGAAAGGGATAGATAGATAGATAGATAGATAGATATTGGTGAGAAAGGGATAGATAGATAGATAGATAGATAGATAGATAGATAGATAGATAGATATGTAGATAGATAGATAGATTGCTCGGCACGGGTTGAAAGATAATTTCCTGTTTATTATGTTATTCTAACAGACATTGAAATAGACATGAACGATTTTTTTAAAATTATTATAACGGCTATTGATTAGAACTAATTATCGGCTGACAAGCGGGTTATTTTGAGCTATTGTCTTATTTGTTTTTACTTAACTTTTCAGCAGCCTTATTTACTATTACTTGCCTTACTGCATTTTCTATTTATTCTTTAATTATCCGTTACTGATTAAAATTATAAAATTTTTATTGCTGTGGATATGTATTTATCGATTTCTTTATTATTTCCTTTATGTATTAATAATAGATAAATAAATATTCGGGCGTATTCGATTTGTTTGCTTTGCTTACCTCATTCAAAAAAAAAAAAAATTATTACGTCATTTGCGTTGTATATAATACATAAATTCTACATATATGTGCATTTTTTTTAGTAATGTTTTACAAGATATCAGTTTTTGTTTTGTTTTTTTTCGATTTGAAAGTATCGCATTAAAAATTTGTTTTCAAGTCTGCATTTTGAGATAATCTCTGATCATTTTAGTAATTTTTGTTGGTCTGTGAAGTTGATTATAACTATTTTATTTTCCAGACAAAGTTTACAGTTTTTATAATTGTTGTAGTCAGGTGTTCTTTTTCTTATTTTCTATGGTATTTTTTGGTGGATTTTAGATTTTATTTGTCAGCTGCCATATATGTTTACAGTATTTTGTACTGTTCCTTCATTTACTGTTGTTAAAAGATATTTTGAGCGTGTAGTTTCTCCGTTTCCAGGGTCCATCGTTTACTTCTATATATATTTTGCTTCGTTAATTACTGTTTTTACGGTGGCTTAGTATATTATATTTTTTTGCATGCAACTCACGCCTCATGGGCATTCATATTATACTCCTGAGTTATAAGGAGGTTTGCTTGTTGCGGGTGATTTTTGGTTATTTTTCTATTGCGTTTTCATTATCTGCGTAATTTTTCCATTGTCCATTATTTACTTCTGTGTAATTTTTTCTTCGTTAATTGTTGTTTTTACAGTGGCTTGATATATTGCATTGCTTTGCATGCAATTACCGTTTCAAGGACAGTCATATTTCCTTATGCAGTGGGTTTGGTGGATGTGAGTGGATTTTTTGGTTAGTTTTCTGTTGTGCTTCTTTTATTATCTGAGTCATGTTTCCATGGACCTTTACTTCTATTTATATTTTGCTTTATTAATTACTGCTTTTGCGGTGGTTTTGTATATTATATTGCGTTAAATTGCAGTTGCCTTACGGGGAAATAATTTGCAGTGGGTTTAGTTGTTGTAAGCTTTTGTTGATGTGTTTAATGGGTATTTTTCCTTCCTTTTTTACGTTATTTTATTTACTTTTTTAAATTTTTTTGTACGGTCGGTTGAACCGTATGATTGTTTACATTGATCGGACGGGTATCCTCATGTTTATTGCCATATTCATGACGTTTCGTACGTTGTACGCTCCGGCATAATTCATAATTAGAATTTCGAAGTGAAGCCTTTATTTTGTCCATTAGAGAAGATTTTTCTAGTTCCACGTGCCACGCCTCGTCCGGCTGTCTCAGTTATCTCCCTGTAACTGGAATTTTTTTTCACCACTGCAGTAGCCAGGTATTGAGCTCACAACTCTTTGGCTCAAGTCACTGGATCTAACCAATGCTTTTATCAAGTGGGCCATATATATATATGATTATTCAAAAAGAAAGACAGATTTCAAAAATTTAATAAAAACAAATATTGAGAGTTAGAAACACATTCAGTACATCAGTGGGTAGGAAAAATTTCAAATTTTATTAAATTTTCAGCCACATTATTTATTATTTATTGCCATAATGCATTTTCTATTTATTCATTAATTATCCGTTACTGATTACAATTATAAAATTTT
>OZ010575.1:72578822-72586322 GCA_963932145.1 Acanthosepion lycidas | reverse complement strand
ATTTCTTTTTTCTTTTTCTTTTTTATCTCTTCTCCCCTCCCATTTCAATATATCACTTCCGTTAAGTTAACCGTTTAAATAGGTCAAAGTTTGGTCCCTACTCCCCCAATACTAAGTATGATTGAAAGAAATATCAAAATAAACCGTCTCTAAACTCAACCAGGTCTCCCCCAACACTCCTCCCTACCCTCTCTGTTAAATTACATAAACTTGATACTACCCGTCAAAAGTGTGAATTTTCATCTCATCTTTCATTTCATTTTTGGAAGTGTTATCTGATGATCCAGCGTTCCTTAAAAGGGCTCTGGTGAAATAAATTATTATAATGTAACATTATAGTGGTCTGTTTTTCTTTAATATATATATATATATATATATATATATATATATATATATCACTAGACTCGTTTCGAAAAACCCTCGAATTTTTGATTTGCAAATAATCAAATCAATCTCGAGGGAAAAAAAAGGTTTTAAAAAATGAAAGATCTACAAACATGAACTACTGTCGAACAAATCGCACAGATGCAGGTCTGAAGCCCAAAGAAAAAACCCCGATACGAGTAGACAACTAACTAGCAAAAGAGCTCAATACAATATTAGAGCAGACCTAGATACACCTAGTGAGCCAGACAAACCTACATAGGTTTCACCTAAACGGATCGTCAGGGAAAGTATGGCTCCATGGCCATACTTTCCCTGACGATCCGTTTAGGTGAAACCTAGGTAGGTTTGTCTGGCTCACTAGGTGTATATATATATATATATATATATATATATATATATATATATTGTGGTCACCACTGATCAATACGGCAGGTTAATTTTTCACTCTTATTTAGAAAATCAACATTGCACTCGGGGCAAAACTTGGGATTTTATATGATACATAGTTACACGCACAAAAAAAAAAAATAGACTGATAGCTTTTAGCATTAGTTTTAATAACATCTGCCCAAGAAATACTTAACTTCGGCAGTACAAACAGACTTCAAAATTTAACTATATTAAGAATAAATTCAAATAAAGTTGATATGTTTCTTATTAGATACATTGAATGAAAAATATAATTAAACCAGAATTCTGATTATGAATTATCACAAGCAAAATCTGCTTTTTTTTTTTTACTGTATTCGACAAAAAGAAAATTGAAAAAGTTTACAAAATTCTACTCAATGAATAATATTTGTCAGATTATGTGTTAGATCATAATTAATAAAAAAAGATAAAAAAAGATAAAAGTGTAGATAGCACCTGAATATTGCTACGAATAGATTATAAGGCAAAATGTTTTAAATTTGCATTGTTTATGGAAGATCATACTGAAAATACTGTACTGTATGACATATTACATCATAGTCTATCTAAATTCTTCAGTATTATTTCCCTTTGAAGTAAATGAAAGTATTGTTTATGGTACAATTATTTAGCAATAATGTGCCTGTGCGATTTATCTTGTTCATATAAAATTTGTAAAGCTCCAGTAAATTATAAATTTTATAAGGCTGTACTATAAGATTTTCATTGATAACGCACCGACTTTTAACCTAAATGTAATCTTAAAACTCATTTCCTCAAAAAAAAAAAAAAAAAGGCGATAAATAATCTTATTTTTATTTTATGTTATTTTTCCGTTTTCGATTTTTAAGTAACGTAGTAAAAATTTGTTTTCATGTCTGCATTTTGAGATGAGCTCGGATCTTTTATTTAATAATTTATTTTGGTCTGGGAAAGTAATCATAGCTATTTTTTCTCCAAGCAAAGTTTGCAAGTTTTTGATTGGTTGTTGTAGGCTGATGATCTTTTCCTTATTTTCCAAGATATTTTTGGTGTGATGTGTATTTTGTTTTTATTTTCCCAGATATACCTAGAAAGCATTGTACTGTTCGCATATTTGCTATTTGTGAAAGATGTTTTGTGTGTATAATTTCTTTGTTTCCAGGGTCCTTCAGTTACTTTTATGTATACTTTTTCTTCATTATCTGGTGATTTTATCGTGGCTTGGTATATTACGTTGTTTTGTAAACAATTTTCGTTTAAGGGACATTCGTTCTTTATTCTGCAGTTGCACGTGGGTTTAATTTGTTCGTGAGGTTTGTTGATAATTTTTCCGTTGTGTTTTTTTATCATTTGTGCTATGTTCTCGGTGCAACTGTAGCTGATTTTTACTGTGTCTTTGTTGAATATTTTGTGTAGGGTGCTTAATTCTGGAAAGTGTTTGTGTAAGAATTTGAAGAATATTTTTCCTACGTTTGTTTTTATGTTTTTGCTGTACGGTGGGTTGAAACATATTATTTCTTCTCCTGTTGGCTTTTTTGTGTTCTGTGGTGTGTATGTGAGTGTTGCTGGGAATCCGCTATCTTTTAAGTCTGTTTCATAGTCTTTCTTAGCTTTGTTAAATATGGATTCGTTGGAGGAATTGTCGGAAAGCCTGCGGTTAATCGATTTTGATATCGGTTTGATTATAGAAGGCGGATGGTTGGAATATGTGTCTATATAGAATGGTTTATCATTGGGTTTTCTATATGGTTTATATGTGCCTTTTCTTAGGTTGAAGGTAACATCTAGAAAATCTACATCGTTTAGGTTAGTTTTTATATCCATGTGGAATCCGTTATTTTTAAAAATCTTTATGATTGATTTTCTAGTTTTGTCTGTGTTTTGTTTGTTACAGTTTCTTAAGATTATGAGACCGTCGTCCCTGTAGAGTCCTGTGTCATTTCTATCTATTATTTTGCTTAGTTCCTGTAGTAAGTAAATACCTATGATTTCGCATGGTTACGCACCGTCAAAGCTTCCCATTGTAGTGTCAAATATCCCATCTTTCTTTATCTATGCTTATTCATTGTGGAATAATAAGGATTTACGGGAGTGTTTAATGATGTCGATTTCGTTTGGTTTTATTATTATTTGTTCCTGAGCTAAGTTGATGGTCTTATCTAACATGCGTTCTGTTATGGATCGGTAAAATTCTTTTATATCTAATTGTAGGAATTGGCAATTTTGTTTGTTATTTATGCTGTGGAACCAGTCAATAGTTGCTTTGATGCTCTTACTTTAGTTGCTCTTTCTTTATATATATATATATATATATATATATATATATATATATATATATATATATATGTATATATACTGGCACTATGATGTTATGTTTAGCAACCTTGACTTATTACGACTGAGTTGTGAGTTCGATTCTCACTGGGTGTCCAATATTTGCGGCCTTGTACCACATCCAACCTATGATGAAGAAGAAACTTGAAACAACAGAAATGTCGTTCTACAGAAGGATGTTGAGGATACCATGGACTGAACACGTAGCAACGTCGAGTTTTTTGAGAAAATTAAACAAAATGGATACACAACATCAGGTAGCGGCAGCTGAAAATCATGTAGCAAGTAATGAGGAAGGACGACTTGGAAAAACTGATACTCACATAGCAGATCGAGGAAAAGAAAGACCGAGGAAAACAAAGCATAAAATACTTGATGGGCTCGTGTAAATGGACGGTAGGGCAGGGTTTAGGAGAAATAACAAAAAGACAGAGGGACAAGAAGGTATAGAGGGTGATGATCATCTACATCCTGAAGGGATAGGCACATAAAAGAAGAAATAGCATTCCACATCGTTTTGGTTGTTAATTTGTTAGTATGGAACTCCATATATGATTTAATAGTAAAGAAATCACATCTAAATACCTGGGAACAATCTCAATCGGGGACCGTCTGTGCAGACTAGGTTACCCGACATGAAGTCATTTTTAAGCAGACCCTACCTACAAGCTGCTGAGCTGCTTTTATGAAAAGCTCTCAACATGCTAGGACCCGCCCTGCCAATTACATTATAGCAAACCCCCTACATCCCCTGCATACTCTATCGGTGAAAAGTACAAACAACTTCTTCCCGGAAAACCACTGCCTTGTGTAACAGAACCCCAGCATGATGTTTTCTCGATCACTACAATCTTAACATGTTTAAGTCTAGTGTTAACCGTTATCTTAACGGAACTCTCTACGTCAAGTGGCTGCCGGTCTTGTATAGGGCGAACCTTACCGTAAAAAAAAAAAAAACGTCGCGCATCTGGCTGTGAAGCATGTCTTTGGCATACACTTATCAAATAGGGTGCCATGATGAAGTATAGTGGGTTTTATATATTTGAATAACAGCATCATTTTGTTGACATGCTATTCGCTCAACAACAACAACAACAATAATAATAATAATAATAATAATAATAATAATAATAATAATAATAATAATAATAAAGTGCCTCCTTATTGATATGCCAGTCCCTGCTGACTGCAATGTATCTTTGAAGGTATTCAAAAAGTTGTCAAAATACAAGGACCTTGAAATAGAAATGTCGAAAATGTGGCATATGGGAACATCAACAATCCCTGTTGTAGTTGGAGCCCTAGGACTGGTTGGAAAAGATTGCAGTAGACTAATTGAAGGGATTCCTGGAAGTCCATGCCTCAAGGAGATACAAAAAATTGTTCTGACAAATACAGCCCACACTCTACGAAGGGCTTTATCTATGTAATTTTTTTAATTTTTTTTGTCAGTGGAAAGTGTCATGAAGCCATTTCTAACCTTGTGTCATTGGGCGGGACCCGGAAAGAATTGTGTAAACGCCAGAAATCAATAATAATAATAATAATACAAGGACCTTGAAATTGAAATCCAAAAAAGGTAGCACGAGGACATTAACAATTCCAGTTGTAGTCGGAGTCCTCGGATTGATTGGAAAAGATTTCAATAGATTCATTGAAGGAATTCCGGATAATGGACTAGTTTACTCAACTAAAGGTTAATAATAATAATAATAAGAAGAAGAATAAGAAGAAGAAGAAGAAGAAGAAGAAGAAGAAGAAGAAGAGTGCCTCCTTGTTGATATGGCAATACTTGCAGATTGCAATATATCTTTCAAAATCTTCAAAAAGCTATCAAAATACAAGGACCTTGAAATCAAAATCTCAGAAATGTGGCGCATGGGAACATCAGCAATCCCCCGATTTAGTTCTCACGAGCAGATCCCTTTCCTTACGAAGAGATTTGTCTATGTAAATTCTGTTTTTTTGTTTTTGTTGTTTTTTTTTTTCAGTGGAAAATGTCATGATGCCATTTCTAACCTTAGGTCCCTGGGCGGGATCCAGAAAGAAATGAGTACAAATCAGAAATCAAAGGAGACAAAATAACAACAATAATAATAGGTCAGGAGTTCAATACCACAGATTTACTTGTAAGTTGCCCAACCTTAGCCAGCTAGGCATGACCCCTAGATGATGGCGCACCGTGTATTTCTGTTCATGAACAGGAATAGTGTAGCAACATCATAGCTAGGTATTGAGTTTTTTTTTAATTTGAAGGTTTTTTTTTTATTATTTGAGTGATTTGTTTGTTTTTTTTTTACGTCTTATCAACCTTTTGTGGGTTATTTAAAGCCGAAACATATTTCGGTAAGACTGAAAAATGAAGCAGCCAACGCGACTTAGCGGTTAGATCCAGATACTTAGGAACACCCTCAATCGGGGGCCATCTGAACGGACTAGTTTACTCAACAAGGTAATGTGCCAATTTTATCAAAAACTTATCACCATATCGTGCATATTTGGTTGGGATGCGCTTACCTTTATACCCTTTTTACTTTGAGTTTTGTGATGTGTATTAAACTTCGTATATATGTCCCCTAATGCCACTTTGTGTGACATACTCCTTTCACACTCAATAATAATAATAATAATAATAATGTGCAAAAAGCAATGCGTATTCATAGGTATTTTTGTGCATAGCACTTTTCAAAGAGTACATGAATACTACATTGGTTCTAGGCAGGAGTGTCAGAGAGTTACATTTTGATCCTCAGCAAAGCACACGGTTACTCTGTTCCTTCTGACGCAGAAGTACCTATAAATAATCCAGTCATTTTTACGGGTACTGCACTAATAGTAATAATAATAATAATAATAATAATAGGTCAGAAGTAGTGAAAAATAGACATAACTGGGTAGGAACGGTGATTCACTGGAAATTGTGCAAACGACTAAAATTTGATCATGCAGACCAATGTCTTCTCCGTGTCGTGTTCCTTCAAGAGGTGGTGGGAAAATATTAATTAAAGGAAAATATTTAGAAGGAAAATAATGAAATAGAATAATATAAATTTTCCAATAGACTCATTGAAGGAATTTCTGGTAGCCGACACCTTAAAGAAATACAAAAAAAATGTACTCACAAGTACAGCCTACACCTTACGAAGGGCTTTATCTATGTAAAATATGAGCGATTTTCTTTTCAAAACTGCTCAGTGGAAAATGTCATGATGCTATTTTTGATATTAGGTCTCTTGTTGGGACCCAGAAAGAAACGAGTATACAGTAGAAATCAAAAGAAATAATAATAATAATAATAATAATAATAATAATAAAAGAAAAAATCAAAGCTAATCGCCCTGAAATCGTGATTAGAGGCTGCAAAGACAAAATGTCTCCTTATTGACATGGCAGTCCCTACAGACTGCAGTGTCTCTTTGAAAATCTTCAAAAAGCTATCAAAATACTAGAACCTCGAAATCGAAATCTCAAAAATATGCCAGATAAGGACATTAAAAATTCCAGTTGTAGTTGGGGCCTTCGGATTGATTTGGAAAGATTTCACTAGACTCATTGAAGGAACCCCTGGTAGCCCATGCCTTAGAGAAATAGAGGAAAAATGTACTCACAGATACAGCCCCCAAAAAACGAAGGCTTTATCTGTTTAAAATATGTAGGCTTTTTTCATAACTGCTCAGTGTAAAATGTCATGATGCCATTTCTGACCTTAGGTCTCTTGTCGGGACTCGGAAAGAAATGAGTATAGACCAGAAACCAAAGGAAATAATAATAATAATAATAATAATAATAATAATAATAATAATAATAATAATAGAACAATCAAAGCTAACCGCTCAGATATTGTTATTAAAGACCACAAACAAAAACGGTGCCTCCTTATTGATATGGCAGTCCCTGCTGACTGCAATGTATCTTTGAAGATATTCAAAAAGCTGTCAAAATACAAGGACCTTGAAATAGAAGTCTCGAAAATGTGGCATATGGGAACATCAACAATCCTTGTTGTAGTTGGAGTCCTAGGACTGGTTGGAAAAGATTGCAGTAGACTAATTGAAGGGATTCCTGGAAGTCCATGCCTCAAGGAGATACAAAAAATTGTTCTGACAAGTACAGCCCACACTTTACGAAGGGCTTTATCTATGTAATATTTTTTTTTTTTTTTTGTCAGTGGAAAGTGTCATGATGTCATTTATAAACTTAGGTCCCTGGGCAGGACCCGGAAAGAAATGTGTAAACGCCAGAAATCAAAGATAATAATAATAATAATAATAATAATAATAATAATAATAATAATAATAGTAATAAAAGAACAATCAATGCTAATTGCCCTGATATTGCGATTAGAGACCGCAAAGATAAAATGTGTCTCCTTATTGACATGGCTGT
>OZ010575.1:72553822-72571322 GCA_963932145.1 Acanthosepion lycidas | reverse complement strand
TGAAAGAACTTGCAGAAGATGGTTTGCAAAATTAGAGTTGGAGATTTCACCGTTGAAGATGAAAATCGAACCGGACGTCCAGTTGAGTTTGATGAAAAGTTTCTTGAAGCAGCCCTTGAAGAAAATCCTGCTTTATCAGTTAGGGAATTGGCAGTGGTTCTCAGTTCAAACCATACAACTGTTCATCGTCATCTTCAACAACTTGGAAAAGTTCCTAAACTTGGAAAATCGGTGTCTCATGAATTGTCTGAAAACAACCTCAAATCCCGAGTTGACATCTGCTCTTCTCTCCATTCTCGCCAACTTGTTTCATCTTTTTTGTATAGACTTGTGACTGGCGACGAAAAATGGATCTTTTATCGAAATGTTAAGCGTCGTAGACAGTGGCTTGGTAAAGAGGAAAGACCCCAGCCACAGCCGAGAAGGAAACTTCATGGAAAAAATGTTCTTCTTTCAATATGGTGGGATCGCCAAGGAATAATCCACTTTGAATTCTTACCACCTAATGCAACAATTAATGCTCAAATATACTGTCAGCAACTAGAGCGTTTGAACCAAGCTTTAAGGAAAAAAAAGACCTGCTCTAGTGAATCGAAAAGAGGTGATGTTTAATCAGGACAATGCGCGACCCCACACAGCAAGAATCACGTCACAAAAGATCGAAGAACTTGGTTGGGAGAAAATTCCTCATCCGCCTTATTCTCCCGATCTTGCTCCTTCAGACTACCATTTGTTTCGTAGCTTACAGAATCATTTAGAAGAAACAGCTTTTGTAACACAGGAAGAGGTTAAAACTGACATTTGTGAGTTTTTCGAATCAAAACCAAAAGAATTTTACAGTAATGGAATTAGTAAGCTTGTTAATAGATGGAAGGAAGTCATAGATAATCAGCGAAAATACATTGTTGATTGAATCTGTAATTAAATGTAACATTTGGTCACTTGTTTTCTTTATTCAAAATTCGGACAGAACTTATGGGATGACGTGATATAAGATTAACAGTGCTGTAGTTTTAGTGTGATTTTCAATAAACAATACAAATTTAAAATGTTTTGTCTTATAATTTGTGCCCAGCTGTATGATGGTGTTATATACACTTTTATCTATTTTTGTTTTTATTAATTATGATCCGGCAAAGGATTTAACATATCTTATTCATTAAGTAACCTTTTTTGAAATCATTTGCAATGTTTTTACACTGATTTTATTAGATTGGTGGAAAAATAATGACGGTTTTTGACGTTAAAAAATACGTCAAAAACCGTCATTATTTTTCAACCAACCTAATACTTATTAAGCACAGTCAAAAAATAGCATATTTTACGCGTGGCGATTCAAAACTAAAATTCTGGCTTGAATAAATTTTCCATTCAGTGTATCTAATACAAAAGATATTAACTTTAGTTGTACTTATTTTTGAAATAGTAAAAGCATGAAGTTAATTTGAAAGCAAAAAAAAACACGCGGAAATTAGGTATTTTTGTTCATTTTATTTTCAGTCGATTATTAAAACTTAATGCTCAAAAATAGCTGAAAGTTATGAATCTAACGTTTGGTGTCACTACGTAGCAAATCCGACCCCAGCTCTCACCCTGAGTGCCAAGTTGATTTACTCAAGAACAATGAAAAACCAACTTGTCCTAATTTTGTACTCGTTAAGTTTCAAGATAAGACCCCATTAGCTTTTTGCTTTTATATTAAGAAAACAACAACAAAAAAAAAAAAAACGCTGATTAATTCTGACAGAAATAACAAATAATTTTCTTCTTTTTAAATCTATGACAACGTCTATATCCGGGGATCCCGATACTGTAGAATGAACTACCTTATTGCTCTAAAGACGGAATTGGTGGATACCGAATCCAGGATATCTACCAACCGCCCCACACGGTCAGACGTGGCATAAGAGCAAATTTATTGTGGGATATCCGAACCCGTAGGCCCGGTCAAAAATTCCCTGTAGACCCCGTATAAAACAGTGTCGGGTAGCTGTTTCCCGAGACAAGACTCTGCCCTTCGACATAACATTGTCTGTGGATCCTCTCTGCCAAGGGGCAGTATTTGACCAGGACAGCTGGAGACGTATCTCCAACCGCAGGATATCTATCAATCGCGCCAACGCGTTCAGTTGTGACACAACGCCGAATTTAATGTGTACCAATCATCCTACCCGTTCAGAAATGGCACAAGGTCGAATTTAATATGGGGTATCCGAGCCCGTAGGTTCAGCGAAAATTCCCTGTAGACCCCGTATAAAACAGTGTCGGGTAGCTGTTTCCCGAGACAAGACTCTGCCCTTAGACATAACATTGTCTGTGGATCCTCTCTGCCAAGGGGCAGTATTTGACCAGGACAGCTGGAGACGTATCTCCAACCGCAGGATATCTATCAATCGCGCCAACGCGTTCAGTTGTGGCACAACGCCGAATTTAATGTGTACCAATCATCCTACCCGTTCAGAAATGGCACAAGGTCGAATTTAATATGGGGTATCCGAGCCCGTAGGTTCAGCCAAAATTCCCTGTAGACCCCGTATAAAACAGTGTCGGGTAGCTGTTTCCCGAGACAAGACTCTGCCCTTCGACATAACATTGTCTGTGGATCCTCTCTGCCAAGGGGCAGTATTTGACCAGCACAGCTGGAGACGTATCTCCAACCGCAGGATATCTATCAATCGCGCCAACGCGTTCAGTTGTGGCACAACGCCGAATTTAATGTGTACCAATCATCCCACCCGTTCAGAAGTGGCACAAGGTCGAATTTAATATGGGGTATCCGAGCCCGTAGGTTCAGCCAAAATTCCCTGTAGACTCCGTAATAAAACGGTGTCGGGTAGTTGTTTCCCGAGACGAGAAAGAAGACTAAAGATGAAACGTCGGTGGATACCGACCCCAGCGGGATAGTGATAGTAGGTACAAGACAGTCTATGTGAAACAAAACGTATCCCATTCGATTGGCGCAAGGATCCAAATGTAGTATATATTTTCCACTTTAAATTCTGTGGAAGCCTATCCCGGGGTTTTTAACTCATCAGCCCTATTTATAAACGGGTAGATTGGTGGATGTAATTGATACTGTTTAATGAAGACGGATCATTTACTCAAATAAGTTGTGTCTATAAAAAATAACGTATGAACAGAAAATATATTAAAATATTTGACGGATTTAATCTTTTTAATCTAATATGTTTTCATTGTTTATGTTAGGTTACGTTTCAGCGCATAAATGAATTATCGATATAAGATCGTCGAAGATATGTATTTATAAGAAGTCATATGAACTTTGCTAACGAGAAAGTTCTCTGGCTGAATGGTTAGCAATCCATCAGGCTATATGGGATCTTCCGTATGGAATACAGGTTCGATTCCTGTCGGAGAATGCGTATTTTCTACGACATTTCTCGAATATACATTTCAATTAACATTGCTTAAGTAAAACAACATTTACTCAAAAAATTTTATCCATAAAAATAACGTAAAGCAGAATATATATATATATATATATATATATATATATATATACTACGCAATGGACAAAGTCCGCCAATCCTTTTAATATATTTTCTGTTTATACGTTATTAATATAAATACAAATATTTAAGTAAATACTCTGTTTATGATAAACAGTATTAACAACTTTTACCGGCCTGAATGTTGTCCGAGAAATTTTTCATAGAAAATATGTGTCCTGCGACAGGATTCGAACCTGTATTCTACTAGCTAAATTGGTATAGCACGTCAGGCTACATGACGGTTCCATAGCATTTACTTAAATATTTGTATCAATAAATATAACATAGAAACAGAATATATATATATATATATATATATATATATATATATATATATATATATATATATATATATATATATATATATATATATATATATATATATATATATATATATATATATATATATATATATATATATATATATATATATATATATATATATATATATATATATATATATATATATATATATATATATATATATATAAACTCTTCGTTTTCATAATAGTTATTTGTTCCGTTTTTACGTTGAGCTCTCCAGATTTATATCCGCTTTTGGAATTATTCATATTACCAAATAATACCATTATATATACATATATATATATATATATAAATACATACATACATATATATATTAGGTTGGTGCAAAAATAATGACGTAATAATGTCGTTTTTTGACGTATTTTTAACGTCAAAAAACGACATTATTACGTCATTATTTTTGCACCAACCTAATATATATATATATATATATATATATATATATATATATATATATATATATATATATAGGTCAAATATTGATCAGAATCTGATAGAATAATAGGTTAAGGAGCAAATAGGAAACATAAGTCTAACATGCTTCGGATTCTCTACATATGGAGGAGAAAAATAAAATTATTTTAATAAAGTTATTTTTAATTTTTATATTGTTTGTATTCCATTGGTAAAGCAAACTTCCCGTGCACCAGTCTTGTTAAATGGCATCCGTGTATATAATTAATGTTTGTATTATAATTCTAATTTCTGCTTTTGTGATTCTGATTATAATTTATATTCGTCTGTGTGTGTGTGTGTGTTTCTGTGTGTGTGTGTCTGTTTGTGTGTGTATGTATGTATGTGCGTATGTATGTATGTGTGTGTGTATGTGTGTGTGTGCACGCGTTTAGTAGGTTGCCCACAAGTAGACTTAGGGGCGTTTTGCATGGCGGTGAAAGAATTTAAGTTACACCGGTTGTGGTTTGCGGTAGACATATCCTAGATTCTTTTGGTTTTGGTTTAGTTTGGTCCGTTTTACGGCATATCAACTTCATTGGCTTTTTAATACCGACAATTTTTATTACTGGTAATATTTTTACCTTTAAAAATCTATTGCTAGTACTATTTTTTTTTTAAAATGTATAGCTGGTATTAGGTTGGTGCAAAAATAATGACGTAATAATGTCGTTTTTTGACGTATTTTTTAACGTCAAAAAAACGACATTATTACGTCATTACTTTTGCACCAACCCAATAATATTTTTTCAGACAAATGTATAGCAGGTGATTTGTTTTTCAAAAATGTATTGCTTGTAATAATCTTTTTAGAAATTATTACTGGTATTGTAACTTATTTTTACATTTTTTAGTGTTTTAACCCCAGTTTCGGCGTTATCTATTTAACCATAGCTGGGACCCTAACAGGTACCACCAGTCGGGTCAGCGTGGACCTGGGAACACCAGTAATTAAGAGGAGGTTCCGCGCTTCTCAAAATCTCCTGATCAGAGGCCTTGCTGTTGGATGCAGATTATCGTCTTACCCAGGACGGGGATGTAGTTTATCGTCATACGCAGGAGGGCTAAATTCTTTAAGGATTGCTTTTTATAAAAGTTGGTAATATCATGAAATGTGCTTGACGCGTGTTTATCGATGGCAAGATTTTTATCAGAAGTACCTCGAAGTACCTTGTATGTATACAAGCAAATTTACTGTTCAAAGAACGGATGACGTAGTTCATATCTTCGACGTTGTTACTCGTGTTCTTGTAAAACCCTCGAGACGAACGCGAATTGATACCATCTTTAGGTAACGATTGCGTGTTTCACTCGGCAAAGAAGATCGTGTCAGACATTTAAGATCGGAGCGTTGTGCGTTATAAATGCAATGAGAAGAGTGATTTTTTTTTTAATAACATTGTATGTAGTTTGCTTGATTTCAGATTCACCAACCGAAAATCCGATTGCAATACTGAAAGAAATAATACGCCTCTATGCTTTTATATGGACGTTAGGTCTCTGACCATTCTCATAAGCTCTTCTTGCTGGAAGAACGTATGTGAAAAGCCAGGGATATTCACAATAATTTCTAATATAGGTAACGTTTGGTTCTACGAAGACAAATCTATTCCTGGCATCAAGCTAATCGGTAACGAAATATCCTGACATTTGATATAAGATTTCTACCAACTGCATGGCAGTATATTATCGCATACTTATCAACAAATTTTTATTTTATCTGGCACAATGATACATATATGGACCACTAGATAAGTACAGAACTGTAGTAAGTGATTTAAAACAGGAACTTCCAAATAATGAAGAATAGGAATTTTTTGTTCTTGACTTGTAAGAACGCTATCCCACATTCAACGCGTCCTGGGTATAACGACAAACTACGTCCAACAGCAAGGACGTTTTGATCAGGACGTTTTGAGGAGCGTAGAACCACCTCTTAATTGCTGGTGTTCCCAGATCCACCTTGACCCGGGGTGGTAGCACCTGTTAGGGTCCCAGCTATGGGCAAATAGCTGACACCCAAACTTGTTTTAAAATAGGTTTTAATACCAGAAATACTTTGTAATAAAAAAATATTACTAGCAATAGTTTTTTGAAGGAAAAATTATTATCAGCAATACTTTAAAAAAGTACTAGCAATACATACATTCTTTGACAAAAATATATCCAGGTATAGATTTCTTCAAGGAAAAATATCCCCAGAAATAGATTTTTGAAGAAAAACATATTACCAACAATAAAAATTTTGTCGGCATTAAATAACACATTGATGTTGATATGCCGTAAACCAAATCAAACCCACATTTAGCAGTAACGGGCGTTAAACAAATAAAAATCAAACATGTGGTTCAATTTATTTCTATGTATGACTAGTGCATTAGCTAAGTTATTTTATTTAAAAAGAAAAAAATGCTACACTCATAAAAAAAAGAAAACCCACTCAGAATTAAATTTCTAGAGAGTGCCGCCATAGAAGATTACCCAAATATTAATCTACACCCAGGCTTTTTCCCTATTTCACCTTTCTTAACAAACAAACTTACAGAACACTATCAAGAAATCAAAAGAAAATGGTTGAATCCGTCAACACAGCAATAAAGACAATATCTCCACACGTGACAGTATTTGACGTAATTTTCAGTTAACAGTATGAAAATAGCGTTCTCTAAATTCTTCCAGTTGCTAAGGACATTTTGTTTTGTTATTATTAGTTACTTTGTTTAATAAATTCAATTCGTCTCGCCTTGAAAAAGTTCACATTGGACGAAACTCTTCGGCAACTATTACAGTTTTCTTGTTGTCTTTCACATTCATAAATATCTTTTATACTTACGGCCTTGTGCCACATCCGAGCTACGCTTGGAAAAATCGCTATTTTATCTACCTCTTGAAGTTATGAGGAACTCCAACTCTACGGGAGTCCATTGCATTAAAGAGAGTCGATTCGTGGATACCGACATCAGCGTAACAAAATTTGCCCGGACTAGACCTTTATTTTTCTCTTTATCGATATGCACGCGTATGTGATATTTTACGTTAAATAGATGATTTCGCTAGAATAATTGTCATATAACCTGATTGTTGGATCTGGTTGATTATTGATGGTTGGAAAGTTTGTTTATATAAAAAATACGGTTTGTCGTTAGGTTTTCTATATGGTTGATCTTCCAGTGTAACCATCTTCAACAAAGTCAAGAAAGATTATGAAGGCGTCCTAAAAGATAGTTGATTTTCGGAGACACTCGCAAGCACACCACGCTGCACCAAAAATGCAACAAGAAAAAAAATGCATCATATGCTTCAACCCACTGTACACTAAAATAAAACAAACTTAGGAAAAATATTCAATAAACTCATACACAAACGTCAAGAGGATATTTTCGCGATCATTCTTATTTTCACCTCTTTAAGTCTAGGGCTAGCCGTTACCTTCCCGACATATCCACCTAAACTTTTCCGCTTACTCTACATCGAGTACAGGGTGACTGATGCTTAAAAAATAATTAAAAATAAAAAAAATACACCACCCACAAGATTGCAGCAACTAGTATTACCAAACGGTCACCCATCTAGGTACTGACCAGAACCGACGTTACTTAACTTTAAAATTCAATTGAAAAATAAAAAGATTCCGAACAATATGGGGCCTATGTTACTGACGCGATGTTTTGATAAAAGACAGATTGCTGACTGTCGCTTCGTGACAGGTTCCAAAAACATGTCCCCATCCAGTGAAAAGACTTCAAAGAGGATATTTTCGCGATCACTCTTATTTTAACCTATTCAAGTCTAAGGCTAACCGTTACCTTCAATACATAACCACCTAAAATTTGCCGCTTACTCTACGTCGAGTGGCTCTCGTCCCTTCTACAGGGTGACCCACGCTTAAAAAAATAAAAAAAAAATAAAAAAAATTACGCCACCCACAAGATTGCAGCACCTAGTATTACAAAGCGGTCACCCATCTAGGTACTGACCAGACCCGACGTTGCTTAACTTTAAATTTCAATTGAAAAAAAAAAAAAGGATTCCGAACAATATAGCGCCTACGTTACTGACGCGATGTTTTGATAAAAGACAGATTGCTGACTGTCGCTTCGTGACGGGTTCCAAAAACATGTCCCCATCCAGTGAACCGACTTCAAAGAGGATAGTTTCGCGATCACTCTTATTTTAACCTCTTCAAGCCTAAGGCTAACCGTTACCTTCCCCACATATCCAACTAAACTTTGCCGCTTACTCTACATCGAGTGGTTCCCGTGCTTTGTACAGGGTGACCCACGCTTAAAAAAATAAAAAATAAATAAAAAATTACGCCACCCACAAGATTGCAGCACCTAGTATTACGAAGCGGTCACCCATCTAGGTACTGACCAGACCCGATGTTGCTTAACTTTTAAATTCAATTGAAAGACAAAAGACTCCGCACAGCATAACGGTTATGTTACTGGTGCAGTGTTTTGGGAAACGACAGATTGCTGACTGTCGCTCCGTGACAGGTTCCAAAAGCATGTCGCCATCCAGTGAATCTTGCACTCACTTCAAGCCAGTTCAGACCTTTAGATGTATTCACACCCGGATACAAATTCCACGGCGTCGCATCGTGCTTATTTACACTGTATTTCAAATTTAAGACGTATGCATTTCCTTCTGCCTCCAAGAACTGCCAGATTGTGGAATATCATGTTATATAATTCACACGTTAATCTTAACATCTTCTAGGTCGGTATATTTCTTCCTTTTAAATATCATTTCCTACCATTCATATCACATATTCGGCATTCCGTCTCTGGCCATATCACGTGAAAACAACGGTTGAAACATCCTGTCTGTCCCTGTATGACGTATCTTTCTTTCATTTTTTCTTCTTTTCTGTCTTTCTTTCTTTCTTTTTTGATCAGCCTGCCACATTGTCTGCCTGTCTCTCTTTTTGTCGATCTAACAGAGAAAGTAAATAGAACGAAATAAATTGATAGACAGATGAATAATTTATATATTTCAGTCATTTTAAACATTTCAGTTGAATATATTATCTAGCAAGCAATCTGTCTTTTCAACTATCGCCATTTCTCTCCCTATCTCTCTCTCTCTCTCTCTCTCTCTCTCTCTCTACCCAGTGTGTCTGAGGATTTTAATTTTTTAATTTTTATTGTTCAAAATATATATATATATATATATATATATATATATATATATATATTATAACTGAATTGATTTAAAATGGATTTTAATTTTTTAATTTTTATTGTTCAAAATATATATATATATATATATATTATAACTGAATTGATTTAAAATGTGTTTTTTTCGCTACACAGTTCTAACCATGTTTCAAAAATGGTAGCTAAAAGCCCCGAATTTAATTTTCTAATTAAATTAAAGACATTAGTTCCATTTCATCCTCAAGCGAATTTTGGAGTAACTTTTAAAATTACTGGGTTTTAAAGACACAGCTAAAATCGTAATTCACGTTTCCAAGGTTTACAGATAAATCCACTTCCACTAGACAGGGGTGTCTGCGTGTTCATTATGTCTGTATTTTGGTGTATCAGTTATTAGTTACGTTTTGGTAAGGGGTAGGCATGTATTTTTCAATGAAATCTAACATCCGTTAAATGCATGTCGTCTTACGGAATTTTTTTCCCTATTTGTAGATTTTTGGTGGGTGTTTAGGTTAGAATACGTTTTATTTAACTACGATTTGAAATATTTTCACTTTTAATTTATAATTTTATATACTGTAAGTAATTCTATTACATTTATTTTTTTCTTTAAAAAATAGAAAAAATGTCTATTAAAATAGCAGGGAAAATATTTTAAAGTTCTAATTAAAATTTTAGTCAGTAATTTCAATAGGTAAGTCATAACGGCTCTGAATGAGAAATCAAAACTTCGAGTTCGAATTCCTATCGAATTTGTTGCATTTACTTTCGCGCCAATATCCTTAGGAAGGGTATGAATCCAACACTTCTCTCTCGAGTTAAGGGATAAACAGTAGGACTTATTAAATAGTAAATCATTATTATCTTAAAAATACATGTTAGTATAATATTCACTCCCAAAAAATAAACTGAAACGTCGAATTATTCATAGTATTTTTTGGCCTTGATAGCTTACAAAGATTGATAAGCCGTGAAAATAAATAAATAGATCACACCCCATTAAGCATTCCGCTCTTAACAGTAATCCTCTACCGTGAAGGTTACGGCCACACCATGTTTAAAAAAAAAACTCGTCCTCATTCGATCACCAAAGTTAAGTAAAATCGAGCCTGGTCAGTGTCTGGATGGGTGACCGCTTGGAAATACAGGTCTTCTGTAAGCGTGGATTTAAAGGGATAACGACTCGGAATTGTTAATCGAATATCTGAGTTCCACTTCATTGGATTCGTTAAATATCTTTCGAAAAAATTGTGAAACCATCAATTCTTCCCCCAGCTATGGGTTAATTAGAACGACGTATGTCACAACCATTATTATAGCAAGCAAAATTAATCTTAAAACTTAAAAATATCTTCTGGTTTTAAAAAAGTGTTGATAAGCTGTAGAAAACGAATAAATCTCTACCCTGAATGCCTCTCAAGCATTGCACTGGGTGAATTTCAGCATAAAAGGAGAGTAATGTTGTTCAGTTGTATATAAGACCTTTTTTTTTCAGCAATAAACTTTAAACGAATAAATCTTTATGAGTTATTAAAGTTCTGAACATCTCCTGATGATCAGAAACTTACAGATCATTGAAGGTGACCAAATTATGTGGTGGGTTAATTTTATGGGTAGATGGGAGAGAGTGATAAAATACCGCGTGAAAGGAGATAAGTGGCGACCGATTCAGGTATCGTGATTCAAGGACCAGACCATGTCAAATTATGACGTCCTCGATAAACGCACAGAGAATTGCATCCCTGGGTTTATCTCAGATGAGTAAAGCCAATACTGTACGTTGGTAGACTCAGAAAGAAATCAATAATCGGTGAGAATCAAGAAAAATGCGCAGATATAAGTATAATCGAACACAAAACGTGCGTGAATGTTATAGCAATATATATATATTTTAAGGCATTTTCATGTTTATACATTCTTTTTATAGATACAAATATTTAAGTAAATGCTCTGTTTATAATCAACAGTATTAAACAACGTTTTCCGACCTGAATGTCCGAGAAATTTTTCAAAGAAAATATTTGTCCTCCGACAGGAATCGAAACTGTATCTTCTACGGAACCGTCATTTTAGCTTGTGGTGCCTTAACCGATTGGGCCACACAGGATCGTTCGGTTAGCGAGGTTGATTTTACTGTCTAAACTACAATCTTCCATGATTCTCTCGCTTACATTCATATCTGCTCGATGCGTATCCAAATGTAAACAAATGAAGTCACACATTATGAAATGGACAATTATTTTAAGATATTTTTATGTTTATACATTCTTTTTATAGATATCTCCTTAAATATTTGTATATATATATATATATATATATATATATATATATATATATGTGTGTGTGTGTGTGTGTGTGTGTGTGTGTGTGTGTGTGTGTGTGTGTGTGTAAGTGCGCAGGTATGCAGAAAATAGAAAAGAACACGTTGGGTGCATAATCCGGGGTTCCTTAGTATTTTTGTTTTTATTTTTAAGAAGCCAGTGCTCTCTACAGAAGAAGAGCTTAATTATAATATTTTTTTTGTTTAAAAATATGATTCCTTCGCTACGTAAGAGTTCTCATCTTTCAAAAACGAGAGCCGAAACCATCCAAATAATTATTAAAATTAAGTTGAATTTAGGTGATTAGCCCCGTTTCATCTTCAAGCGAAATTTTAGGAAAGAAGCTATCTCTTGGTTTACGTGGTGTTTTTAGGTATGGTCCGTTGTGAAATTCATTATTGTGGGAGTGTCTAGGTTTGTTTTCTTCGTTAAGTGGTCAGAGAATTAATTCTTATCTATAGATTCACCATCTTCTGAGAGGTTTTACTAAGGTTGGGTAGGGTGTCTATTTCACGGCCAATGTTGGCGGTCATTCTCTAGTTAGTTCCCAGGGGGGGTATTTTTATGGCGAGCCTACAAGTCGTTATGTGTCAGGAGGATTGTGTTTTATTATTGTCTATCTGATTATCTGTTTATTTATTTGTTTATTCAAGTAGGTGTTTTTTATACAAACCGTATTGCACTAATTTTCAATTTGCTTTTTGACGACTACAGAAAGGGTTTTTCTTATTTAATGATTTGGCTAGCGAAGGAATCATATTTTTAAACAAAACAAAAAGGCTTACGGAGGTGTGGAGGCCTCACACTTATACACTCACCCACACGAATATACACACTTACACACATCATACGCACTCACTCCCTAATGAGCCAAATGATAACACACACCCACAGCAATACACACGCTTACACATACCATACTCACTCACTCCCTAAGAACCAAATAAAACTGTCAAACTGACCAGAGAATTCATAGCAGCATCCAGCTCTTATCTCAAATAACAACTTAAAAGAGGCTGTTTGACCAACACAAGGAATGTTAAAAGATTCATGTTAAAAAGATAAAAAAATAAAAAAAAAACAAATGAAAACTACAGACAAAAGTTCATTTTCTCCATCAAGACATTCATTTCTGTAGTTTAGTGCTAGCAGCAAGCAGAAATATTTCTCCTCCTGATGATGGCCATTTCGGCCGAAACTAGTCGAGGAATCTAAATGGAATAATAATAAAAAAAAACGAAAGAATATTAATCTACAACCCAGTGTGTCTGAGGATTTTAATTTTTTAATTTTTTTTATTGTTCAATATATATATATATATATATATATATATATATATATGCCGGGTGTAACAGAAAAATTGTTCAATTGGTATAACATAACGGAATAATTGTCCATTCCACAAACCTTTAATATGTAAAAAAAAAAAAAAAAAAATCTAATTGAGTTTCTCTTTTCCATGTTTTCAGAAAGACGTTTAGCCATCTCGACACCATTTTTCGTAAGAAATACTGAAAATCCTTTGACTTATTCAGCTAGAAATAGAACAGGATAAAATTGTTTTGTGTCAGCCGCACTATGTCTTCCCAACTGAGAAAAATGATTGTTCAGGCCGTCAGTAATGGTGCCAACATTCATAAAATGTCTTCAATCTTCAAAGGCAATTACCTCAAGAACCATTATGAAAACAGTGAATTAGTTTTGAAAGAAAGGGAAAAGTACAGGGGAAAACTGGATCAGGAAATCACAACAGGAATAGGGATCATCATTTGATCGCAAAGCTAAAGTGATCAATTAGAAAAAGATCCAACTTAATCCATAAGACGTATGGCACATGAGAGAGGTTTCACCTATGACAGTCCAAAGAGAAGTGGAAAAAGACTTGAAAATGTCATCGTACATGAAACCCTTGAGGTACATTGTCACTCCAAGACAGAGAGTTAGAAAGTTAGAGAGGTCAAAGATCATATTCAAATAGTTGGAAAATGATCCTGGCATAATATATATATATATATATATATATATATATATATATATATATATATATATATATTTAAAGAAATATAGTCTTAAGGTATGCTATATTTATGGAATAAAGTGCTCAATATCAGAGATAGAGCGTGTGTAAATATAAAAGTGAACATAGAAGTCAACACTTAGAGGTGACAGTCTGTTTCATGCTATATGCAATCGTCAGGCCACATATGCTGTTATTTTTCTCGGCTATTTATATATATACGGGTTAGTGGTGCATTGTGGGTATTCTATTATGGCGGTTATTTTACCGGAAGTCGTTTGTTTATTTATTTGGGTCAAATTATATTGCCTGTTTTTTATTTTTTATTTGTTTCTTATTTTATTTATTTATTTATTTATTAACGTAGTAAAAATTTGTTTGTATCATTTATTTAACAGTTTTGTTTTGATTTGAGAATTTAATTAAAGCTATTTGTTCAATTTTGGGGTTGATTGTTGTAGTTTGTATTAAGTATTATTTTGGCGGGAACAGTTTTTAATTGATTATCTTTATTTGTTTGGGATTGGTTTGTTTATTTATTTACTTGAATGAATTTAGGTCAATTTATATATATATATATATATATATATATATATATATATATATATATATATATTAGGTTGGTGCAAAAATAATGTCGGTTTTTAACGTCAAAAACTGACATTTTTTTTGCACCAACCTAATATATATATATATATATATATATATATATATATATATATATATATATATATATATATGAACTTTATTTAAATCCTTCATGAGCTTCCGATCCTTAGCTAAGATTAATTAATGATAAACATGTCATTTTTTTAATGATTGATTTCATCACAGTTCTTCTGTTAAGCTTGGAGAGTAATTATACATCTTTATTGCTCAAAGTAGAGTCCAATAGTGTTAGAAAAACCTCTGAGAATTCCAGTAATATATCTTTAATCATCTCCAAGAAATAACGGTTCAAAGCGTATTCTAACATTTGGACAATTTTGCCGTTACATGATTTGGAGAATTTTGCTCCTTTAACCGGTATGTTGCAAAAATTGCTCAAAATTCAGAGTCAAATGCAATAGTGAGGAAAAAGCTTACCAATTCCTTCGATGTTGAAAGATGTAAACAAAATTTGCCACTTGCCATGCTATGATAAATTCTCAAGTCAAATCATTCGCCCCAGAAAGCTGCCAGGAACCAAGAAGTTCGTTTTGAAAATATATGTACTTACCTGAAAAATAAAAGAAATTAATTTTGCGTTAGTATATCACTTGAGATGTAGGACTCATACAAGTGCATTTTTATTTCAATGTATGAATAATAAGTACAAAACACATATAATTATAAGATAAAAAAAAATACTCAGAGTATACAATTCAGTTCAACATGACAAAGACGATGGACATAAAAACAAGACTTATCCAAAACAGATAACTGAAAATTTTAAATTTATCTGTTTTGGATAAGTCTTGTTTTTATGTCCATCGTCTTTGTCATGTTGAACTGATTATGTTAATTGTATTTTAATGAATATTGTCCTGAAGAAGGTTTATTAAACCGAAACGTCAGACGTTGACATTTCAATCATATTAAAACAACATAATTGCATTTAAGGATTTTTGTTTGTTTTTTCTAAATATTTTTCTCCATTCTGTCGGATTTATATCAATTTATATTTGCTTACATATATATATATGTAGGAAGTAATCCGTTGGTATATAATCCAAGTGAATCCTAAAACAATATGAAATATTGAATATTAAATATGAAAAACTGATTCATACATAGAGCTCAATGTTTCTTTTAATAAACAGAACAATATAATTCCTACAATCGGAATGAAGATACCATTATGTAAATGATCATTTTCACTTTGTAAAATTAAATTTACTATCATCCATTGACTGTTGTAAAAATCGTGTAAATTTCATTTTACAAGGTGAAATTCTGATTGTATGATATATATATATATATATATATATATATATATATATATATATATATATATATATATATATATATAGTTCACAAATTCTCTTTTAGGCATGTCTGATTGAATAAATTGCAAATATTATATCTGTTATTTTGATAATAATTCTACTCCTGTTATCATGTATAACTGGCCACGCGTATTCTTAGATACTTGTCTACTCGGGGGTTCTTTTGTGTGGTTTATACTGCAACTATGCCGAACAGACCTTACAGTTACTGGGAGAGAGCGTGTTATCTACCGTGATCAACGATATGATCAAGGCCAGCACGCTCAAGCTCTCGGCCACGATGACTTGTGACTTCGTGCTAGAAAATCTATCGACGGCACCCCAGGTTCCGTCTACCCAATTTCACTCCGTGGTATGGTTTTCAGGCCATCTGAGATAACATCATTAAGTCTTCTTTATTAAAAATCGACTATGGTGAGATTCGAAACCAGGTCTCATTGTCAGATTGCGATAGTTCTAACTATTCGATCACGTGCGTATAACACCTGATATCACAGACAGCGTATAACTCCAAATCGAAAGACTCTCCAGTTAGCTAATATCAATGGGCTGGCACGGATATGCTTTGATTTTATTATAGATTCCACTTGGCCTGTGTCAAATATTACAAAATATTTTGAGTCGTTCCAGTGAGAATAATTTTATCATATATATATATATATATATATATATATATATATATATATATATATGGAGAAAAATATTTGGAAAAAACAAACAAAAATCCTTAAATGCAATTATGTTGTTTTAATATGAATGAAATGTCAACGTCTGATCATTTAAAATTTTCAGTTATCTGTTTTGGATAAGTCTTGTTTTTATGTCCATCGTCTTTGTCATGTTGAACTGATTATGTTAATTGTATTTTAATGAATATTGTCCTGAAGAAGGTTTATTAAACCGAAACGTCAGACGTTGACATTTCATTCATATTAAAACAACATAATTGCATTTAAGGATTTTTGTTTGTTTTTTCCAAATATTTTTCTCCATATATATATATATATATATATATATATATATATATATATATATATATATGATAAAATTATTAAAGCTTCGTCAGATATCGAGGATAGAAATGAAAAAAACAAAGAGTACTAGAATTTTATGATTTTTTATAGTTCTCATTGGGCAAACAGGCGTCATGTGTATAAACCCAATATATAACATAAATATGTGTCAGTAGCATTTCGGATGTGTGTGATAGTTTAAAATCTGTAAGTAAAGAAAAGCTTGTGTGTATGGGTGTATGTGGGACGGTAGCTTTAATTCCTATAAGAGTATGAGTGCGTACGTGAAGGAAGTCTACTGATGTCATCGTCGTATTTTGTCGGTGAAATGTAGCGATACGTTGTACAATAATTTTGTATATTATTTACATTATTCGGATGTTATATTATATTATATTATTATTATACGTTGCACAATAATTTTGTACATTATTTACATTATTCACCATATTTATTACAACGTTTCGGCCGTTGTACTCTCCGTCCTTTTTCAGGTGGTTAGAATGTCGAACTGAACCCTTTATTTCGCTCACTGGAGTAGACTGTTCTAGTTCCACGTGCCATGTTTGATGGATGTCAGTTATCAGTTATCTCCTGTTAATTTCCCTTAACCGGGTATTGAACTCACACTCTTTGGGTCCTGTCACTGGACCTAACCAACGCCTTTATCCACTGTGCCATGTGTCCTTGAAGACTAACATCTGTCT